>JARVLU010000179.1:27421387-27431675 GCA_031762415.1 Simpsonichthys santanae
GGATAACGGTATTACCCCCCCCCCCCCCCCCAAAAAAAAAAAAAAAAAGATCTCTTCACACCATGTCCTCATCAGGACACAATTTAAGACATCAAAAACTCTAACCAGCAAGCACATGTATAAACATATTACACATGCATTTGACAACAAGACTGTGAGATTTGTCCATGAAGCACTTCCGGATAGTCCATAGTCCTGATGAGATGTTGGTGTCAGTCAGTACATCTCTGATTAGCATTCACAGAAGTTCTTGGGGTGGTGGGGTGGGGGTGTGGGGTTGCGATAGACAGAGCCTTCTTAGTTTACTATCTCAGGAAAAATTTGATGTCGGCCTGCTTCGAGGCCAGCCGGGGATTCAGATTCAGATAAGCCACAATTGTTGATTTTTTTTCAGGCAGACTATTATTTCTCATCAGCCTTGAGTTCTGCAGGTGCTTTGGATCCAAAATGGCCAGATCTGTGGGCATTCCACTGGTCCATGCTTATTAGCTCCTTCCAAGGTCGTCCCCAATATTCTGGCGAGTCCCAGAAGTCGCACGTGGCCTGGGATTCTCATAAATTGCTTCCATCTTACAGTTTAATTCGTAAATCAGCTGATTTTGAGCGCTCAAAGCACGAACCAAACCTTCACACAGGGTCGGCAGCTTTGCCGTGGCCGAAACTGCTGCAGCTGTCTTCTTTAATAGCAGATAGCATGTCTGCCAGTGCCAAAAAGCCGAAACCCTACTATCATGATTCTGAAACATCTTCAGCGTCCTCCTGAGACAATACGGAAAGGAACATCAGCTTCCAATCCATGACATATCCTGCCGCATGCATGTTAGTGGGGCATGGGGGCTCTCCAGGACCCTATGTCTTTGTTGAAGAAATGTATTGAGTGTGTTGAAAGTTAGCTGACCAGATCCATGACAGTAGTTTATGTTTCAGAAGATGTGTAAATAGGAGCTTTGATACACGGACAAAGAGCAAAAAAGGAGGAGGAGGACGGGAGAGGGAAGAAAGGTGTCCGTCTTGCACGAGAGCGAGTGAAGGAAAAATATCAGTTATGAGATACTGTGTCTAAAAATATGTAGTTTTGAATGTTTTTTGAGATGCTGTCATATTTTGAGATAAATTATAATTTTAAGATGTTGAGTAAGAGATATGTTAATTATGAGATATTAAGTTGTGATGAGTTCTCAAGAACATGACATTTAATTTTAAGATAGTATCCTATTTTAATGAGATGCTAACATTCTTTAAAAAAATATTTATTAGGGTCATATTCATGTTAAGATATATAGAGTATGACGTGCTTGCTTTTATAATGAAAAATATTTTTGTTGCTTCTTTACATCTCCCAAATCTTTTGTTTGTGTTCTATGATCGATTCCTCCTCGGCTTTTGGGTTCATTTCTGTTTTTCAGCTAAGCTTTATTTTTTCCACAGAATAACTTGATTGTTTATGCAGGATGTGACTCATTTCTTAAGTGCAATGATTATCAGAGAGTCACACGTCAGTCACAGGGTGCTGCTTAAGTCAGTCTTCACTGTTCGGTGTCTGCAGCCGTCTGTCCGGACAGTCAATCAATCCTTTTGTTTGCTTTGTCTCGTGTTTGAGTGACTTACAGAGTGGAACTGAGCCTGAGAGGAGATGCATGAGCAGCCAAGCATGAGGGCCTGGCGATGCTGTGCACGTGTGTGTGTTCTGGGAAGAAGATGAACTCTGAGGTAGCACTCGCACATTGTAGAAAGATTTGTTGTGGCTGCAGCTTCAGGTCAGAGGAGTTAATGATGCCTTTAAGAACAACAAAGTGTTAACAGAAAACTGAGTCCCAGCGCGACAGGATCAGAGTTTACATTCAGGTTGGACCTTTGGATTCTGGATTTGAAGTCGGCCTCTGGCTGTTCTCAGGCGCTCCTCAGGGCTTTCCCAAAGAACAATAGTGTCTACGTTTCCTTCTCCCCGAACGTTCAGAATCACAGAAGCCACGTCCTCTAGAACCAAACCAACTGGACCAGCTGTGTACTGAGAGCGTTAACGTGCTAATACATTAATAAATCGTTAAACTAGATTAATTTCATTTTATGTGAACATATAGATGGTGACTGCTGAAACTGCTTGGTAGTGACAAACTGAATTGTAACAGTAAACTAAGAACATAGGCTAAAATCAGCCAAAGCACGACTAAATACTAAAACCAACAACACTTTGCACTACAATAAACAAAACATTAGCTAACAGCTTAAATGAGAAAAACAGTATTTTAAGGTTTAAATTAAAAAATTGTATCTAAAAATTTAAATTGGCACAACTGTAGCCAAAAGCAAAAATATGCAAAACAGAAAATTTGCTAAACTGCTGCTAAAAAAGAAACGTATCACACAGCAGTAGCTAATAGCAAAAACTATGGCAGAAGATCAGGGCCACAGTGCAAATAAATAAATAAAGTTTTTCACTTAATTCTGAGGGGAAAAAGTCAGAATTAGACAGATTCTGACTTTAATATCAGAATTCCGACTTTTTTCTCAGAATTAAGGACAAATATAATATTGCACCGTGGTCCTAAATCCTCTTTTGTAAAAAACAAAAACAAACAAAAAAAAAAAAAACCCAACAACATTAGCTATCCCTAAATTCGCAAATAATTATTAAATGTCAAAATTGGCAAACCAGGAGCTAAAAGGTAAACAACAAGGCAAAAGGGTAGCTAAAAACTAGAATGTACAAAATACTGTTTTGTATATTTCAGCTTTTAGCTACCATAGCTAAAATATTATTCTAGCCTTATAGTATATACATGATAGTTAAAAGCTGACATTTGTGAAAGAAGACAAAAAAATAGTTTCTGGAATAGATTTCAGAAAACAATGTTTCTGAAGGAAGTGATTAAATCTCATTTAATTTCTGTAGGAAACTTTCTGTAAACAAACATTTAGTACTAAAAGTCAAATCTGTTCTCGATCAAGCTGAACGTTTTGACATATGAATAGTTAAAATAGTAGCTTATTGTAAACAAAACAAACTGTAGGCAGGAAAACAATGGTGTGAATGTAGAGGCACTGGAGCCACAAAGTCCAGGCTCTTGGTCTTGCTGCCGCCCAGCTCACTCTCCTGCAGGTGGTGGGTCCACACGGAGCTGGCAGGTGAGGAGCTCAGTCATCTGGGTGGACCTCAGAGAGCTGAATGAGTCAGCTGAGGTGGTTTGAGCGTCTGATGCCTCTCACCCCTCTTCCATTAGAGGTTTTTCGTGCACATCCATCAGAAAGAGATCCTGGCAGAACACACCTTTGACCTTTTCCACACAAAAAGTCCCAAATGTCAGAGGCAAAAGCAAGTAACAGTTCTGACGTATAACACACCAGACAATGTTAGTTCTGATCACAGTAATTATCAGACTCTCATTCTGCACTTTTAGTGTCACACTAACACAGTTTTAGTAAAGTGCCACCATTTTCTCAGTGTAATGGCAAAGTTTGATTACATCACTTTGAAAGCTTTTGAAAGTAAACACATTTTCCAGTAAAAGTTCACCATTTAATGCAGCATTTAGCCATTTTATTAGCTGCACCTTGACAGCACCAGGTTGGACCACCTGCTTTAATTCTTATCGGCTTGGATTCAGAAAAATGTTGGAAACATTCCTCAGAGATTTTATTCAGATTCAGAGAACTTTATTTATGCCCAAAAGGTAGGACAGTTTCCAGATTTCCATACATGCATATGCTCATGTACCTAAAAGCAACATCATTAACCAAAAGAAAAAAAAAAAGACATTAAAAATATTAAAAGTATTAAAAATGCATATTGCACAATAACAAACGAGCAGAGATCAGCATCACGATTAAACCACTTTGTGGTAAAGCTGCAGGAATAACTCAGAGCTGCCATCAAGGTTCAGCAGCCTGGTGGCAGAAGGAACAAAGGAGCGAGACAGTTTGTCTTCTTGCACGGTGCTATAAAGCGACCTCCTGAAGGCATCAGTATAAATTCAGAAGACAGGATGTGGTTCTGTCGGGATACTTTTTCTCTACTTTTACGAAGCACCTGCTTCTGTCACAAGGACTGCAGGTCCCTCTGCTGGACCCAATTACTGTGAAGCAAAGCTGAATAATTCTCTGAAGGCTGTTCTTATCCTTTACTGACAGCCCACCAAACCAACATAAATAAAAAAATAAAAAAAAATTCAATAAACAACTGATAAGTTACATAAAATTTCCTTAAAATAATTTAGCTTCCTTAATAAATGAATTCTCTGCTGATCTCGCTTGACAGTGCAGTCAGTGTTCGCATCAAATTTTAATCTAATCAAGCACAGTTCTCAAATATTTGTACGAGTTCATAATTTCCACCTTTTCCATGAATAGAGCTGAGTTTAGGCCTTCTCCTGTTTTTACTGAAATCCACCACAAGCTCCTTTGTCTTGGCAACATTAAGATCAAGATAAATGTCATCACACCGGCACACAAAAAGCAGGCAGGGCACCACTGTGGTCTGACTGAACCTTGAAGAAAGGTTAAGAGTGTCGTGTCATCAAAAAACTTGACCAGGTAGCTTCCTTTAAATAACATTATTTTATTTGTATGTGACTGTTTCTGTACTGTGCCCTGAGACGACTTGTGTGATTCGGCGCTATTTAAATAAACTCAATTGCATTGAAAGACCTGCAGCTGTCTGAATACAAAATAAAAAGAAGTGGTGAAAGAACACAACCTTGGGGTGTCCCTGTTTAATCCATCTTGACAGGATAGCTGCTGATTTTTTTTTTCTTTCCAGCTGCACATCCATGATGTGAATCTCCTTGTGCTCATTTTGATTGAGATCTGGTGAATGTGGAGGCCACTGGAGTCTAATCTGACTCCAGTTGAGACTCGTCACATCATGAGACGATTTTCCAATCGTCCATTGTACAATTCTGCTGAGCCTGTGTAAGCGGTCACCTGTTTCCTGTTCTCAGCTGACCTCAGTGGCCTCCAGTGTAGTCTTCTACCCATCTGCTACAAGGTTCCACGAGCTGAGTCAGAGATGGTTTTCTGCAGACCTTGGTTGGAACGAAGGATTGTTTAAGCTTTTTGAACTTCCCATCATTTCTAACCAGTCTGACCTCAACAAGGCCTTTCTGTCCACACAACTGCTGCTTCACATACTATACATATTTTTGGCCTTTCTCAATAAACCCAAATGACTGTGCTTCTGAAATACTCACCAAGAACCCAGGCTCACTTCAGCAAGTCTTCTTCACCACCTCTAGACGCCTGAATGCATCGAGTTGCTGCCATGTGATCGGCTGATTAGCTTCTTGTGACCCATCAAATCTGATTAAGTCTGATTTGGTCCAAATAAACAAATCACATTTTCAGATTTCTGACTTTTAAGCTACATTTTGATAACTAGCTCATCCTGATGTCATGACTGAGTGAATCCAGAGATATGTCTTGATTTGTCTTGTAGTCGAGGTAACTGAGTAAAATTAAACACAGGTACACAGCTTTCTGGATTGAATTTCTAATTTGATTTTAAATCATAATTCTGTATAACACTCCAGATTAGCATAGTTAAATGGGGTAAATAAGTGTAAAGTAATTAAAAACTAAAACAGAAAAAAAAAAACAATGAACGTATACGCCTTGATATCCTGATTTTTTAAAATATATATTTTTAAATCTCTCCTCTGCCATCTGTTTCTCTGTTCATGTCCCTAATGTCAGCTCCTAATGAGATTTAAACAGAATATCTCCAGTGTTGGACAGCAGGTTTCACTGCAGCTATTCCTGCATTGAATGAGATCTAATGTTAGTGGTGGATGTATCAATGAGCTTAAACCATCAGAATGTGTCCACAAGGCGGAATATTGTGCCCCAATGAGACTCTTTTGGACCTGCCTGTTCCGATCACTGCTGTCAGGAGGAAATATGATCAATTTTATGATAAATCCACTTGACGAATGTGGGCGGTGACATGTTCTGCCCCATAACTTTAAATAAAACGATTTTCAGCAAGCAAGTAAATAATTTACATTATTAGGAGAAATTACTTTGTGTGGCGAATAAATGTTTTAGCTCGGGTGTTTGGACCGGCTGTGTCTGTTTAATTGTTTATTTATTACTGTTTAAAATTATTTACAATAAATACAACAAAAATAAAACCACTTTTTGGTTGCAGCAAAAATAGATTTATAGTTTGTATTTTGTGAAGCATCAGCTGCATCATAATGTTAAAAGGTAGCAACATAAGAAAACTCATTATCACAATAAACAAGAACAAGTGACAAAGTGTTAATGTTTCATCTGTTACGTTAAAGAGCTTCCTTTGATGTCAGGGGTTTAACTAAGATCCTTGTGATGAGAATGGACAGAGTTACAGCCAGTTTTGGTCAAACCCTGTAAACATTTGTGCTCATGTAGAACTGTAAGAGCTGCGCTAGGCGCACTGAGCATGACTCTCAGCTACTACCACACCAAATTTTAGCTTTGTCTTTAAAACTGATTGGGTTCTTGTCACTTTTATGTTGGCTTAAGTTAAGTTCTTTCTATTATTAAATAGCATGGAGTTTGTTTTTTTCAAAGTTTAATAATAACTTAAGTTGGAACCAAGTTTGCATTTTTACCAATTCTGCCAGTATAATCTCTAACATCTGTTCAATATCTTCACTATAACAAAAAAAAAAAAAAAAAAAAAAACTGTATCATCTGCAAATAAAACACACTTCAAAAGCCCTGACACATCAACCAGATTATTCACATACAAAATAAACAACTTTGGTCCCAACACGGAGCCCTGAGGAACTCCACAGCCATTAACACAAAATTCAGACCTTACATTGTTTACCTGTACAAACTGTCTCCTATTATTCAATGATACCCATTTTGGTGCAAACCTAATGATTTCTGAGAGTTCCATTGAAATTCACTGGTTCCTGAAAAAAATTGACCAAAATATGGACAACTGAACACGCACACAGACACAGGCAAACATTTTCTTATTGCCTTCAGTGGTGAGGTGAGAATATTTGTTTAGAAACTGTATTTAAATCTTTTACAATGGCGTGATAATTTTGGCTGTTCGGGAGGAGATGGGAGTAGATTTACTGCTGCTCTGCTTCAAACTGAGCCAGCTGAGGTAGTGACGGCATCATGACCCATAGTGAGCAGAACCAAAACATGTTGGATGGTCTTGCTGTTGGACTATGAACTCCTCCAAACTCCTCAAGATTAGCTGGAGGAGGTGCCTGTGGAGAGGAGATCTCTGCCTCAGCGGTGAACCCTGAGACCTGGTCTCAGATGAGCCACATGGAGTTTCAGGACAGACACAGTTTGGGAAAATCCTTCAGACTTTAACATTTGTACCTAAAGCCTCACGTTACCCAACTTTGGATGCAACGCTGCACCCTTTGGAGATTCATTTTTAAAGTGTCTCCTGAACAGTGCGCAGCTGATGTTTTGTTCCACTTTCCTCCGTCGGTTCTATTTTGAACCAGATTCTGAGAGTCTGTGTTTCCTTTTACTGTTTGTGGTGTGATGACCCACTTTCCCCAGAGGGGCTCTCAATGTTTTTTATCCTTATCATGAGGGGAGTTTAAACAGCAGCTTTACTTTCTCTTTGTGGGATTTTGTTTTGACCTAATTGGGATTCTGGTCCATTCGTTGCTGACTCAGAAGGTGCTCCGTATGCGCTGTGTTAAATCATATGCATATTTAATAAAACACGCTTTCTAGCTTAAACTGACCCAGTGGGATTAGTGGTTACAGCTCATTTCAGTTCTGATTGTGTGTGTGTGTGTGTGTGTGTGTGTACGCCCTTTTCCTCTCTCACCGACATACTCTTTCCCCGTTCACCTTTAATCAATCTTTCTTGGTCTCTGTCATTTGTCTGATGTTCTTCATGGTACTTTATGGTAAAAGCCTCGTGTAAATCACAAAGCCTCACTGACGGGTCAACTATGCTGAATAGGCTGACACACACACACATGTACACATGACGAAATGCATTGAAGTGTATCATTAACTCTGAAGGTGTCACGTCCTCTTCATATATTCTCTTGTCGGCTTCTTCTCATGTGTTCATCGTGCTGTTTGAATTTCTCCTACAGCTTCAACGTGCAAATATTCATGAGAAACTAATACATGTTCGTTGCATAAATTCATTGTTTGGCCTTTAAAATTGCAACAGTAGTTTTTTTTTGTTTGTTTGTTTGTTTATATTTTTCTCTTCCCATTCTGTTCTTAGATTTTATGATGGAAGGTGTACCGGTACCTTTCTTTACTGGAATGCGTATCATCGCCCGCCTCCTTTCATGTCACAGTTTCAGTCTAAGATCATCTTGTGTTGAGGAATATCAGAACTTTAGCTGTTTTGGTAAAATCTTGCAAACATTATGCATAAGTTCATATAAAGTACAGTATGTTCCAGCGTATAAGTCGCACCGGAGTATAAGACGCATCAGCCCCACCACAAAATACCTCTTCTTGAACGGTTGAGGTGGTTGAATCTCTTGGTCATCATCATCATCATCAGGGCAAGGCTTTAATCTGCTCTAGGGCTTGTTGACAACATCAGTTTTAGCTTTTTCATAAAGTGCTGAACTTTTTGGCTGAAGTGTTGATGTGATGGATGTTGTAGCTCAAGAACTTTAAAGCCGGTGCATCAACAACATTCAGACGTAGATCCAGAGTTTTAAAAACTCCTACAGTTTGTGTTATTGCTCTGGACCAATCTGAATTACCTGATGAGGGTTGTTTAAATGCTGCTGCTATCAGTGTTTGCAACAAGCTGCTTTTTGATGATGTTGTTTCAAGTCCGTTAACAAGTTAGACGTGTTGCTGCTGCAGATCCAGTCTCCGTGAAACAACGTCCACACACAACTTTGGATTTGCGCTCGTCTTTGAACAAGAAAGACATAATGTTCCCAAACAGGAGACCGCAGTGAGATGCTAGGCTGCTAAATGCTACGCTTGGTGAAAGATAATAGCGCCGTGCTGAAACACGCTTAGGAATTTTAGTCCCGCGGCGCATATTCTCCCGTTAATAAATTTAATGAGTGAAAAAAATAACTGAAACGGAACGCAGATGGACCGTACCAAAACAGTTGGGTACACCCACATGTACCGTTACACCCCTAGTAATCACAAAATAAAACAAAACGTTGGTGTGTCAGCAAGGGAACACTAAATGATCAGAGGAAAACTAGACTACAGGTGAGGTGAAGGCTGGGAGACTAAATGATGTCATGATCAGACTTGATATAGGAGGTTTAATGGTTGATTGTCCAAGGAAAATATATTGCATTGTTGTTGTCATCATCCTTAGTTTGTAGCCAGGTCTCTCTTGTAAATGAGTCCTCGAGGCTCAATGAGATTAACCTGCCTAAATAAAGGTCGAATGAATTTAATGATTGTAAAACCAAAACCAGAACATGGCAACCCTTTAATAATCTGACATTTACGATTAAATTTAAAGTTTTCTGTCATTCACAGAACTTTTCTTCAGTTTCTGTTAGTCTGTCCTGCCACACACACATACAATAGACAATCATAAAAGAGGTACAGATTTTTTTTTTAAAATGACTTTTGTAGTGGACAATAACCTGACATACCTGCTAATATCACCTAATTCTGAAATTCAAAATAACTATGACAGACATTAAAACTAGTCTGTGTTTATATTTTTATTCAGTCTCATAAAAACAAAAATAAACATCTTCACAAGTGCACTTCCCCCTCAGGGTGTTATAATGGTTACATTGGAGGTTGTTATCCCACTATGGATTGTAAACATCATGTTTGGCGTCTTGAGAGGATTTACTGCATTAAATTCAAAAACAATTTCTAATAGCATTTTTAAAACAATTATCAATGATACAATGTGCTTTAAATAAATGAAAATAGTCTAAAGATGGTTGTGGTGATTATAATGCCCTATTTAATTGGCCTAATTGGAATGTTTGCATACTTTAACTAACGATATTGAAAGTCATACATTTCTGTGGCTATTGTGAGTCAGAAGCTGAACAGTTTGGAAAACAATGATCTAAATGATTTTATTTAGTCAGTTTTGTTTCCCCAAGCCTAGAATAGCAGTCCTAGAAAATAATACAGGTAGTCCTCGGTTTTCGACCGTCTTTGTTTATGAATTTCCGCATTTACGACCGCATTTCTGCATTTACGACCGCCCCCCCCCAGTGACGTCATCGCGCCGTTCGTTGCCTTTTTTATGCAGCGTTTTATATTTTTTTGTTTTTTGGGGTTTTTTTTTTGTTAACTAACTGCTTGGAAACACATTTAGAATCATTAATACGGCCGTTCGAAGTTG
>JARVLU010000179.1:27448487-27461455 GCA_031762415.1 Simpsonichthys santanae
CCCCCCCCCCCCCCCCCCCCCCCCCCCCCCCCCCCCCCCCCCCCCCCCCCCCACGGTGGTTGCATGTTGGAGTACTATTACATTCATTCTGAGGTATTGCTTTTGGGCTTTTGGAAATTTTTAATTTCTCTTTTTCTGGATGTAAGTCACTATTTTTTGGATGCTTATTTCCTCTGGTATTAGATGCTGTGCAGCTGGAAGGATTTTTACTGAAACTTTTTTACATTTAAACATTTGTTATGCGTAACCATGGCAACATGGTGTGGTTTTTTTTTTTTTTTTTATACAACTGGGAGCTGCTGATTAACATGCCAAAGTACAAATATTACCTCAACTACAACCCCAAATCTTGAATGAGTTGAAAAGGAGGCTCTGTGGATGCATTCCTGTCTACTTGCTGGCTGTGCTTGAGTGCCTGACCACTGAGATGCTGGAACGGGCAGGAAACGCGTCTAGTGACAGCAGAAGAACCGGGATCGTCCCCTAGCACCTGCAGCCGGCTGTCCGCAGTGACATGGAGCTTGGCGGGCTGATGGGAGCAGTGGCCATCACTCTGGGAGGAGTTCTTCCCGGCATTCGGGCGGTCCTGCAACCCTGGAGAACCGAGAGGCCAGCCAAGTCTGGGTGGATGGATCGGACAGCACCTGCGGCCAGTTTCTTTGGATCTGCTGTGGGGCGGATCTTTACAAGAGATCCTTCTGCCTCCAGCCATCAGTATCTAAACATCTTTATGAAATAATAATGAGTTACAACAACATTTAATGTCCCTTTGGGATTAATAAAGTATTTTTTAATTGAATTGAATTTTCTTTTTCTGTTTGCAGAATATTTGTATGTGCAAAATACTGTAAATCAAATGCATTCTTCTAATAAATTGTATTTTTTAAATATTGTTTTCAAATAAAGGAATGGCGCTTGCCTTAAAAAAAAGATCCGTCCAAATGACATAAAGGAATCAGGTCAGCCCACACAGTAAAAACGGTTCTGAAATATCACAACAATGCACATCTCAGATCAAGATCTTAGTAAAAAAATATATTTTCTGATCTTCACAGCAGTGTTTGAAGCTTGTTGTCAAAGTCAGGAGTTTCCAGCGTTCCCTATCGTGACAGATTCAGAATATAAAGATCTTCTTGTAACAGGCTGTTGAACTGTCTGAGGTAGTTTTATTCCTTTGATTCTTTCTTTTGTTCTCACTGTGAAAACTGTCTGTTTGATGGATTATCTCTATTTTGTTCTTTAGTTCCTCTGTCTGCGCCGGTCTGCATTTCAGAAGCTAATTGAAAATGCCTATTCCACCCCGTGCACACATGCTGCTTTCTACCTTTTTACTTCTTCCTTCTTTAACCTGCGATTTTCAGCGGATCTCAGTTTTCAGATCACGTCTTCTGAACATCAAGTTGCATTCTGTCAGCTTAATCAAAAGCATCTTTTATAGACAAACTGAAGATGTAGCAGTTTCATGTAACAGTTCTGATCTGTGGCCTGTATATTTGCTGTGGTGCGACCAGATCCGAACAGAGATCCTTTAATTTTACTTTGTGCCTTTTGATTGATTTCAAATGGAGTTTGAAATTCACAGATTTGTAATGTGAATAATAATAAACCAACGGTCTCACTTATTTTTATTTGTGAGAATTTCCATATTCTTGAACAAAGTTTATTGTCGTGCTGTGAAAATGAAAAAGGTGGAATCTCATCAAGAATGAAGAGACAATTTAAATAATGTACACCGAACATACTGTAGAGTCTAGATCAGGTGTAGAAAAATATTTTGTGTAAAGGCTGATTTTATTTAGAACTACTGACCTCAACCTATTTTCAATAGCAATAACTTTTCATAGTGTTTAAACTGCAGCACGGAGACATGAAACGTGGTGTTATCCCAACTTTCTACCCATATTTTCCATATCTTAGTGCATTTTAAGCAAAACAAAAAAACGAACAGAAAAAAAAAACTACAGTATCAATCTCTTTTTTCTTTGAATTTTCACAAATATGCTAAAAACATGTTGAAGTGTTTTTCTTTACTTGTTCTTTTTTTGGGGGTGGGGGTTGGAGTTTGACCTTAAGCGTGTTGTCAAAAAAAATGCACCTGGCTCTAAACAGCTTGGCTTTCCACTCCCACTTCTTTAAATAAATTAATTGATAAATAAAACGTGACCCTGATGGTCGTGTACCTACATGTTGATGATTTGAAAATCATCTCCCATCCCAACAACCACGCCAATCAGTCCATTAGCAATTTTGCAAACATCTTTAGATTGCTGAGGTCTAAAATGTATTTACTTTTTTTTATTTTTAACAGCATTAAAAGCAAGAAATGTGTCAATTTAGTTTTCATATAAGGGCAGCACGGTGGCTCAGTTGGTAGAGCTGCTGTCTTATTAGACAAACCGAGTCGCTCCGGTTCAAATCCCAGTCAGGGACCTTTTGGGTAGAGTTTTACATGTTCTCCCTGTGCATGCATGCATTTTCTCCAAGTACTGTACTCCGGTTTCCTCCCACAGTCCAAAAACATGCATGTTAGACTGATTAACTCTAAATTATCCCCATGGGAGAGAAAAAGAGTGAATCGTTGTTTGTCTTGTTTGTCTCTGTGTCCCCTTGATGGACTGGAGACCTGTCCAGGGTGTACCCCGCTCCTTGCACAGTGACAGCTGGACGTGGGCAGCAGTGACCCCCACGACCCAAAAAGAAGCAGGTAAAGATAATAGATGGATGAATTGTTCTCATATAATGTAATAAAGAGTGTTGTGTTGCACAGAATAGTTAACCCGACTCAAATTCAAAATGCTCGCATTGTCCCGCTGCAAATCCTCATTCCGTCTGACATTAATGGAAAACTGAGATGATGCAGAGCTGACTTAGATTTATCAGTTGAACGACGTCTCAGTTCAACCAGCACTACATCCAGAAACAAAGACGAGACGATAAGCTACCAGGCCACAAAGTGATCTAGAGCTGCAACAACGAATTGATAAAATCGATAAAAATCGATTATTAAAAGTGTTTGCAACAAATTTCATTATCAATTCATTGTGTCTTTCACGGCGTTGCGGAGCTGTTTTGTTCACCTGCAGAGCGTTGTCAACGCTGGCTGACTGAATAAAGTTTTTTTTAAAAACTGCAGCGCGAGTTGAACAGGGCGAGGCAGAAGCAGAGGCCGTATTTTCAAAGGAAATGAAGTCAATTTAACAAATGACCGACGCAGAGAAAACTGTTCAACCCAAGTCCTTAAAAGTGTGGGAGCACTTGACGCTTCACAAAGTTAAAAACTGTGCAACGTGCACCTTTGAAGAGTGACGACACGAGAACCACGGAGACGAACATAAACATGTCGGAGTCACAAGGAGGACGAAGGAGCTCATCAGCAGATGCAACACGTCTCACTCCCAACTCGTCGTGTGTTGCCAGGTGAGTCTCTACATCTGACATTTGTTCTGTTTCCAGGTGAGAAAACGTAACGTCAGTCTCTCTGGTAGCTGCTGCTGCTGCACGTTTATCTGATTCATGACAGCGATAGAGAACGTGCGTGTTACTTTTTATTTCTATTTAATTGGTACAAGCAGTGTTTAAATGTGATTTATAAATAAATCTCAACACAAAGATGGTAATAATTTAATGATTAAGCTTCACGTTTTAATTTGCCAGCAAAGTTTGAGTGAAGACTCTGCGTTGTATGGCAGGTTGAGTTGCATTTAAACAGGAATTAAAGTAATTTATTCAAATGTGCACAATTAAGTATTTTATATGTATGTGTGTTTATTAGCTCTTTGAGCTACTTTTGCCTTAACACTAAGTGCAACAAGTTATTTCTTGAGTTATATTGCTAAAATACATATAAACTCTTCCTCATTCCAGAAAACAACAACAAACAGTGACAGCCGTCATGATGGAAAGACGTCATGCACGCCACAGCAAGCAGCTGTCTGACTGAAAGCATCTTTAACATGATCGTCACTGACATGAAGCCTCTGTCGATGGTTGAACACGAAGGCTTCACTACGATGATCCACACTTTTAATTCAGGTCACATTTTACAAAGTAGCTGCATATTGTGCAGGTACACATCATACATTTGTATATATTTTTGTGTACATTTATTTTTTATTGAAGCTATTTGACAGACTTTTTTTAATTCAATATTTTACTAACAGAATAGTCAAATAGCAACGTGTTTTTTTTGTGTGCAATTTGCTATGTCAGTCAAATGTTAATTTTGGAATAAAGAAGTGTAAATTGAAACTTAATTTTTTCGATTCATCAATTAATAGAAAAAATAATCGGCTGATTAATTGATGATTAAAATAACCGTTAGTTGCAGCCCTAAAGTGATCATTTAATACAAGAAATGTTCAGCTGGTTCATGTTGTTTTAGGTCTTAAAACGTTTAGTGGCTGCTGCTCTGCTAATTCTTCCTGTTTGATATATTTATAAATTTAGAACATTGTCTGTCAGAAACTTTAACACTTAAATCAGACGCGAGATTTCACTAAATCCATGGTTCCTTTACAGAAATCATTCAAAATGCTTTGAAGAAAATTTGATCCATTTAGTCCTGATCTTCATGTTTATATTTGACGATTCGCTAAAAATCAGTCATTTCTGGTCTTGTTGTTATATTTATGTTTAGCTGACAAAACATTTTTGGTTTCTCCACCAAAATGTGTGAATTGGTTTAAATCAATTGTTCTATTTAGAAAAGCTGACAAGTACAATGAAAAACAAAAAGCTTTTAGTAGAAACAGCATAATTAAAAGAGTAAATGGAGCCCTAAAGGATAACAAACTAACAAAAACAAAACACCGTTTTATTATTTGTGTTATGTTTTCTTGTTACAAATTAAAAATCCAACGGCATTTCTCCCACTAAAACTACATCCTGGAGAAGCGATTGTCATCTGTCATCATTTATCACGTCCTGGCTTGTGTTAGTGTTCAATTATCTCCTATCAGTTTATCTTCATTGTTGCTGAGATGTAAAGGTTGGCAGGAAACAGATGCAGGGAGAGAAGATGAAGCAGGACAAGGACTGTAAATATCTAACGCTCAGTGTTTATTTACTCACATGATCTGACTGTTCTGTCATTCTTCTACTAAACAGAGCAGACATTCTCCTCTTCTCACTCTGGAGCTTTGTGTTCATGTTACATCTTCTTCCCTTAAATAAGTTTTATTAAATGTGGACGCCAAATTTTTGGTTTTGAAGCATCTTTTAGATCTGTTTCTTTTTATTCATCATAAAATTAAGCGTTTGTTTGTTTTACAACAATCAAAGAATCTTTGAAAGACTTGATACACATAATCACTTTGGAGGACAAGATCCTAAAAACCACAAACTTTCCACAACTAACTCATTAAGTAAATAATTATAAAATAAACTTTTTTTTTTTCTTCCCACAGTGGTCATTACAAACAGTCAACTACCGGTATAGGTAATGCCCACTTTGAGAAGATTAAAGAAAATTATTTTTAAGATAAACATTTTTATAAATCTGATTTAATCATCTTTTTAAAGTATGTTAAGTTTTTATTATCTTGGTTTTACCAGTGGTTTGGCTGTTTTAAATTTATTTTATGTCTGAAGTTAATCAAACCAAATCCTGATCAAACGTATACAACCTCATTTTATCTGAATGTAATTTATGTTAAGGGCAGACTACTTTACAGCCTTTTTAATTATGACACCAGCAGTGGCTCTCTGCCCATATTTCTTGATATTGTTTTACTTTAAGTGTCATCCCTCCTGAAAATATACATGTTTGTGGACTCACTCATTACTTGGACGCCTGTGTTCCTGTAGCAGCTCTTCTTTTATGCTTTTATTGACAGTTCTTCTCTTGTTTACATGCGGCATCATTTCAATTGAGAAATAGCCAGAGATTTATCACCCCAGTGTTCCCCCTACCATTATACAAGCAGGGTGCCATGCCCTGTCAATGGAACCCTGCCTAGGCCCCGCCTACCAAACTAAACTATGTGCAACCCCCCATCGGCACTGAGCTAGCAGCACGCAGTACAGGCGCTCTAACTAAAAAGCTAAAGGCGGTGTTGACACTGCCTGACCTCACGCTGACCCCTCCCTCAGCTTGAAAACTGTCTATATAAACAAACAAATCACTGACGAGACGAGTTATCTAGGAGAAACACCGCACCCCAAATTTTATTATTGGGCATAAACTGGGCACGACCCAGTTCATGCGAGCTGTCATCTTTTTTTTAGTTTTGGACACAGAGTCTGTGCTCTAGTGATATAGCCCACCTGTTTGTGAGAATCTGGACTGTGTCCATCCCTGAAACCGGTCCCTCTACCCCCGACATCTGGTTCTTTTATCCCCAGATGGAGAGGAAACTCGCTCTACTTCAAATAAATCAAGAGATATAATTTCTGTTTATCAATTTAGTGTTCATCAGGCAGGAGTTACAAGTTCAGCGCTGAATGTCTCCAACTCGACACGCAAGGAGCTCACGAAACTGGAAGAGCTGACGTGGCTCAACCCTCCGTCCTTTTTCTTGGCCCTAGGCTCCGCCTTCTCCCAGGAGCACAGCCTATCAGAATGCTTCAGTGGGGTGACTATGTGCGACCTCACTGGCCTTCTCTGTTTCTGATGATGAAAGAAATGGGTGAAAGTGCAAATCGATATACGTGATGGAAACCAGAAAAATAAAAAAATGACTCCTTATCAGGTGCTGACCTGGGAAGCTCACTCAGAGCGGCTGTGCCCGTCTCATCTGCACAGACTCAGGCCATAACTGACCTGTCTCTGCACAGACAAGACTGGGGGTTTCAGCATGATAAAGTAGGATAACTCAACATATTTTTTTAAAATCTGGAGTAACTAATTAAAGCTTTTATTAAGTTTACATGGAGGAGGCAAGACTTAAAATTGTACTGGGACCAACCTATGGGACTTCAACTTCCAGGATCCTGTATGGTGTCCAGTATTAAGTCAGTGGAAACGTGACACAGGATTAACAATGTGCATTTTTCAGGTGAAATGTAAACTTTTTATGTATTTTTTTTTTTAATATTTTTTGTTTTCATGTAACCAAAAACAATGCACAACATAATGAATTACACAAATAACAAATTTTCAATTCCAAAATATTCACTGCATCCATCTTGCTCAAAATCAGTTGTTTTTTCCATTTTTTTAGGTAAACACCACATTGTTGTGTACTCAAAAGTGGTTCCCTTTTACACAGTATTTAAAAATGTATTTCATGATGTAGCTTCAGGTTTAAAACCTGCTGTGTGTAATGAGTTAAACCGTATCAAGCAGGTTTTCTTCATGACCTCTCAGTTCTGCAGACCGTTCTACCTTATCAGATCTATGAGCTTTAAGTGGTCTGAACAGCAGATCAGTCTTCTTTTGTCTGTAACTAAAGGTTCTTGTATATACTAGAGTTACTGTCTACAGTGTATAACATGAGGAACGTGAAAATGACATTTCCCCGTGGCCTGTCTGTCCTCGACGGACACGGTTTCACTCCGATCAGCAGATCAAGACCTGATCACTTTACATAGGACTGCGAGCTCCAACGCCACACTCACTCACCTAAAGCTGGTCTCAGGTCAACAGCAGATATGCTGGAGTCTGCTGCCCATCATAGCTTCATTGATTTTCTTTCTCCTGCATTAGACCGTCTTGTCGACAGACTCCTGTAGATGAATTATTCACAGTTCAGCTGTGCCAGGGTCTGTAAATAAATACTTAACTAATATTGGCACCCGCAACCCTCAGCTCAGCTTACAATAAAGAGGGGGGGCTTTGAGGAAAAATTAAGAACAACAGAAAATCTGCCTTGAAGATTAGTTTTTAATCATAAAAGTTGGAATCTGTCAGTGTTGAATCATTGGTCTATTTTTGATCATCGTGAACGGTGCTCCTCCATGAAACAAAGAATCAAAGTCTTTGATTTGATGGACTCGGTATTAATCCACAAGTTAAATTTAAATGTTAAATCCTTTTGGTTGGCGTATCTTCCAAATTAACTTTAGAGTGGAAGTTTGGTTTGCATTATTTATCACCTGCTTCTGAAGGTTAAAGGGCAATATTGTTTCTGTGCGCGTGCGCACGCTCAGAAAATATTGGGCAGATTTTAATATAACTCCCAGTAATTAGTCACTAATTAAGCAGTCAACTAAATTTAAGATGACTACCACAGCTAATCAGTATCAGGCAACATAAATATGTACAGATATTAAGATAAAATTAGATGTACAGTTTCTCAACACTCGCACTGGATCTCCAAGACTATTTCAAGATTGTACATATTATTTTTCAGGGTTGGAGCAAAATGGCTCTGTCTCTTCTTATCGTAAAATTTTAGTTTAAAACTCTTGCCATCAAAGTTCACGCTCAATCATCCAGATACAAAATCCAATAATGCTCAGTCAGGTCATCTGGACAGTTTCTTTTTTTTTTTTTTTTGTGGAAAGACGTTTCGCCCTCGAAGGGCTTCATCAGTCTGAGGAGTCTCAAATAAAATGTTTTCCCACTAGAAACCATCTTATCACCAGCAAACTGTTGGTCCACTAAAGGTGTGTACTGCTTAGTGGGAAAACACTTTACTCGAGACTCAGACTGATGAAGCCCTCCGGATAGAGTGTGAAACAAGGGCGAAATGAGGGCGAAACGTCTTTCCACAAACTGTCCAGATGAACCTGACTGAGCATTATTGGATTAAAATTCTTGCATTAAGAGTAACATGCAGTGCGTTCCTTTAAAGAATGTTAGGCCTTTATTAAATTTAGTAGTTTGATGAACTAATACAAAAAAATTGTCAACTTAATTTACATTGTTTTAATCAAATACAGTATGTGCAAAAATAGTCCTAACATTTGTACCACATACAGAACCTTTGAAAGTCTGTGATGATAGTAACTGAAACATGAGTACTGATGAGTCCTGTCATGCATTTCTAATTATTTTGCGGTTAAATTGCAGTTTAACATAAAATCCTTTATTTCCTCTTGTGCTCTATCATATGTCCTAAATACGGTAGTACATGTGTACTCAGAGGATGAGTGACCACATGGAGCCCAGTGTGAAAATAAATCAGAATTCACCGATGTGATTATTCTCAGGCTGACAGGTTGACAAACAGTTCATTACGGCTTCCACAGTTATGGATGTCATATCAGAACCCAGCTAGAGGCATTCTGTGCTACTAAATCAGACAAGAACAACATAAAGCAAGAAAATAACATGGTTTGTCGGCTTGGGGAGTATCTCTAATTACACTAATGGACAGTCTGAAATGGATCTCTCTCTATTTTTAGGCAGATGGGCAGTAAAACCCTCTGAGGGGCTTTAAGCAGCTAGAAAAAAAAAACTAGCATCTTACAGCTTCAGCCTTGTTCTGCATGATTAAAAAAAACATTAAACCTGATCTAAAATAAGATTTAGATAGATATCCAAATGGCTTACTAATTTTCAGATGGTACCTGACCTTTGCTTGCAAAGATAACGCTGTCCTTCACATGCATAGATGTTGTTTAATGAAGCCTATAACTTGACACATCGGAGCAAGCAACATCGTGTTTCGCACCAGTTGCCGCATTACCATTTCACAGCTTTTTGAAAAGGCCAGGCGAGATGTCGGTGCCTCATGATGTGGTTTTTATTAACCAGGAGTCATTTTCACCCATCTTTCTTTGAAGTCCTTTAACTTTGCTTGAAGATTTTTACAGTTTCTTGTCATTTTCTTCTAGGTTACATTTTAATCACTTAAAACTTAAACTTTGTTGTTTTTTACACTGTATAATGCAGATACACCAGTACCACTCCATTTTATCAGCAGTAAACAATCATCTCGTTGGCTTGTTGCATTTTAATTTGTCATTTCTAAAATAGTCAGCAACATGGCATCACATCTTGAAAAGACTTCATACACACAAACACATAAGATTACTAAAATTAGAGCTGCACAATACAAGAAAACTTGTGGCATTTTTTAATGTGATTTTCATCACTTCTCACATCACTGTTGTCTAAAACAGGAGCGGACATGAAGTCTAACAAGAGACCATTGTATTGACCAAATATATTATTAGCAGCAGAACATGAATGCATGGTATCTGAAAAGTATTGGTCTCTCATGTTAGGATGATGATGACTTTTCAAAAATTCAGCCGTACCCAAACTGCTATAGTAACTTTACCAGGCCTGTATGCAGTGTTGTAAAGCTGCCACATACACCAAGAACTGGAAACAAGGTGTGTAGCATGTGCATGAAGTTTGCATGCTGACGACATCGTCAAGTTGTCAACTTGTGGGTTCAGCATGAGGGAAGAGGCTCTTTAGCTTTTTAGCTCGTGCACTTGCATTGTGAGCCGCTAGCTTAGCGTTACGTCATTGCCGACAGGTGGGTGGGCGATGTTTAGTAGACTGGGCACTGTATTCTGTTGGCGGGGTGCTCCGCTTAATGGTTGGGGAAACTCTGGGTAAGGATGCCTCCTGGGCACCTCCCTAGGGAGGTGCTTTGGGTATGTCCGACTTGGAGGAGAACCTGGGGAAGACCCAGGACACTCTGGAGAGACTACATCTCTCAATTGGCCTGGGAACACCTTGGTGTCCTCCCAGAATGGCTGGAAAAGGTGGCTGTGGAAGAGATGTCTGGACCTCCCTGGTCAATCTGCTGCCATAAGCAGAAAATGATGGATGGATGGATGGATGAATTATATAAAGGTCTTTTTTTTTATCAATTGAACCTGTTTTCAAAAAAAAAAAAAAGTTGGTTCAAGGCTGAAACGGTAAACATTTATGAACAAGTGTATTTACAAAAATAACTCCCGGTGTGGATGACCCCTTTATTAAAACATAAAAATCAGTGGAACCGTGTCCATTTATGATCTCTGAATTGGAACATTTATCTCATAAATGCTACATGTAAACGGATTCTAGTGAAATTGGTCTCCATGAAACTGGGATCACAACCTCTTCTTCTACAAAGCCTGTTTTGTCTGATAGATTCTGATCGGAGCAGACAGTTTTGTTTTTCCTCCGCATGGATTTGTTGAATGATTTCAGGAAATCTCTCTTTTATTGTTTTGCACTGTCTCTAACTCAAGTTTAGATATTTTGTTCCTGAACCATGGACGTCTTCGAAAAGCTCAAAAATAATATCAAAAACACCAGTTTCTCTTGCTGTGTTGCTTGTTTTTCTGCTTATATTTTTTTTTTCAGAACAAAGTCTCTTTAAGTTTACATAAACATCAAATATAAACATAAATGCAGAGTTTGTATCAGCTTATTTATTAGAAATTGAAGCTTGATTAATATTTTGAGTTAACAAGAACTCAGAGGGGATTTGCACTTCATTTTAAAACATAATTACAGGTTGAATTCTGTTTTGTTTTGTCAGTTAGCGACAAACTCATCAACTTTAAACATCGGAGGTAACGTACAATCTGAAGACAGAAGGATAACGGTCACAAAGCACATTTGCTTTTAAAAATGTTGTCAACAAGGACAAAATGTTGCCTTCTTCAGTTTAAGGGCAACAAAACCATAAAGTTCGGATGACTGAAGCCGTCTGCTTTATGTAACGATATCTACGACCCGTTTGTCTTCTGGTATAATTCTGTTTTAAATCTTCAGCCTGATAAATCTCCTGCCAGTTGTCTTTTTTTTTGTTGTTGTTGCCTGCTCAGTTTAGAGAAGCGCTGAAAGCTGAAAACCAACAAGTAAACAAACACAGCAACAGAAATCTGACTGGGAGGCAGATGGTGGAACAGAGAAGAGAAAGAAATGATTGCTCCGAGGGATTGTAACCACTAGTGGGGATATTGGTGACATCCACCTTATTGATCCAACATTTAACACCTACACACAAGCCTGCGCTCAAACACGCCCATGTTGGGTACAATTTGATCTCACAGCCACACTCACCGCCCCAACACCTCTGCTCTCCCACAGCAGGCTCATCTGACCATAAACCTGAAACCAATCACTGCATTTCACTGGGTTCCTTCACACTCATTAAAAGTATGAATAAGCGTTGTATTTTACAATTATACTTTCCAGGTTTGGTAAAGTATATAAAAAGTAAAGTTAATGAAAAAACAAACATTAATTTGGACAGATTTTCATGAAACTTTAGAAAAATAATTAGATGTATGATCATTTCTGTCTTATTACCTATTTTATGTTCTAGGTAGAAAAAATTAATACAAATTTCTTAAAGTTGCTCAAATGATCAGAGTTTCTTTTCACCTTTTATATATCAAAAATAAAGTTAGTCTCCTTGAATACCACTTCTGGTTCATACAACAACAAAAAATTCCAAATTCCAGGAACTACAATGGTAATTACCTTATTAACTATTTGTCGTTATGGAAATGGTGACTTTAACTATTCATCCAAGATGCGTATGGGTATGAGACAACATACGTACCAGTGTTTCCCCTATTATTAAATAAGCAGGGCACCCCACCCCATCAAAAGAACTGAGTACCCTGCCAATTGAAACCACCCCCCATTGACAACTGCTGGCACTGACATAGTGCTAAGCTCTCGGTGTACAATACAGACGCTATGGAGATATCGCTCTGTCTCCCTCATGCTGGGCCATCTCCACTCCTCACACCCCTGGCTTGAAAACTTGTGGTACAGTCAGCGTGCGACACAGACATGTCTCCATCACCCCGTCGACAAAAATCACAGAAAATATGAGCGCCCCGCCAAGGCAAGTACTGGAAACACTGCTTACTATTGCAGTTGTATATAGTTGTGTATTCTTACAATATATTGCAATAAAAATACTTTTTTCTTTGAAGAATAGAAGCTTTCTACAATTAATCGTTAAAAATTAATTACCGTACCCACCACTGCACCCTGTATTCACTGGTGAACTGGACATCATTAACTTCATGCAGACTTTCCCACTGGTACATTTTCATCTTTAAATCACTTCTTGGTCTGCTGCCTTCATACATCTTCTCCTACATGTCTCTGTGTG
>JARVLU010000179.1:27461555-27478717 GCA_031762415.1 Simpsonichthys santanae
TTAGTTTGTAGCCAGGTCTCTCTTGTAAATGAGTCCTCGAGGCTCAATTAACCTGCCTAAATAAAGGTTGAATGAATGAAAAAAATGCTGAGTCATGGTCCGCGTCGTGACGCAATCATTTGTCACAGATTTATTGACTTTAAACAGAAATTAAATGTATTTTCTTACGCGTCGGATTTAAAAGTTAAAAAGTGACATCATTTAAAAAAAAATGTATTATTAAAAAAAAAAAAACTAAAACCACCACGTGCAGAATAAGGGGGCGTGTCGGGGTCTCGGACTTGTTTGGACACGTTCCCCCTCAGACCATCAGAACCATCATCAGAATCCGAAGAACTGCCTTCACAGACAAACAGGAAGCTGCAGAACCACTCGGTGAGTGATTTTGTTTGTTTGTTTGTTTGTTTGTTTGTTTGTCAGAGTTCAGGAAGATGAGCTGGTCTGAGACGCCCCTCTGTGGTCCGGTCTGGGGGTTCTGGTCTCCTGGATGTAAATTCGTGATGGTTTTTAAATAAAACTGAGGGTCAGATGAAGACATGGCTTCAGACCTTGTTCCGTTTTAAATTATTTTTGTTTTTGTTTGTTGTTGTTCTCATGGGTTTCTGTCGGTGTGTTTGTAGAAGACCTATTTTGGAAGATGAACTTTGACCTTATCTCCTCTGCCCGTCTGATGGGCCTGTTCTGATCGTATTTTGTGCAGCTTTTGTCTCTCGTGTTTTGATTCTTGTTTTTAGTTTGTTTGTTTTTTTGTTGCTGAAAAAAACACCCAAAAAAGTTTGATCAAACTATAAACTTAAAAATCACCACGTGTCCACCTTCAGAACCTGCTGCTGCTCACGGGTCAAGAAATAGTTTGATACCTTTAGTTCACACAGCCACGTCTGAGGCTTACTTTCTGCACTGCGTTTCTGTCTGTCTTATTAAGAGTGCTGTCAAACAGGTGTGCGGCAGCAAAATGGCTCAGTGGTTAGCACTGTTGCCTAGAAGTTCCTGGGTTCAACCCCTGGTTGGACCTGGTGTCTTTCTGTGTGGAGTTTGCATGTTCTCCTTGTGTTTGAATGGGTTTTCTCCACGTACTCCAATTTCCTCCCCATCCTGTTTACAGTCTACATATTAATGTAGGTCAGATCATCCCTGATGCATCCTTACACTTCTATGCTGATGACACTGTTTACTGTCAAGCTAAAACAGTTGCTAAGGCTTTTCAGCTTTTGCAATCCACCTTTGACATCATCCAGTCAGATTTTTTTCTGTCTCAAACTTGTCCTAAATGTCGACAAAACCAAAGAGATGCTTTTTTCAACCATGAAGTCGGTCCCAGCAGTCCTTCCTCTGATTTTATCCTCAAATGGTGTCTCTGTTGAGTTTGTTGATTCCTATAAATACAGTACTGTATGTGGGTATTTTGATCGACTCACATCTCCTTTAAGCTTCACGTGGAAAACCTAGAAAAGAAACTGAAAGTCAAACTGGGTTTCTTTTTCAGAAATACAGTAGATCCTGTCTAACTCTGAATACTAGGAAACTCCTTGTAACTGTGACTTTCCTTCCCTCCATTGATTACAGTGACATTATTTACATGAACGCTCCTACAAGCACCCTGCAGATGCTGGACGCAGCCTATTGCGGCGCATTAAGATTCATAGCTGACTGTAATTACCATACCCATCATTGCACCCTGTATTCACTGGTTAATTGAACATCATTAACTTCACGCAGACTCTTCCACTGGTACATTTTGTCTTTAAATCCCTTTTTGGTCTCTTGAATATCTCGCAAAAAGACCTGAAACTCTTGAATTTTACTTCTCTAAGTGGCTTGACACATCTGTTAAGTTCCTGGCAAAAACCCATGAAGACCTGTTCCTGTTTTTAATTTTCTAAATCGCCTTACAGTCAAGCTGTTTTTTTTGTTTTTTTTGCTACAATTCCTCTTGACTGTCCTTTTGGTTGCTATTTTGTTTTGATTGTTTTTGATTTGCCTAAAAAAAGGAGAAACTTAAATTTGAATACTATACCTATTTTATGACTATTTTTGTCATCACTCTTTGTTAAAATCAGGTCTCTCTTGTAAATGAGTCCCAGAGGCTCAATGGGATTAACCTGTTTAAATAAAGGTTGAATGAAAAAAAGAAAGAAAAAAAATTATGAACAAACACATCTACAGATGTGTTGATGTCACAAATGGTTCAAAATTTGACCAATACATAAATAATTAAAAAAAAATTATGGCATTTCAAAATTGAAAATGTATAAGAACAAGGATTTTAAAAATGATCAACCCAAAGGTGTTTTTTAATTTTTCATCTTACAGGTAGATATGTGCAGGGACTGTTGTATTTCTCAATAATCTTTTTATTTTTGCAGTGATACAGTAAATGTTTTACCTCACACAAGAACTTTAAAACAAAAATTTAGCTAAAAATGATGCAAAAAGCTCTGTCACTTTATTTTCCTGACCTTTGTTGAATCTCTACTTTACAAGAAAATAAACAAAAGATTAGAACTAAACATTTTAACATGATTTGCTCCTCTGTCTGTGATGCTGAGGGTAAAAACGATTTTGATCGTGACCCACTTGGTCTTCAGTGATGGGAGTGCGTAACGTGAGGAACTTTAAGGTTATTCACATGACACTGGGCTGCAGTTGAATTCATATTGATCAAGCTGTCATTGAGACGTCGGACACGTCGTGCGTTCGACATTCAGTTGTCAGGATCCACTCCAGCCGCCTCTTTCCTGAGCTCCATGGTTTCTTGGACCCTCCTCATGTATTAATGACATGTTGATGGAGAGTTCTCCCGTTACACCCACACCCATCTTTAACCTTGATGCTGATCGGTGTTTGTGTGTCTGCCCTCTGTCATAGCTCTTCTATTATTTACCACTCGTCTCCGTCTGGGCAGGGCTTGTGTGAGGCCAGCAATCGCCTCTAGGTAAACAACCGCTGCCAGTGACACAGGTGACCCCCATCCCTCCTTTGACCACATCTCATTTCCGATCGATATGTTTTAAGCGAACCTGCATCTGCCCAAAACAAACTTTGCTTGCTCGACTGGTGTGTGTGTTTGTTTTAGTTTATGGTGGATGCAGGTGTCATTTTCAGGCTTGGTCTACGTGCCCTTGAGCTTGTCTTTGGGGGACAGTGAGACAGCTTTATCAACCTCATTTCTGCCGCCTCAGCCTGCCTCAAGTTCTCCCTCTGACACCCTGAAAAAAGTTAAAGGTCTGTTTATACATATTTAAACAGAAGCATTCAAATCAACTGATGACTGATTGCACATGGAGGGATGGATAAAAGCGTAAAGGTTAAAAATGTACATTTGTAATAGGGATGGGTGGTGATTTTTCAAATATTTGAAGTCTAGTTAATATGAGGGAGTTAAATTTTTAATATCAGGTTTTTAACATCAGGTTCAACACAAGATTATTGTATTGTAGCATATTGTATTAGTTAGAACAATTAGAAAGTTATTCATTTTGTTCTGTTACTACAAGATTATTACCGTTTGAACAAATTGTTTGGAAAAAAGGGGCAGATATAATAAGATTTTTTCTTCTTTCTGCTACCTTTCATTTTTTTTTATACTCTCTATGTTATTGTTCATGGGATTGTTTTGTATTGTATTTAAAAAAAAAGAACAAATAAACTAAACTAAACTAAACATGACTGTCCTGATAATTTTTTATCAGTTTTTTTTTTCCCCACTGCAATAAGATTAAATAAATATTGAATAAGTACTGAACAAACTGGGGAAATGTTTTTGCTTCACCTTCATATCTGTTATTGTCTTATGATAGTTCATTGCCAGCATGTTGACATTTTGATATATCAACTATTTATATATCTACATATCTTTATATCTATATGTATATCTACATCTATATAACTTTGGTTGGGCAGGAAACATTTCTATTTAACTGTTAATTTTATTTATTTTTTTTTGGCATTTGTAGAAGATGGCACTGGAATGCGCTCAGAACAGAAGCTCCAAATATGTTATAGATATTAAAATGTTAGCTATCCTAAAATGATCCAAGCCAAGACTTTGTTCTATTGAGAAACTTCAGAGTCAGTTTATTTACTGTCATTCCCATCACATGTGGTACATGCGGTGGAATGAAATTATGTACACACGGTCCCAATTACATCCCACAATAAAATGTGAAAGAAACCTATAGCATACAACAAACGAACAAACAGGATAACAACAAACAAGATAACATACATTTTCAAGAATCTAATAAAGAATTATTTCACAATTAATTCATCTATATTCTTTATCTTGCAACAGCCCCAGCTGAATGTGTGCACCTCGAACAAACCACACTTTTTCTGTAACTACAGATGATAAAATCTGACCGACATGAAAAGCATCATATTGTGTACATTTAAATAAGACAGTTTTAAGATTCAAGGATTTTTATTGTCATTCACATCACATGTGGCACAAGAGGTGGAACGAAACTACATAGGATCCCAGTTACGTCCAACAAACATACAAATTGTAAAGAAAAACATTAAGATCCAAGACATGAACCAAAAATACTCTACATTCACAAAACTAAGAATACACTAAGCACTAACAATACAAAACCAATGTGCCAAACAGCAGCAACACGGACATGAGTCCGCATGATTAAACTTACTGAAAAACTTAAAGAACAACAAGATCTTCCATCTTCTTACAGGCTGAGATGTTAAAGCTCTGACAGTTAACTGCAGTTTAACTCATCAGAGCTCAACAACGCTAAATATTTGTTAAAGTGAACATCATTCCATCCATTTAGGGAAAAAGAACGACGCCCAAAAAGCACAATTAAATACCCATGGTGGGCCACAAGGTGGATACATTGTCAAAATAAAAATTTTAAAATAAAAATGAAGATGATCCCGAGTCTGCTTGAAGATCCAAATATTTCTCAGCTCTTTTTTTTTTTTTTATTTAGATTTTTCAGGCAAAACTTACCAGATGTATTGAAATCAGTAAAAACAGCTATTGTTACTTTTTCTAGCACCAACACATACATTGAATTTTAAAACTTTGTATTTGGACAGCGTCTGAAAACAAAAGTATTTATTTTTTTACCATAAATACTGTTTGCTTGTGGATGAGAGATGCAAACACATCTGGACATGTTTAAACTTCTCAGTCTGGACAGGTGTTCTTTCAGTGATGCACCCTGTCACATGATGTTACTACAGTCATGTCTTACCTCCAGACCAAATGCACTTTTTACTTCACTGTAACAAACTGGATTACAGTAGCTGTACAACCCTTTGCCTCTTTGTTGGAAACTAGTTTCTTTTTTATTTATAAAAAATAAACCTTCTGTTTCACAGGAAGGTAAGGCGACATGGCAGGAATTCCTTAGTCGCATCTTTTTAGTTTATTTAGTTGTTATTGAAATCTGCAGCATCACTTATGAAAAATATATATTAAAATAATTTTCTTAAATGTCAACAAAAAAAAAAAGCAACTTAAACGTCTTGTCCAAAAGACTCGTGTGGCACAAGGAAGTTCATGCTCAGTCATCCAGGTACCAAATCCAATAATGCTCAGTCAGGTCACCTGGACAGTTTACATTTTCCAGAAACTAACTTTTCATAAAACATTATATATACTAGAATGGCTTAGTTAGTTTTTCACTTGCTACAAGAGTCATTCTAATGCTTTGTAAGTTCAAATCTGAAATATTTTGTCTTGTAAACAAAATAAAGCACTTCATATCAGTTTTTTGTTTGCTGCATGAAAACTTTAGCTGCATTATACATAAAAAAAAAAAAAAAACCAAATCGAGGGCGAAACGGCTCTGTAAAAAAGAAACTATCCAGATGACCCGACTGAGAATTATTGGATTTGGTACCTGGATGATTGAGCATGAACTTTCTTGCCTTGAACCACTTCGGCTGTGGCTGCCTGCCTGGGAGGAGTCAACGAGGGACAGGACGTCCCCCAGAAACCATCTTAGCTCCAGCAAAACTGGTTGGTCCACTTGTGGAGGTTTTTTCTTGGTGGGGAAACAGTTTACTGGAACTCCTCTGACTGATGAAGCCCTCCAGATAGAGGGCGAAACACTTCTATAAATATAAAAAAAAAAAAAAAAAAACTGTCCAGATGACCCAACTGAGAATTATTGGACAATTTCAAAAAAATATTACTGTATAATTTACATTTTGATGCTGCTTTTTCACCTTTTCACCAAACACTCCTCCACCCAACAGGACACAAAGTAACGTAGACTGAGACCCCACACACTTGGTCCTTTAGTACAAAATCAATTGAATTCACCTAAAAACACAACAAAACAAGATGTAGTTTAGTTTTTTGAACATATCAGAAACATGCATAAAATCATAAGTTGTGTGAAGTGCAAATTTTTATCATGAGGGTTTAAAAAAAAAAAAGAATCATACCTTTTAGCAACTTGACAGAGAAAATGATAAAATTACTGTCAAACAGCGCTAAAGTGGTCCAATTTTAGTTGACTGGAAAAAAAAAATAAAACTGCAGCGCTTTAGTTACATGTAAAAAAACATAGCAGCTTTTAAAAAAAATTTTTTCAATGCTTATTTCAACAGTACTCTTTATGCAGTGTATGGGTTTATGTCAATAAGTAAAGCAGCACATGAATTTTACTATAAGTTTGAATATAATGTTTCTTTCTCCTCAAACTAGCAGTATATAGAATATTATAGACTTTTTCTACATCTTTCATCTCCAGTATAAATTGTTTTAGAAATGAGAAGAAAGCGTGAGACAAAGTTTCTGCGTTTGCATTGTTTGCAGTAACAACCCTTACAACATGTTCAATCCTCTTCTTCCTGTTAAAATAGATGTTTGTTTGCATCTGTAGTAGTTTGAACACGAGTGGACAGCTCTAAATGTGTAAACGTGATATGGATGCATGTCAACTGATCATTTATGATCACATATCATGTTCCTGTCTAGTAATCAAACATAAATGTGTCCCATTTTACACACACAATCAGTGTTAAAAAAAAAAAAAGGAACACAGAAGAGAGGAAAAGGAGAAAAGTACATGGAATTATTAGTGATGTAACGGTGCTGAATAGACCAACTCAGGCTTTCAAGCCCTTGAATCCTCGTTGTAATTCTGAATGAGTACAGAAATGTGAATAAAAGTACTCAAACACAGAAAATTGCTCCTTTTAGACTGGAGCAGGCTTTTTTAGGGCTTTGTATCTTGTAATGCATTTCTTTATTATTCTGGCAATTTGTTTACCGTGCAAAAAAATCCAACGTGAGGAGCTGAAGGTGTTCAACATAAATAGTGGATCTTGTTAAATTGGATTTTTTTTAAAGAAATAATTCATACTGAAAGTATCCCCAGCTTGCAGGGATTTGAAAAGCTGAATTTATTGAATCTCAGTCTGATTGTACCTGTATTTAATTAGAACAAAGTGACGATTATCTCAGCGAATGTTTCGAGACATTTTGGAGTTTCCCTCACAAAGACTTGTCACAAACAGGCATAGCTAACTAGAGATAACTTTAGGTTTGTAATCCTAAGAAAACCTTAAGTCCACACTATAAATGGACTCATGCATATTTTTTTTTTCAACAACACAAAGAATAACCTGAAATCAAGCCCTAACAGAGTCTACTTGACTGAGTTCTGATTATTATAGGATATCAAGTTGTTGCTGGTCAAATAAATGACCGGCTGGTGCCCTGCTTTAACAAGTGCAAAGTATTGAAGTGAGAAGAAAGTATCACCCTTCTTCCTCCGTCACTTCATAAACGCTACGTTAGATTGGCACATGTGCAAATGCTGTGGTGTGCTTTTGCTGAGAGTTGCACATGAAGCTGTCTGTTTGTGTTTAGAGCTTCAGGCATTACCTGGTTTGCTAAGCATTGCACAAATACTTAAAACAGGGTCAAACAGCCTGTTCAGCTTTATAAACTGCTAAAGTGCTGGAAGTCTACCTGTCAGCAGCTGTACAGCTTGATTATTTAAGCTCTGTTATACGTTTTAAACCTCAACACCGCACCAAAGAACTTCCTGCTGTGTGACGATATGCTGATATGAAGATGTTCTTACCCGAGTTCACAACTGTCTGCCCCAGATTTGGTTGCTCTGACTGGCACTGTGTAAGTATAAACCTGCACATCCTTTAGAGAAACAGATTTTCCTCCACTGTTTGTTGGACTTTACATAAAAAAATAAATAAATAAATAAAAACAGAAGGGATGGCACAGACTTGGTATTCACGTCTTTGATCCATCCATTGTCTTTTACCGACTTCTTCCTTTTTGGATTACGGGGATCACTAGTGTCCATGTCCAGCTGACAAGAGGTGCGGTACATCCTGGACAGATCTCCAGTCCATCACAAGAACGCATAGAGACTAGCAACCATTAATGTTCTCACTCACACCTAAGGACAATTTAGAGTTAACAATCAACCTAAAACGCATGTTTTTGGTCTGTGGGAGGAAACCAGAGCACCTGGAGAAAACCCACACATGCACGGAAAGAACATGCAAACTCCACCCAGACGGGCTCCTGGACCGGGATTTGAACCAGGGTAGCCTGCTCGCTGAGAGGCAGCAGCTCTACCAGCTATCCACCGTGCTGCCCCTCACTTTTTTCAGTTGTTTCATATTAGGATCACAATTTTTTCAACTCTGCATTACTATCTTAGCTTGTTGTAGATTAGCTTTTTTCCCTTTTGTTAAATTTTTTTGTCAGATTTAAAGCACTTCATTTTTCACTCTACTGTAGTATTGAACAATTTATGGTTTCTTTAAATGGTGTGTTACTGTAGGATTGAAGTATCAAGACAGTTTCAACTCATCTAAGATGCCACTTGATGCAGGTATAGATAATTTGATGCACGGACAGCCTGTCTCACTAGAAGGCACACAAGAAGCACAACTCAGTGCAGGATTCAAGTATTACAGATAAGCAAATACTTTGATGTGACTCTGATACTGACAATGCACTTGTCTTCTGGGCAAAAAAAACATGCCAGATTTCCACAACTCCACAATTTAGCATTGAAGGTAATGTCAGTCCCTGCCTCTTCTGCACCATTGAAAAGGGTTTTCAGTTGATGAGGCATTTAAATGAGACCCCATCTTGCACGTTTAGGCCACAGAATGTCACAATCTCTCATGTTTCTAAAATGCAATGACACCTTACTTTAAACTAATTTCCATTTATGTAACTTTTTAGGTGATCTACTTCTTTATTGAAACCACTGTGCAACCATATGGTTATCCTTGGTCTTGAGTTGGGTCTAATAAAGAGTGTTTTGCTACTGCAGTTTTTTAAGGCGTGGCATGTGATGAAACTGCTTCAAATTTAACGGTTGTGTAATTTTATTGTTGAATCACATGTAGTTAGGTCACTGAATGTCTGATTTCTTTATATAAGCTGATGTTCATTCAAAAGCAAACTAAGTTGCAGTATGTAACTTTTATTAAAAAAATATTATAAAATGTTATGTTTTACTTATTTTATTTGAGGTCTTAGTCTCGGCTTCGTCTCGCCCTCCCTCGGTCTTGGTCTCGGACCCTAAAAGTCTCGGTCTTGTCTCGTTCTCAGAACACTCTGGTCTCTGTCTTGACTTGGTCTTGGGTTAGATGGTCTTGACTACAACACTACGGACAGGACCCAATCTGAACGTTGCAGTCTCTCCCTGACAGTATAATATCAAAATGAAGACAGCAAAATTAGATGGTGTATCAAATTCTATTCAAAGACAAACAAAAACAGACAAGTTGCTCTTAGTCTGATGTAAAACACTGAAAAAAGAATTACACTGTAGCTTCAATGTTCTAAGGTGATATGGTGGAGGAATACAGAGCTCAGCAGAGAATGATTAAAATAAAACAACATTTATAAAGTTAACATCTAGACTCATTTTGAATTAGCTGAACCTTTCAGCCACAGTTTAGGCCCTTACCATAAACTTCACAAAGAATACACCTGCATGCAAACTAACATCCTTTTTAAGACTGGATGAATAAAGCTGGTTAATAATACGAGCTGACTGGTGTGTAACATACAGTGCGTGGTACGTGAAATTATACAGCTTTTTATATTTATCACCATTCCCTTTTTAATATTAAAAAGTACCATGCCTTTTTAAGATTTCTAGTTAAACACAGTGCAACACAAACAAGTTATTTTTAATGAAACATTATCAATATCAATTGTTTCAACCTGACAAGATGGAAAATGTGTAATTTTTCTTTTAAATTATGTTTCTTTCTTACAGCTGACATTCTTAAATGTCATGCCTGAAAATAGGTGCAAAGCAAGTTAAAGTAACATCAATAATGGCTAAATGCCACTTTATTTTCAGGGCTATACTACATATTGTGATTGCTCAGTGGTTTTCACACTCGTGACTTTCGGCTTAGACCAAACTTTTTAAATTATTACATACATTCAGTCATACGTTGAGTTTTGGGCCTACATGTCTTAGATGGAGCTAACTGCAAAAATACTGTACATATAATATTATACCAAGTTTTGAGCTCTTTGTAGTTCAGTCCTATGCAGAGCCAGAGACTGAATGTCCAACTACAACATCCAACACTTAATGATTTAAGCAATTTAAACCCTAATACCTTTGTTCCTATTTTTCTTCTGGTGTTTTAGTAAACCTTTAGCTATAATTTCTGTTAACATCTCATAAATTTCACTGCACCTCACCATGATTCAATCCAAAACACGCTCCAGCTGTAGCTAAAAGTATAATGATCTAAAACTGCAGAACCTACACTGTTATCAGACACAGTTGTCTACATCACTTGAATAATTACTAGAATGTGACTTCAAGTGACACTTGACCACAATAAAATACAGACAGTATAAAATGAAGTATGGGATCCTTGGGATACTTAGGGTGCCTTTGTGTAGTAATAATAATAATAATAATAATGATGATGTTTGCTTTCAAGTGACTTGCGACTTTGAATTCTATCTGAGTATAAAACACTGTAGTTCGGCTTTTTTTTTTTTTCTTTCGGCTGCTCCCTTCTTCAGGGATCGTCACGGCGAACTAACTCGCACAAACCGCAGACCACCGCGCTACCACAGCCCTCTGTGTGGAGCAGAGAGCTGCCATCTAGGGCACCCGGGACAACAGATGGTGGGGGTTAAGAGCCTTGCTCAAGGGCCCAGAGTGGAGCAAATGAAGGTGGAGACAGGTGTGGGTGCTTCACCTTTCCCACCCACATTTTGATGTTGTCACTCCGGGGAGTTCTCTAGAAGTCCCTCTCTGGAGAAGGCCCACCTTCTCTAACCTCTGCGCCACCACTCCCCCCTTTTGTTGTTTGTTAAAGTCTAATTTGCCCTTCACTTCCTCTTCTGGAAGCAATGCTAAACCTTTTGTAATAAAATGGTAAATGTGCTATCATAATGTATGCATTACATTTACTTGTCGACTAAAGTTATATAATATTTAAAGACTTATATTTACCATTATGCTCCATTGTCGTTTTCAACAACTATAAACCTTTTTATTGGTTTATGGATCTCCACTGAACTGCATAGAGATGACAACACAACCTTTCCTTAAATGAGTGTAAATGTCACTGGCTTTAACTTAAAGCATGTCCTTAAATAGAGTTGTGTCTGTTCCCTCTATTCGTCTGCTTGACATCAAGATGTTTACCACTTAGGGACATATTTTTATTTCCTTCTGCAAAAATGCAGAAACCAGCTTGACTCTGTGTCAAAAACCTGCTCAACAGAGAAATGAATAAATAAATAAAGAAAAGCTGAAGAATATTGTCTGAAAAGAAAACCAAATGCAAACTAAATCTTTATTTGTTGAAAGACGGTTTCTCGTTTTAAAATTTCTTAGTTTGAATTTAATTTAGTTTCAAAGGATTTGGCTGGAGCTTGGGGGAACTGCAAAAATCAGTTGTAATGTTTCCCAGCACTTCTTTGTACTGGTTAGGCTTTTCAAACTGGACTGTGACCCTGCAACGACATGAAAAACAAGAAGCGGACGGTTTTTGCCAGATCTTGGCGAAGCCTTTGGTGTAAGAACATGGTAACATTACATGTATCAGAGTGTGATTAATGGACGGTTTTGTAGGTGCACCATGGGTTTGGGGGGTGTAGATGTGGTGGCAGTGTCCATGTCATGGGTCTCGCTCACTGAGGCTTGGTCTCTGAGGATATGAAGCAGGGACTGGCTGAGCTGGTCTCGTGCTTGGGTTACAATCCCATGATGTCATCATGTGGCAGGAGCGTTGTGCCAGCTGGATGTGAGCTTCTGGCTCGATGCTGCATCCTCATAGTAGAAAGCCAGGGCAGTTTAAGACCTAAGTCTTACAATTGTGCACTTACAGGAACATATCTGTAGATGGCAGGAAAATGAACAAAAAACTTAAGAAGCAAGTGCAAAAAAACAAAACAAAAAAATAAATAAACCACAGGGGCCATTAGGAGTCAAGAACTCCAGTGTTAGATTTTTAAACATTTAATGCAGAATTTGTTTGCTGCAATTGAATCTCCTGAAGTGTAAGCAAATCACTTAAGTACTTGGACTTAAAAAGCTTTTCCTAACTTCAGAAATGTTTGTTACAAAGCTGGCACAGAGAAGATTCAACATGGTGGAGGTGTAACTTGGCTGTTAATGTCATGCACAACAGGATAATTTGTAAACTGCTGCTGGATCTTTTGCACATACTTGAACAACCATGACAAATTTTAATGGTATACATTTCTGATAAAGGTAATTTAATCAAAATGTTGCAAGAAATTAGTGCCTGTTTTGGGAGTGTGCTGGATTTTAATGCTGCTTTCAATTCTTTGCACGTCTTGAGGAATATATGTGCAGTTTTTGTTTGTTATAAACAGACATTCGCAATAAAAAAATGTTTTTCTTATTTTTTGCACAAGATCAACATAACATGTAAATCTAATGAATGTATATATGAAACTTTCGTTCCAGTTTGTTTTTGTTGCATCATTAATTTTGACGTTTCATGACTTTAATAAAAGGACAATGTTGCATTTTAATTAACTGGACTTATTTTCTTTCTTAAAAACTTAAAAAAAAAGGTTTCAAAAGCTTCCATTTTGAAAACGACCCAAAAGCACACAAACGTTCAATGACCTGTTCGTTTTATTTAAAGGGAAGTGTTGAATGTGTTAGAAGCCAAGTCACAGTGACTGAGTAAGAACTCTTATCAGCATCAAACACTGATGCTGATTAAAAAAAAAAAGGCTAAAGTGAGAAGTGTGCAAGAAAACAGGTCAGGTTTAGGTTTATTGTTGTTTGCAGCTCAACACAAGGTAAGCAAAGCATTGTAATGCTCAGGACGAGAAGAACCATCTCGACTCTCCTAAAAAAAAAAAAAACAGCAATAATACCAAGGCATACAATAAAAATACAAAATAAACTGCAAAAAGTTAAGAAATACTTTTTCATTTAAACTTTTTCACGGGAACTGAACCACGATGACATGATGGCAAGTACGGCTGAACGATGTTGGAAAATCTACAAGAGATTTTTTTTTAACCTCAGTATTGAGAATACGATTTAATGTGCAATTATTTTTCAGTGTCTTCTCATGTATTTTTCAACAGTCACAAATAATAAATCAATCTGTTTCAGTTTCAATAAACTCACTGTTTTCAGCTCCGGGGTGGGTTGAATCTCGCTGTTCTCTCCATGCTAGCGGGAAGGGAGCTGGCTAACTAGCTTGCTATACGGTGCTCTACAAGACCTTATTCTAGAGTGGACATGTAATGCAAAATGCAGTACTCTCAGGAGAAGGAGTGGAGAAAATTAAACTTAATGCATTTTAAAATTGATAGAGGCATTTAAAATTGATTCAGAATCACCAGGACTAGGAATCTAGATTCTTTAATAAATTTTCTTTTCAGCACGCCTACAGAAGTGGCTTAAAGGGATTTCACTGCATGTTGTATGTAACAGGTCTCACTTGTAAATGAGTCCTTGAGGCTCAATGGGAACTAACCTGTATAAATAAATTTTGAATTAAAAATAAACAGGTAACTTGTTTTGACAGTCAAAAACTAGGAGGGGTTGAGCAAACATTTTAACTCATTTAGTGTTGCATATTCACCTTTTTGCCATTTCACGTTTAATATTTTGACTGCAGTAGATGGAGTGTAGAGCAGTTTATAGACTGACCACTTGCCATTTCTCAATAACCACTTTTTAAACTGGTGATTTTGTGGTTTTGTTGCTCTGTACTCATTCCTACTGATAAATGATATTACCAAAAATTAAATTAATTTCTTGACACCTTTTACTATTAAAATTTGGTGTGTGTTTGTAGCACCGCTATTCAGTACAATCAATTATTTGACATGTGAAATACTGAAGACAAGAGCTAAGGTCTTTTGATTAAGTAAATTAATGTCTCTGTTTTCCACTGTTCCACCAGAAGGAAGTAATCTCAATCATTTTAGTCACAAAGTATCATCTTGATTTGGTTGTTTTGAAACAATTACTGACATTTTGATATGATGCTTTATTCCTTTCCAACAATTTCTGGCTGCAGGAGCTAAACTGATTACTGTACTGAGAACACCTTCCCAAATTATTTTTAAAAAAAAGGATTCCACAAAGCAAAGCTTTTTTTTTTTTGTGCAAGTTTATTCATGAGGAAAATTTGCAACATTGATTTTTGTTTTTAAAAACAAAACATCAGATATAGAGAAAAAAAATCTACTTTTTTCATGCAAATCCAGAATGAGTTGTTTGTGGTTGATTGGTAGAAATACAACAGTTTTCATCTTTTTAAGCAAGAGATATCTGCTTCGTCTTTAGATGAACAGACTCAACGCTGATATTCTGGTTCATTTTGTTGGTCATTTTCTGGTTCTTTTTGTTGTTCTGTGTTCGGCATTTGTTGAAGCCTAGTGAAAACAGGAAATAAACATTAAGGCAGACAGAGAGGCCGTCAGATTTTTTTCAACAATCATTAAAAACATACAGGTGCATAACATAAGAATTTTAGTTTTGGAAAACTTTTCTCCTTTGAATGATAATTAATTAGTGATATTTAATTGCACAAAGTCTAAATGCAGCCATTCCTTAAAGGAACGCAAGACTTCTGCTGATGTGTTTTGTTGCTTTTGTCAGGTAAACCATAGAACTGGTTGTGACGGATATACCATGTACAAATTAGGCAGAGCTTTACGAAGGGGATATTAGCATGGCTGAGTTGTTTGGTTTGAAATAAAGAGTTCTGCTAAAGGAACCTTGGATTGGCTTTAAAAGTGTAAAACTAAAAATACAAACTGGTTTCAATTTTTTCTTGTCAGACAAGCTTACCTTTCCATTTTTTGCATCTTCTGTGGATCATGGAACGCTACACACAAACAATAATAATAAAGTAAGACAAAAGTAGTTTTCATTGTTTTTAAAAAAATATGAAAGTAATCCGTGAATGACGCAACCATAAATAGGAAGAGTGCAGTAAGTAATGAAGAAAGGACAAAAAAGTGTGTGGGTTGGTATTAATGTGAGCAAACCTAATTAATTTGTAAAACATTGTTTTCATTTATGAAACTTGTTTTTCAGTACTGTCTTTTGAAGTCCTCTGTGGTGGTTTACCTCTCCATCCTGAATGGACCCGTTTAAAGAAGTCCTTGGTCTTTTTCCAGAAAGGTTTAATAAAACCCTCCCCAGGTTCGGCCATAAGGACGACCAGAGACAGCACAAGAAAAACCATAACCAGCTTCATCCTGCACAACAAAACACACAGAGTTAATATTACAACAATTCCAAGATCAAATCTGTGAAGTTTCCCACTTATCAAACATGAAATAGACAAAATTAGTTTTGACCTCTTCACAGATTGGAACAGAGCCCAGAGAGTGTCAAATTATTGTCAAGGAGCAAAAGTGAACTAGGTCTAAAGCTGTCCTGGATTTTTGTCTTTAAATACTTTTTTGTTTTGGTGGGTTGGTCTGAGATCTCTTTCCCAATATCAATCTTGCATAAATTACTACATTATCAATTTGATGTTTCACCTTTCATCTTTGAGGAGGAATGACATGCGATCTTGGATGAGATAAGGTCCAACAAATATTTAAAAAGTCAAGTATGAATGACTAATGTCGATCATAGGATTTCTATCAGGGCCCATTGAAGGCCACTTCAGATAAGTCCAATGTTCTACTGTCCAGATGTTTTTGAATGTCTTAGGCTGTGCTATGGGTCATTATCCTGTTGGAGGACACATCATCTATACAACTGAGAAACGTTTCAGACTTTAGTCAAAGGTTTTGATAGGTCACAAAATAACAGCTTTTAATTTATTGTGATATTTATTTGTTGTACTCTCAATTCAGTCATTGGTTTTGTGAGCCATGTTGAATGTTTTGCAACTTGGAGTAGCTTGTTTGGGGGTGGGGGGGGTGGGGGGGCAACAAGCTGAACAGTCATGGAGGTCCATAATACCTATACTGGAACATTTTTGTTTTGGCCTAACTTTATGCAAGTCTTTAGGTCATCTTTCAGTGCAAGTGTTCCTAACTTATTAGGCTACAGATTCTCAAAGTACTTTAAACTGTAAACATGACAATTGACGAGACAAGCTCAAAGTACTGAATGTCTCTGGAAGGAGCTGAAACATTAAGTCTGGAGAACCCTTCAAACCTGAGACAGAAGCAACAGTTTGTGGACCTATGGACAAGTGCAGACATCTCAGAGAAAGAGAATTACAGAAATCTCGGTTGCAGCAACTACCTCAACAGACTGTGTAACAAAACAATACGTTAAGACTACCATACTATTTGTCAAGGTGTTTCATTAGTTTGTGTTGCTAATTCTTTAACTGTGTCTGTGTAATTTCTGGGAACAGAAGACTAGAATGAGGCCTCGATGATAATGGTGTCCCTATTGCGTTTGTTGATTCCGATAAATATTTGGGTATCTTGGTTGACTTGCATCTCTGTTTTAAGCTCCACATGGAAAACTATAAAGAAACTGAAAATTAAACTGGGTTTCTTTTTCAGAAGCAGATCATGTCTTACTCTGAATTTTAGGAAACACCTTGTAACTGTGACTTTCCTTCCCTCCATTGATTACGGTGACATTATCTACATGAACGCTACAAGCACCCTGCAGATGTTGGATGCTGTCTATCACGGTGCACTAAGATTCATAACTGGCTGTGATTATCGTACC
>JARVLU010000179.1:27546112-27558377 GCA_031762415.1 Simpsonichthys santanae
TATATATATATATATATATTATGTAGAACAGTACTTATATATAATAGAGTGCGTGTGTGTGAGTGAGTGTATAGTACTTATGAACAGTGGACCTGATCTTTGTCCATGCAGACTTAATGGAAGTTTGACTCTCCAGTCTACTTGTTCTACTTGTCTCTTGTTTAAAGTGTTGTGTGGGCTTAGATGACCTCCAGGGCCCTCCCTCTCCCCTGTCAGCTCTACTAGCACCAGTAAGCTAGTTTTTTTTTTTTCCCACTGGAGTATGATGTTTTGTGGAAATCAGTTTGTTTGGTGGCTCCTCGGATTGAAGAAGTCCTTTGGAAGAAGGACGAAACGTCTCAGCAGAAAAGAAACCATCCAGATGACTGGGCATATTGTTGGATGTTTACTGGATCATTGAGCATGAACTTTGTTGTTTACAGTTGATGCCGCTCCCTGACTGGAACAACACTGTCAGGTTTATTCTCTACATCGTCTCACAGCAGATTTACTAAATAAAAACGTGATAAACTCACTTGTTTCCATTTTACGGTTTCTCACTATTCATTGATATCACTTGTGGTTAAAAAAAAAAAAACTTTTAAAGTATTCCTAATTAAAAACAAAACATAAATGAGAGGCAAGCTTGTATCTGGAAATGTATTAACTGTTTGTACTGGAAGTTTTTAACACATTAACAGGAAAGCTTCAAAATAAACGTGTAAAAGAAAGCAGACGTTCTTAAATACAGTTTAATAATGCTGTAAAATGCACAGTCAAATCTTTTTCATTAACCACGAGTGATGAAGCGTTTTAGGATTCTCTTCATAAAACAGATTTAACGCCCAGCGGCTTCGAGTTCTGGGAGGAATAAGAACCTGCTCCTAATGAATGAAGCCATAAAAATGGCACCATCTAAATATTGAACCACAATGGAAAAATAAATAAATGCATTTCATTTTGTCCTTTGTCTTTTTGTCAGTTCCCATTTGTTTGTGGAAAAACTCACTTGGAGCGCAGTGAAAGTGTCTCACCAGAGAGAAGCAATCGAAAGAGGATAAAAACCTCAGTGAAGGAAAAAAATAAAAAAGGACCAGAAGCCGATTCCTCCCAGTGTTTGCTCTGACGTTCATGTCGCTGAGACCCATCTCCTTCTCTCTGGGAAATCATGGAAATGGTCTAAAATCATCCCGTTATTTACTTATTTGCTTCTTTCCAGTAAGAAAGAAAAAAGTTCTCTCTCCTCAGCTCAAACCAGTGATGTAATCAGTTTCCCACAATCCAAACTTAGTTTTCATTCTAATATGTGACTGAACAGTTTGGTTACTCTCCAAAATATTTTAGAACAAGAACTTAGTTTTTCATAACCATATTTCAATTAAAGATGGCCGCCACATCGATTCACCGCAGCCACGTGTTAAAGATGGGCGTACGTGTTTACTTCCACCGCACCGACGATGTTCTACCCATTTTTGTATCGGCTCATGTTGATTAGTTGTGGCAGCCATTTTTAATCGTCGTGCCTGTGAAATGTAATGAGTTGTAGATGCACATTTAATGATTGATTTTTGAGTTTTATTCAAATCGGTTCACTGGTTCATGAGATATTTTAATATAAGCAGACAGACACGGGCAAAAAGTGTGGCTTTCCCACGGCGGCGAGTGATAATTAATGTGATCTTCATCTCGTCGTTTACGTCAGTCTGCTGCTCAAAACGCTGGTTTTAATTCACAGTGTCGCTGCTGTTTGTGTGCTCTCACAGGCCGCCTGCATTCCAGTTATTCTGAGTAACGGCTGGGAGCTTCCCTTCTCCGAAGTGATCGACTGGAGGAAAGCCGCCGTCATTGGAGATGAGCGATTGCTGTTGCAGGTACTGGGATGATCGTAAAGACACTAAACGTGGCTCGGTCTAATCGCACAAAAAGAACAAAAACATTTAAAAATGTGCAAACGCTTCAGAAACAGCCGTCCTCTTCCTCACTTTGTCCACTCGGCGAATAAAATGTGAAGAAACAGCTGATTTAATGTGAATGAATGCTTAATAATTGAAGCTGCAACAATCTTCTTTGCTATAAGTTCAACGTCCTCGAGGCTTCGAGCCGGGAGCGAAAAACAAAACAACTAAAACCGATGTGAGGCCACTGAGTACTGCTAGTTGGCATTCGTGAGTCTCCAAAACGCCTCGACACCTTCGCCGACCCCTTCTCGGTTTAGTTCAGCTGATTCTGAAGCGCCATAGCTGCATTTTGACACGTGCACAGTTCTCCTCTGAACGTTGAGCTCTGATTGAGCTCTCACCATATATGTGGAAGTGGATAACAACATAATGTGCGCGGGAAATAAATCGTGATTTTTTTTTAAAACTGGCCGCACGGTTTGCTGAGCGCTCGCTTTCTAACCAATTTGCCAATTTTCTAACAGTTCTGAGCGACCGACGTGACTCCGGCACTTGTAGAAACTGCCGTAATGTCAAAAACAAGCAAACACTTTTCTGACCGTGGGTTTGTCTTTTTTTTTTTATCCGTCTGAAAACTCATTTCTGCTCATTGACCTTCAGCCCAACTGAGACTGGATTTTACTTAATTTTATTTGTATTGATTTTATCTGTTTAACTCGTCATTTTATTGTTTTAAATTGAGTTTTTAATTCATTGTGTGCTTTGATTTGTAACTTTATTTTTATGCTTTTATTTTATTACTGATGTTCAACACTTTGTTTCAGCTGTGGCCGCTGTTGAAGCGCTTTATACATTTGATGATGATCATGATGAAGTGTGATGGTATAGATAAGGCCCCATTTTTAATTCAGTGTGTGATATAAAATAAAAATGAGGACATTACTTTTTAAAATGTCCTAACTTTTAAAATAGTACTGACATGAAAACCCAACTGTGTCACACTAATCAATTATCTCCTTCAGTATGAAAAAAAAAAGTTACTGAAAGTCACGGGGAGTGGTGGCGCAGTGGTTAGAGAAGGTGGGCCTGTGATCAGAAGGTCGCCGGACTGACTCACCAAACCAACAACATCAAAATGTTGGTGGAAAAGGTGAAACACCCACATTTGCCCCCACTCTGGACCCTTGAGCAAGGCCCCTAACCCGCACCATCTTCTCCCAGACAGGTCTCATTTGAAAGAGTCCTCGTGACTCAATAAGACTACCTGTATAAATAAAGGTTAAATAAAATAAATCCATGACAAAAAGTTAGTTTGATCGATTATTAATGTTTTAACAAAGCACTTTGGCAATAAACTTTCTACCACTGAGAATCACCGTTAGGATCAGCTGTTTGTTCCAGAGTGACCGACCACATCTCAAAAATTACATCATCGTGAAAAAGTTAAATACTTTTTGTCAGTTACTTCAGAAGATGAAACTCGTACATTATATAGACTCATTACGCACATAATTAAATATTTCGTCTTCATTTCTTGTAATTTTGTTACAGATTATTTTAAAAAAAAACTATTTATTGATGAAGTTCCATATTGGCAACTCGTGCACGCTGTGCACTGAAGAATTCTAGACATGAGCTACAGTTGTTGCATTCCTTAAGTCAAGTCTCTCCTGAACCAGAGACACAGACAGAAGAAGTGTCTTACTGGGCTGAGGACTTGAGAAAACCCAGTGGACCAACACCAGCAGAGGACATGGCCTCAAACCACCACTGACTGTGGAAACGTCACTCTGGACTTCAAGCGACGTGGATTCTGGACCTCTCCACTCTTCCTCCAGACTCTGAACATGTACTTTTATCTGAGAAGAGGACTGGACCAGCAACAGTCCAGTTCTTCATCTCTGGTTCAGGAGTGACTGGACGTGAGGAGTGAGACATTTGTAGCTCATGTCTAGGAGTTCATGGGGTTTATAATACTGAACCTCTTCACATTATTCTCATGTTCTTTGACACTGAATTTAGTTTTTTCATGATTTGTAAACCATAGTCATCAGTTACAAGAATTAAAGTCTTGAAATATTTCACTCTGTGTAATGAATCTATACGAGTTTTATAAAAAAAATAGAACTTTTCACAATATTCTAATGTTTTGAAATGTACCTGTAGGACAAGTTCTGATTGAGGAGTAAGATGCCATCCCACAACAGTGCGTGACAAAGCTGTTGAGCAGCGTGACGAGGAGTATCCAGGCTGTTGTGGCTGTGTGTGGTTCTTCCACATGCTACTCGGGCACCTGCTTGTTAGCAGCTTGTTTCTTCAGACTTCAATCATCTAATCCAGCGAACGGCACCAAACAGAAGTGGAGACCAGAATTAGTTGCTTGGCAGAGAAGATTTGACAAGTTTTCTGGAAATCTCACAACTGCTGCCAAACCCGCGAATACGTTTTCCTAAAAAATAAGGTGTCATTTAAAGTGGGGGCGGGGCTTTCCAATAGTATAAGCTCTATTGTTAAGAAGAATTGTTACAGGAACAAAATGATTAACCAAACACACATTTGCCAACTTTTTTCTGCTGTTTATTTTTTAGAAAACTTAAGAATCTTAAGCATAAAACAGTTTTTTATTTTCCTGGCAGGAGGAAGTGTTATTAAACTCAGGTCATGTGGCTTTTAGTAAATTTTCTTCTTTTTTTTTTTTTTTCAAACGACAGATGTGATAATCACAGTCATTTACACTTAGACTGAGTTATTTTTATCTGGGATGAATTTCTTCGCAAACGGAAGACCTTCTGTTCTTTTTAATCACAGCTGCAGATTGTGTGATATTTGGATTTTTCTAATTACTCAGTATTACTGAAGGTAACCTGCGTGACCTTTATCACCATCTGGACCGCAGAACGGACGCACGGCCATCGGCGTGCTGGGAATCAAAGACTGCGTGTGTCCGCCTTTAATAAGTGTCGCAGAGTCCAGCGTCTAACGAGACGTGATGTTTCATTTGGACGTAAAAAAAACATTATTTGTTCAAATAAAACGTCAATTTCAGGGGGAAGTTACTTTTTTTTAACCTTGATAAAAGCAATTATGTGTCGATGCTTTTAGGCGGGTTGATTATTCCCTTCAGCAGAACAAAAACGTCTTTTAAAGCTCGCTAATTGCTGGTTAAAATAATAAGTGTGACGTGAGAAACGTGTTCTGACAGGAAGTGGGACACTGTTATAACTGAGTTGGAGCAAAACAAACATTATTCTCTTATTTTTATGCGACGTTGATGCAGAAATGTCGGGAATAAATGCAAATATGGACGCAGAGATGAAAGTAAAAGCTTCTCAGGAAAAAGAAACCCCTGACATTTCTTAGTGCACAATAAATAAGAAAATAAAACACATGACTGCTGTGCTCCTGTCTTCTCGTACAGAAACACTTTAAATTCATCCGCACTTAAAATAAACGGCGCCTCCGATGCATTTGAAGCTCCTGTGGGGGGAGCAACGTCTGTTCACTCAGATTTTTATACATAAATAAAACCTCCATCATTTCTTGTTTTATGAATCGGTAAAAAAAAGAAAGAAAACTCACATTTTAAAAGATCCATTTGTAGATTATTTGGCATTTTTTAAAACGTAATAACTAAAGAGTTCATTTATAATCTAAAGTAACAATTTACAGCATGTGCAATAACTTATCAGTCTGGTACTTGTAACATTTTTGAGAAACGTAAAGAATCGTCAAAAAGAAAGAAAAGCGTAGAAAATTAAAAAGATGAAACTAATTTTAGTTTAATATTCAAGTTAAGTCAGGTACAGTACTAGTGTCAGGAGGAGTTCCTGCAGACTCATGTTTTTTTTATTTTTTTTTTTAAGAAGAAGGAAACCTTTTGTTAAACAACTGTTATTGTGAAGGTTCTGCCCATCAGCCTGTCTGATGTTTGTTAATATAGATAAAACTCTTACAGTCAATATTAGCCTCAGGCATTAAAGCCTAAATTACTTTCTACAGTTATTCATCGTAGGAAGAGGACGCTCTCTCCTGACCATGAACTCTGAACCTGAGCTTTTTTCATAAAAACTCACATCTGGGTGAAAATTCAAATCAATATAGAGTTCTGATCATTAAAGGCTGAATAAATTACTGTAATTTTCACTGAATAAGACGCACCTTTTTGCATAAATTAACATGCCCTGTGGCTTAAACAGTGAAGCGACTTATTTGTTTTTGTCCTGATAATTATAATCCAATTTTTGGCTGAGATCTGATGATTTCATTTACAGTATTCCGACATGGAAAATATTGAACACTATCATTTTCAGCCGCTGGAGTGCGCTCAATATGGCAAGCCAAGTGTCTCATTAATAGGTAAAAGTGGCTATTAATGAGACACTTGGCTTGCCATACAAGGCCACCTTCGTCTCGCTCCAGAACTCCTGGAGCAAACATCCAATCAGCTGCATTTCACCACCACACCCAGGCGAAATTCAGCTGATTTGATCATCAAAGTGCATTTATTAAAGAAAAGTTCAACTGAGACACATCTTTACTATAATGCCGGGTAAACAAATAGTTGTTTTTAAGTGTTAATCTAGTTAAATTCTTGTTAAAGTCCTCCTGTGCACGCTCCCGCAGCTGCCATTTGGCAGCCAATCAGTTTCTGGCACAACACCGCCCCACGTTTCTGGGTGGTCAGTGGTGACGCGTAACAAACACGACGCGTCAGCAGTGATGCATCATAGATGCGACGTGTACAGCGGCAAGTACGGTAACTGACCTGTACCAGTAAAGTGACCTGGTGACCTATTTTGACAAGTGCAAAAAAATAAAACTGTTAGAAAGTGAGAAAGCATCACTCTTATTTCTCCATCACTAACACCGACTACATCGCTCCTTACTTGTAATTTAGAAGAAGAAAAAAGAGCAAATTGTTTTTGTTTGCAAGCTTTTTGTTCTTTCTTACTTAAATGTTCAATTAATCCTAAAATATCTAAATGCATTTCCTGATTTATTACTTTTCAGAATGGAATAAAAATAATAGTCAGATATTGAGGTTCTGGGGTGTGCAGAATAAATACAAAGTAATATATATATATATTTATATATATACACTATATGTTTTTATAAATAATAGATGTCAGAAGGTGAGAAGCTGCCTTCAGGCTTTCTGAAATAAAACCATCACAGACAGTCAGTCGGCCTCGGGGTACGAGGCTTCATCTTATTCAAAGTCTCTTATTGGATCAGACGTTAGTTGTTGTAACTTTAGAACAGGTTTCAGTCAAATACTTTAATATTTTACATCAAAATACTTCCTGCTTGTTTATTTTTGTTTTGTGGAGGATTCGTTAAAGCTGTTTGTTTCAGGACTCCACGCACTGTTGCTGTTAGAAAATATATGTTTTATAGTAATAAAACCGTTTTTAAATCGATAACTGGTTCGCCGTGGCACATCAGTCTGTCCAACAAATCCCTCCAATCCCTCCACATGTCGTAGTCACCACGCAGGACGTGGAGCCTCAACTCGATCCGTTTGGTGGAGCAGAGACTTTGAATTTTTGCTTTGTAGGAAATGTTCATGTCTCCTTCTCTGAACTGAAAAACCAAACCACATGTTGTCATCAGGTGCTGCTGAGAGCAGAACACTCCGACTGCGGTGGAGTTTATCTCCCTCTAGTGAAACATTAAAGACATTTTCATATCTCCCAGTTTGGCTATCATCTAAAGGCTTTTATCCCCAACAAAAAAAGAACCGGGACTTTACCAGCTACGCCCAAATACCACCTTTTGATGGCGTGTGCAGTCACAAAGGCCCTGTTCACACCTTGCACTAAAAATCCATCTCCCTCAACTGCAAATAAGAAACACTATTAGTATAAAAACAAGCCAGTTCTCTGCATATTTTCAGAAAATGCAACAAGTTTGTTAGCAGCACTGTTTGTGTTAAATTATTTACATAAAGTTGGTCAAAATAGCAATAAAAATTAAATGCATCATTTGTTTAGTTAGTGAGCAGATTCAGTTACAAACGGACTCAGACGAACTCGGTGTCGAACAAAACTCAGTTTCTCCAAACTCCTGCCGAGAGAGTTGAATCTCATTACTTTGAATTACATCACAGAGAGCTTCAATAACTGGCTGTTTAATATGCAGAGTGTCTGTGTGTGTGCGTGCGTGCGTGCATGTGGTGGAGACGTGAAAAACAGACACCCAGGTATTCCAGCCAAAGCCCAACTGCTGACAGTCATACAGACTATTAGTTAATCAAAGGGAAGACAATGAAGCTGATTTGATTGGTGCTGTTTTATCCCCCCCCCCCCCCCCACACACACACACACACAGGTTACACATTTACAAACCTAATGTACTGTATTTTCTGCCTTAAATGTCGCACCGACCCTATAAGTCACATCAGTGCAAATGTGTCCAATGAAGAGGATAAATCCATAAATGCGTCACTTCGCCGTATACGTCACATCTGTTATGCGTCAACACTAGGCCGTCACAATGAACAATAAATCAATCAATCACATGATAAATTAAAATTATCAACCTCATTTTCATTTATCAACTTTATCGTTTTTCGTATCTCTCTCTTTCTGTTGAAGACACTGAGGCTCAACCCAGTTGACCCCTCCCCTTGTCATTTTTCTTTAAAATCCATTTTAACGATCTAAAATCACATTTTTGGATCATTAAAAGCAGCTAAGCTAACAAGCCGACCTCGGGGAAAAAAAACCTCTGTCTTGTCGAAGCTCCACAATTCACGGTTGAAACCCGTGCCTTCATGTAAAAAGTTTTTCTCTGCAAAAAGAAGCTGAGAACTTGTTTGCTGTGACATGTTATGCTAAAGAGCTCAAACCACACCGAGCGTCCGCCATTTTGAAAATCGAAAAAGTAACAATAGACAGCCCATGTCACATCAAGGGGCCTCCCTCCCATTTTTCTTAGAGACACGCTGCTCACTCCCTCACTATCCATCCTTCAGTTCACACAGTTTTATGCTGAAATTCAGTGGTCAAAAAGATACTACACACAAAATTAATCAACATTTCTTCTTAAATTAGACAATATTACTAATTATTGTCAAATTTCAAACAATATTATCACTTGTCGCAATATTTTCTGAGACAATTAATCGTCCAGCAAAATTTGTTATCATCACAGGCCTAGTCACCTCTGACGTGTCGCGTTTATTATGCGTCACCGCTGACCACCCAGAAATCTGGGCCGGTGTTGTGCCAAAAATGGATTTGCTGCCAAATGGCGGCTGTGGGAGCGTGCACGGGAGGACTTTAACGAGAATTTAACAAGATTATCACTTAAAAACATTTATTTGTTTGCTTGAAATTACTGTATGGTAAAGATGTGTCTCAGTTTAACTTTTTCTTAATAAATGCACGGTCAAATCAGCTGCATTTCAAAAGCAGATACGCGGAAGTAGGAACGCGCAGAGGGATGAGTCGCTGTGCATTTCTTTGAAATTTAACAAGATAACTGCCTAAAAACAATTATTTGTTTGCTTGGCTTTATAATAAAGGTGTGTCTCAGTTTAACTTTCCTTAATAAATGCACTTTATTGGTCAAATCAGCTGCATTTTGCCGAGGCAGCGCAGCGAAATGAAGTTGAGTTGACGGTTGCTCCAAGCAGCAAGCAGAACAAAGGTGGCACTAATTGTCATTAATAGCCACTTTTACCTGTTTCATGTCACAACGGCATGCCATACAACTTGAGTGCCATCTAGCAGCTGAAAATGGTCATATCTCAGCCAAAAATTGGTTTATAAATATGGGAAAAACCCATAAATAAGTCGCTTCAGCGAATAAGTTGCAGGGTATGCAAATTATGCAAAAAGATGCGCCTTTTAGGGCAAAAATACGGAAGTACAGTAATGACTTTCTTTTGTAGTGTCGTTAAAGATGAGCAGTACTACAAATACAACATTAAAGGCTGTGAATGTTTTCTTTTGAGGAAAATCATAAACGATCTTATTCATACGACATACAAAATGTAAAATACAGTGAAAAGTTTGAGAGCCATTGATTTTTCCCTTCACTCACAGTCTGAATTCATCCCACTGTCATTTTAACACGTTTTGTGTATTTTCTTTTCTCCCAGGTTCCTTCCATTACTCGATCTGTGGGCCGTGACAGGATGCTGGCTCTCCGCCAGCAGACCCAGTTCCTTTGGGACGCCTACTTCTCCTCTGTCGCCAAAATAGTCCTAACGACTCTGGAGGTAAGGCTGCAGAAAACGGCCTCAGATTGAAGTTTGTGGATCCGGTTTGTCAGGAGGGCTTCATCTAATCAAACGGCTCTGTCTGGTTCTGCACCAAACGTTGCTGCTGGCCTTGCATCACCTTTCAGAGATGAACTCCACAGTCTTTCTCTGCTTGTCAGTTTGGTTTTGTTCCCCCCTTCTGAAGAAGGGCAGCTGAATGTGACTCTTTTCCTGCTGTTTTCTATTTTGTATTTATACTTTGGCACCCAGCAGCTGCTCAGATCAGCAGTAACCTCAGATTAGGTCCAAGAAAGTAACTGAGGAATATTTATCTTGTTCTCTGCAGAGCCCAGCTGGAAAAGCCTTCATGTTTTCTCAGTGAACTCTGGTTTGTAATGTTGTTCAGCTGAGGGTGTCGCTGGTTTTTGATTAAAATAAATTTGCACGTTCTTCTCTCCTGGTGTTGTAGTAGGAGGCAGGATGCTCTCAGGGCTGGAGATTCACCTCTTTAAATAGCCTCACCAGCTAAAGCACATAAGATGAACTTGTTGGAAAGAGTTTCTTCCTTCATCCAAATCTCTGGGACCATTTGTTTGTTTTTGCAACAGTCGTGATAATCATCTTTATCAGTAACATTTAGATTAATTAGATGTGCTGATCTGTGTTTTATTATGTAAATAATGAATATTCTTCATACACCAACGTTAGTCATGGAGTTCCTCAGGGTTCAGTGCTTGGACCAATACTCTTTACTTTATACATGCTTCCATTAGGTAATGTTATTAAACAGAATGGGATCAATTTTCATTGTTTTGCTGATGGTATATTTGTCCATGAAACCCAATGAATCCAATCAGCTACAAAGATTATAAACATGTCATAAAGACATAAAAATCTGGATGACCCTAAATGTTCTACTTTTGAACACAGACAAGACTGAGATTTTAGTTTTTGGACCTGAGCATCTTAGGAATTAATTTTTCAGTCTTTCTGGGCATTAATCTGCCTCCAGCTCTAATGTTAAAAAATCTTGGTGTTATTTTTGATCAGTCTTTTATCCCCCACATTAAAAACATTACTAGAACCTCCTTCTTCCACCTGCGTAATATCACTAAAATTAGAAACATCTGAAAATGATGCAGAGTAACTGGTTCTTGCATTTGTCACGTCTAGACTGGATTATTGCAATGGTTTGGTATCTGGATGTCCAAAAAATGGTGGACAGCAAAATAATGTGCATGGCCAAGAGTGGAGTTTTGCAAGCCGTGCACGCAAATACAAACACATTATTTTTAATGAGCCACTCAAAATGCTGCACTGAGACCACAACAGATAATTCATGATTTCCTTTCAGTTTTTCCATGATCTTGAGTCACCAACCAGCCTCCCAACCGCTTAGAGAGTTTGATCTTGATGTGTGACCTTCAGAAGCTTGTTTGTTACCGTCGTCTGCAGTTTTGAGTTCATCAGAACATGGAGAGGATTTTTGGAAACGTGTGACCAAATTTTACAGCAACTCTAAGGGAGAATACCTGGTTTTTAATTCATGCATCAAAAAGATGTTTCAAAACCTTCAATGACCTTTTGCAACAAGATGTACAATAATATCACATAAAAATACAGATGTGGAGTTCAGTTGTCTTTAAACCACTGAAGGAAACATTTACTAAATAAAACAGACTTTAGGAGTACCACCTTTCATTTTCAGCAGAACTGTTCAATCTGTTTTAGAACTGGACCGTTTCTGAATTTAGGAGCAAAATCTTCTTGAATGGTTTCACATTTGTCTTAATGTTCTGGTTTAAGACTTCTCCTTCAGACCAGGGGCCAAACAGTCCATCCATCAAACCCCAAAAGTTCTCTTCACATTTATTACCCAGGGACTCCTGACGTGGCTGTTTTCATCACCTAAATTAACAACGGAGACCTCGGTGACTCCACCAAATGTCCAGTTCAAGCTGGGTATGAAGTGAGACAGATGTCCAGACAGTCCTGTACAGCTGGCCAGATGTGCAGAGAAGTCGCAGCCAGCACGCCGCCGAGCTAACTGGGTGTAATGAAGTGTTCTTTAACTGCTGTGTCCCACAGAGCGAGGCTGGCAGTCAGTGTGTGTGTGTGTGTGTGTGTGTGTGTGTGTGTGTGTGTGTGTGTGTGTGTGTGTGTGTGTGTGTGTGTGTGT
>JARVLU010000179.1:27621472-27639730 GCA_031762415.1 Simpsonichthys santanae
ATATTTTGTTTTCTAATTACTGTACATATATGTTATTTGATATGTATTTTGTTATTATAAAATGAATAAATGAATTTAATTTAAAAAATACTCCTTTAGCACTCTTGAGATGAGTTTGAGATGCCCGCAAAATCTCTGCAACTATTGTAAGAGAAAATTTGTCAAATATTTTGAACAAGTTCACAGTTCAACCAATAAGATTGCAGACAATTAAATGTTGTAAAGCACAAATGAGACTGAAGACGACTGATGAAGGCCTCCGGATAGAGGGCGAAACATCTTTCCACAAAAAAGAAACAGTCCAGATGACCTGATTGACCATTATTGCACAAATTAGATTTTTTTTTTTTCCAAAATACCTTCCTTAATGAAACCATTTAAATACAATTTTTGTTAAAATTATCTAAAAATAATATCTCCATTAAAGACAACTAGCAATTAAACACAAGTACTCTCTGCAGCCCAAGACAGGGGCTTAATCGGTACCATGCCAGGTACATGACGAACAACCAGACAAGGTCTGCCACAGTGCTTAGCACTTCAATAAAATGGAACCTAATTCAATTCAGTTTATTTATATAGTGCCAAGTCACAACAGAAGTTGTCTCAGGGCACTGTACAAAAACATTCACGTGCATTTAAAAAAGTCAATTGGTAAAAGTTATCTATCTAAGGAAGCCAGCAGATTGCGTTAAATGTTCACTTTGTCACAGTCTCCCATCCTGAGCAAGCATATTGGCAAAAGTGGAAAGGAAAAACTCCCTTTTAACAAGATGAAACTTCCAGCAGAACCAGGCTCAGGATGAGCGGCCATCTGCTTCGACTGGCTGGAGTTTGAGAGGACAGGAAGGAGAAACACACAAAGAATGACAGGTCCAGGTGTACTTTCTATAGAGGAAAGACTACAAACCTAATCTGAACTAGAATAAAGAAATTGTGCTGGTACAATAACCTCATTTTTCCAAAGATCTTTGATTTAGCTGATTTTAAATAATTTTATCATCTCTTTGTCTTCAGAGCATTAAGAAAATGTACTGTGTTATGGTGACATGTTTGTTTAAAATTTTGCTGATGGGAAGTAAAAGCTATCATTACACTTAATTAAAAAAAAACAATGTGAGAGGTTGTTTTATAATGACTTTAAAAGATAAGTAAAACATAAAATGGGTAATAGCAGGGGTGAATTGTCTAAATATTTATTTTCTTTTGTGCTCCTTGAGAAGAGTGGCAAAGAAATATATTAACAATAATGACAGTGTTATTAAAAAAAGCTTTTCTTTGTGATAACCTTGAAATGTAGCACTTCAAATGACAACATTTAGGGAATAAGAATTTAATTAAATGTGACAGACATACTGAATTTTAAAATAATAATTTTGAATTTTTTTACTCTAAGGAGCACCATCTAAGGTCTCCAAGATCAGGTCAAACAAATACTACACTGAACACTGGGGGGGACCCAGACCAGACTAAATGCCTTGGACTTCACAGCAAATCTGGATGTGCTGTAAGAAGCTAGCGTGAAAGGTAGTTTCTCCTCAGAATCACCAACCTTTAACACTCCTAATTTATGTTCACCAGTAGAATCTACTGGTCCATTAGCTTAAATAGTTTCTAAACTGAATAAATGTTGGTATTTTTTACACTTATTTTGTTGAACTCATTTAAAAACACAAATTAATCTTGATGAAATACCTTGCCTCATCACATCATTCTAAGAATGGATATCTTTGGGGGAGTGGTGGCGCAGAGGTTAGAGACGGTGGGCCTGTGATCAGAAGATCGCCGGTTCAAGCCCCAGTACCGACAACATCAAAATGTAGGTAGAAAAGGTGAAACACACCTGCCTCTACCCTCATTCGCCCCACTCTGGGCCCCTGAGCAATGTCCTTAACCCCCATCATCTGCTCCCTAACAGGTCTCTCTTGAAAATGAGTGCTCGTGGCTCAATGAGACTACCTGGATAAATAAAAGGTCAATGGAAAAAAAAACATCTACCTAATGGGGATTTTTAGAAATATAGTGTTAAAATAATCAGATTTTATCCTAAACCTTACCACTGGCAGCTCTTGCTAGCCTAGAAAATATTAGAAACAATGCAGAGCCACCTGAGACTGACTTCTGTTTCTGCTTCACAAAATTAGAAATCTTCTTCTTGCCAAGGCAGAGTAACAGCTTGTGACTACTCAGTGGGTGGAGGAGAGCGAGCACCGGTCTTATAAGACCAATAGACCATGACTAACTTCAAGTGGTTGGCCAATCAATTCATCACATGCCACGGCTTTTTGTCAGCAAGTGATGCATATCTATAATATAAAGTAACATTTCCTGTATTAAGACAACTTTACCTTAAGAACAACCTAAAGGATCATACTAAAGAACTTTCTAGTGAGGTGGTTAAAAAATTAATTTAAAACAAATTTCACGAACAGAGACTGAGTTCTTACTTTTCAGTCCGTCTGTTTTGCTGCTTTGCAAAGTTCTGTGAAGGAAAATCAGCTTTAAATTAATGTGTTTCTGCTGTTCAAGGAGTACAGCTCTCAGTTTTGATGAGAACAGCTGTGCTGTGTGACTATAGAGCCTTATATTAGGCACAACTGCCACATTAAGGTGAAAAATAACCCACATGTTTAACACAATTCATAATAGGCAAACTGGAATTTCTAAAACGTTAACTTTTTAGCTGTTGCTCATAACATTTAATTCAATCTCTACTGATCATCGTTTTTCATTTGCATATCACTATTGCAGGTTCAGGTGAAACACTTGCATGGAAAGTGTCAAACTATTGTATTTGCTGAAATTTGTGTTGAAGCAATAGAGTCAACAAAACTCCAGTTAACAAGACCTTTCCTTATCTCAACATTTCCAACCAACACGAACAGACACCAATCAGAGGACCTTAATGAATTCACCCACATCATTTGTTGGGTTTAATGACCTGAGACAGAAGCACAGTCCACACACGAGCCAGACCTGGGACAGTCCTACTTGCAAAAGCAATTACAATGAATGAATACAGCCTCATTCCTCACATCCCATGCTCAGCTTTATCCAAGCAAGTAGCTTTATTAAATGGAAATCACACCAATGGATGAAGCTTGCAGTACCTACAGGCTGCACTGGAAATAAGCAATCAACCAAAGCAAAGGGGTGGAACTGTGATGAGGAAAATATAAGTTGCAGCAACCGGTTTCAGAAATAGTTTAACAGATTTACAGTGTTGCACAGAAACAAAACTGCTTCTTATGGTCAACATCAGTGTATCAGTTCCTTACTTTTTAAGATGCATTTCTCCATTTAGTGAACAACCAAAAACTAAAATTACTGCTATACACCACTGGCATGACTATAAATAAATGCAAACTGGCATACTTGGATTTCAAAAACCGGATGTTTTATAACTACTGTACTAGAATACAGTCTGAAACCACACCATTTATTTAAAATGATAGTGTTAACTTACAATTTGCAATGTCAGTAACCAGTCACTAATGCCAGGCACCGTCAGTGGAGCTGCTGCCTCTCTGTGAGAAGGTTGCCAAATTGAATCTTGACCGGAGGCCTTTCTGGATGGAGTTTGCATGTTCTCATCATGCATGTGTGGATTATCTCCAGACACAGTATTATGGTTTCCTTCTACAAAACATGCATGTTAGGCTGACTGGTAACTCTTAAATTGTCCCTAGGTGTGAGTGAGAGAGTGAATGGTTGTTTCTCGTTTGCCTGTATGTGTCCCTGTGATGGACTGGAGACGTGCCCCAGGTGTACCATAACCCGGAAAGGAAGAAGGTAATGGATAGTTACTGAAGCCTTTTTTTATGGCATGGATGGACCATTTTTTTGTCAACAATTATTCCTAGCAAATTTTCAGAACTCTTTCTTTTAATATTCAAGAAATTTTGAGTTGTTGCTGTGACACAATAACTGGGTACTCCAATACACATACATTGGGCAGCTGTGGCTGAGTGGTTAGAGCAATCGTCCTCCAATGTAAGAATTGGGGGTTCGAATCTACCAGCAGTCACATGCCGAAGTGTCCCTGGGCAAGACACTGAACCCCTCATTGCCTCCTATGTGTGTCTCATCGGTGTATGAATGTGATAAAGCTCTGAATAGTCTCTTTTGAATGATTTGTTCAATTAACTTTGTAGAGATCTAGTGTCATACAAATGGATAAATGAGGGAGCAGATTGTGTTGTAAAGTTATTTGAGTATCTTGATAAGACAGAAAGATGCTATATAAGTACAGTCCATTTACCATTTACATAAGCATAACTCTAAAAAAAAAAAAAAAAGGCAAATTGAGCTACCACTTGGACTAGTACACAAAATCTACTACTTCTTTTCTGCATTTAACAAAAGATAAGGATCATTAGGCCATCTAAAGACAAAATCATATGAATCACCATAAATATTTGTTTTGATTATTAGAAAATATAACTTGCCATTTGAAAATAATTTACGTTGTATTATATAATTTATTATATAAAATATAATTTGGACAAGTTTGTGCAGAAACACTGTAGACATCACATTGTTTTAATGTCAAAAGTTGTATTTTTTTCTTCTAAACAAAAAATGTGACTTGGTGAACAAGATTGATCGAATAAGCAACTTTTGTGCCAATACAGTAATCATGACAAAATATGTTTGAATTGAATCTACAACAGAAATAAGGAAATGAGCAGGTGAGGAGAAAAGAGACAAAAAGATGGAAGATAAAGAAAGCTGCTCATACTGGATTGATTCTCACACATCTTTCTGGGCTTTTTCCTCCTGTCTACCTTCACATGAATAGTAATTGCCCCACTGCCTTTAATCATGTTGAATTGGCAAAAAAAGGGGGAGCAAAGCGCTTTTATAGCGAGTGTGAATCGATTACTCAGGGAGTCAAGCTATTGCTTTATCCCCCATCAGACAAGTGCACACTAAGTCCCCCCCCCAACACACACACATTTTGGCTCACACTGTGACAAAAACATGCACACCCATGTCAGAGCAAATGACAGAGGCACTAATTACAGTGATGGCTAGGTGAAAAGGAGAACAAAAACTGAGGGAGAGAAGCAAAGACGGGAGAGAAATGGAGGCGATAGTTGATCACAGGCTCTCATCTTGCCCTCAGTGTCAGACGTGGCAGCAGACTGAGAGGAGGGATAATTGTTTCGTCAAGAGGTGATTGCCATCACATTCCTTCCTGCTGACGAACAATGTATGTGCACCTTTTACCACCTGTCACTCATTTAACTTGGTTACAGTCTGAGGAGCTATCTCAAACTTCTGTCCTGCACAATGCACATATGAGCAGAAAAGATTGTCCCCACAGTGGCATGCAAAGTGCAAAGTAGTAGGGATGTCAGAGATTTATTTTCCCGAGTACAGCACATGTTTTCTGCAAACTTATAGAAGACATTAAAATGGTCCAAAATGCAGCAAATAAATTGCCTAGCATTTAAACTTATTGCGTGAAAAACTTTGCACCAGTACTTCTAAAATCACAAGTTCAAGAACAATGGAAACCTAAGCATTACACAAGCAGACAGAATATGTAGTGGGTACAAATAAATGTTGCTTTAGTGTTTACCTTAAAGATATTTATTGCGAACTAGAAAATAAAACAGGAAAAGGTTACCCTTAACTACATTAAATGGTGCAGTTGCAGAGTTTGCATCAGCAGTTTTTCCAGATGTATTGAAATTTAATTCTGAAATGCTCCATGTAAACAAAGCACAAGGCTGAGTGTGCCGAAAACCACATGGAAGCTTGAGTTTAGTGATTACATTAGGGCAGGCTGTGGGCAGTTATAATTTATAAACTGATTACAGGTATATATATACTGTATATTATTTGTATGAAAAATAAACACAAAGAATTCACCCCATTTATGTCCATTTCATCATTTCATCAATTTAAAAACCACAACTGCATACTTTAATCTGGTTGTAAATACATACAAATATCTCAATTTTTTTCCATCCCTAAGGGCTATTTCATAAACATCGTCATTGCTGACCTAAATGCAGTTACTTTGACTGTTTCTGCAGATAAACAAAAATGCACACGGTAGTTGGCAGCCTTTCCTAAATTTTGCTTACGTGTTAATTTATGGATGGATTGACCATCAATATGACAAAAATATTGGGCTAATTTTGTTTTTGAAAATATTTCTGATGGGTGTTTTATGACATTGCAATAAGTTATCTTTAATTCTTTTCCAGAATTTCGTTCAACAAATCAGTCACAAAATAAGAAGTTTCACATATTTTTAAAAATGCTGATAAAATCAAGTCACAATAGTTTGAATTTTGCAATGTGGTGTCTCCATTGATAGTCAGCCTTAGTAGTGGTGTAACTGTACACGTGGGTGTACTGAACCGTTTCGGTACGGCACGTTCGGTTCAGTCCACTTGTGTACTGTTTCGGTCATTTTTTCCACTCATAAAATTTTATTAACAAGAGATTATTCGCCACGGAACTAAGCGTGTTTCAGCACGGCACTATTATCTTGCAGTACACGTAGCAATAGCCTAGCTTCTCGTTGCGGTCTCCTGATTGGGAACATTATGTCTTTCTTGTTAAAAGACAAGTGAACAAATCCAAAGCTGTGTGATGATGTTTTTTCACGGAGACTGGATCTGCAGCAGCAACACGTCTAACTTGTTAACGGACTTGAAACTTTATCATCCGAACATAAACGACTTCTGCGGAAAAGCAGCTTGTTGCAAACACCGATAACAGCAGCACTTAAATAACTTATCAGGTAATTCAGATCGGTCCAGAGCAATAACACAAGCTGTAGGAGTTTTTAAAACTCTGGTTCTACGTCCGTATTCTGTTGTTGATGCGTCGGCTTTAAAGTTCTTGAGCCTGTCTACAACATCCATCATGCCAACACTTCAGCCAAAAAGTTCAGCACTTTCTGAGAAAGCTAAAACTGATATTGTCAACAAGCCCTGGAGCTGATTAAAGCCCTGCCCTTATGATGATGATGATGATGAGTGAGAGATTCAACCACCTCATAATAACCATTAAAGAAGAGGTGTTGTTATTTTATTATTATTATCTAATTAACCTTTTTAAATTAAAAGTTATAATATTATTAACTCTTTTTTTTACATCGTGTTTTAATTCCAGTCTGGGACAGAGATAGCAGCTGAGTCTTCTTCCTCTTCAGGGAACTCTACCAGAGATCACCTCCAGCTAAGAAGTCTGTGATGACTGAACTCTGAACTTTTCCAGGGACAGGTGAGAGCAGGTCCAAGAAGTGGTAGTGAGTAATGAGGCCAAATACAGCCAGAGTGCCGTTTATTTAAAATATTATCCAAATGGGTCGCTTTTATTTATTTTTATACAAACATATTGTTTAGTTGGCATATTTTCAAATTAAACATTTTGCAAGTCTTTATTTTGTCTTTTTAATTTGTACTGAAAATTAACCGAACCGAGCCCTCCTTGAAACTGAACCAAAATGTGATTTTAGCATCTGGTCCAAGAATAATCAAGGACCTGGATCTTTTCTTACATCTAGATACAACAACACACAAAAATGGATGTCTGTACCTATTTTTCAAGTTATCATGCTCACAGCATTCACGGATCAATTCCATCTTTTTGTTTAACAGCGGCAGTCACCTGAGCGCTTGTTGTTTTCTTTAATTATTAACTATGGCCAAAATAAGCTCACAGCTATAAATGTATGCTGTACATAGCAAATGAGTGCAACAACAAAAGTCCTTTAAAGATTAAGAAAAAAATACAGCATGAAAAGTGTCACCTGTCAAATAGATTTGACCAACAGTAATCTCCACCACCACAGTAATGATTTTAATCTGAAATGTGTAAATCTGGGTAATTAAGATGAAGGCTCAACACCTGCCATAATTACAGTGTTAATTAAGGTTAACACCTTCGTTACTGTGGTAAGATGCATCATGAACTGAAAATATAAAATTAAAAATTAAATAATTTCAACAAGAGATTAATTCAACCAGTAAGCACATACAATCAGCGCAAGGCTCCCCACAAACTCCAAATATTAACTACATATCAACACAAGAGTTATCCAATAAAACACAAAACAGTTCTGCCAAACAACCGCTAATTGGCATCTCAACCAATAATTTAACTTTACCTGCGGTGGCGCTGGGCAGTACAGTACAGGTAAAGACAAATAAAGGCAAAAACTTACCCAAACTACCGCGGTAAAGTGAGCCTCCACTCGGCTCCCAAACTCTGGCTAGCGTCTGGTTTTTCTGGTAATGTCCTTTTAGGACAAGATTTTTACCGGTAAATCCACAAGTAACCGATCTATTTTTCCTTATCCTTCAGAAAATGTTCGTTTAAAAAAAAAAGGAGGGAGAGAAAGCAAGGCCACCAAGAGAAAGCAAGGCCACCAACAAATAAAAAAATTAAAATACTGTATTAAAAAGATAGCATGCTAAGCTAACCAGCTAACGTTAAAAATCCACAGAAAAGTCTAGCGTGACAAGCTCGAAATCTGATTGGTTAAAACTTCCGTCGTTTTCATTGGATGACGTTGATTTGCTTTTTTTTAAATCAGCCTGAGAAATTTTACCCAGCAACAGGCCAGGGAAACGATCTGATTGGACAAAAGCACAGTTTTTCTTCATGTTGTACGTTGCAGAGCCAGCAGAAAGAGAACTAAATTGAAATCTGATAAGGACAAGTTTGTAAGTAATCCAAACAGTTTTATTAGAATATATACATTTAAAAGTGTTATTTAAAGAGGGCACTAGTGTCCATCTTTGCAAACATAACTAACCTAAATTTATTTTTATTTATTTTCATTGCATGTCTGCACAAATTCTATTGTGGTCAATATAATTTGGGCCAACATTGTGATCAGTTTCCTTCCTAATTTTGTTATTTGAGTTTTTACAAAAATAAATCAAGCACCAAATTTTGTACTTTATTTTTCCATCACAACCCCAAATTTAATTATTCTCATTAGGGGGCGAAAAGTGTGCAAAGTTGTGCAATAATCTCGCAAAAAAAACAACTTTAAAACAACCATCAAATAAAACAGTAACTTTTTTGGACCATATAAAAACCCTGAAGCCTCTGTTTGTCAGGATTAAATTAAAAAAGAGCCACTGTCGCCTCTAATGTGGAGACTTCTGTGATCAGCAGGAAACTAGCAGAGTTGAATTTTCCTTTGGGACTCCTTAAAGATATTTTGTGGCAATAATCTTCCTCAAACTGCTGAAACTCACAGCTGAATTCTCAAGAGGTCATTGGAAGATTCCAGATTTTATTTCAACCATAAGAAGGACTTTAAAGGAATATTTTCCTCTCTGACCAGGGAGACTGGGTTGTTTTGGCTTTAACAGAATGTGGGCAAAAACAGAACCTCACCGCCATTGTTATAAAAACAACCCTGTTAGCAAAATATCTCAGGAAGCACTGGACAAATTTTAATAAAACTTGTAAGGTATTTCAAGATGGTTGCTACTGCTAGCAGATTTTTTTTAAAATGGCTATCAGTCAGTTTTACACACATTGATCTAACAGGTGGTAGTAGCTGAGAGTGATCCCTAACACTCACTATGAGTTCAAATTGCCCAGGATTTCAAAAAGTTTACTATTTACTAGTCAGCTCAATACTGTATATATCTTATGAACCACTAGACTAATTATAATGACCTTTTCAGGAAATAATCACTGGACGTATGTCTACAAGTGATTAAATATTGGAGCCAATCCAGTTCAAGATGGCCGCCACAGCCAGCTGAACTTACAAAACAAAGTTATGATGATAATTAAGTCAGTTTTGCAGTTTTTACAGATGTACTCAAATCTGAGTCGTTGATCATAAGGAAAAAGCTTAAAGCATTAAAACATTTGTTAGCAAAATATTTCAGCTTAATGGACAGATTTCAATTTATTCAATCCAGTTACTGTATTAATATTAATAATAATAACCTTTATTTTGTGTGGTAGCTCAATTGAAAAAAAAAAAGTTCTCATTTACAGTGATGCCAACAGACCACAACACGTGTAGGTACAAAACAGCAGCGATAAAGTATAAAACATTTTTACATTTTATGCCAATTAAAGAGCATTGCATGCAATTATACAAACAAGCCTTGAAAATAAAAATTTTAAAGTAGCTAATAGCAAGTACAGTAGTCCTTCGCAGTTCGACTTTCGCAGACTCGCTCTTTTGCAGGTTTTCAACGATTGTCAACTTGAATATTATTCACGTGATTGGGACGATGCGAGATAAGAAGTTCACAAAAATAAATAAGTACATGGGACAGGTGCTGCCATTTTGTCGTTTTCTTTCCATAAGTCAATACAGTACTGTATTGCCAGTCCAAAAGAACTACATTACCCAGAAGCCAGCAGTGCTTCCGGCTGCTGCTTTCGGCTGAAATGGAGGGAAAGTTTTGATCCGATCCGAACCTGACTAAAAAGTTCAGTCCTTATTCATGGTGACTTCAGCACTCAGTGGACGCAGTGAGCCAACCAAAACTGGACCAAGGCTACTTCCAGACCCATCAGTCTATCTGAGTGCTGCTTGCCGGCCCATGGAGCCTCTCGAGCAGGGAGGCATTGCTTGGAGTTCTGGTGTCTTCTCCGGAGCTCACCCAGACATTTTTCATCCAGATTTTTCTAGATTATTTGGGCTCAACTGGGACTGTTGTGTGGTTTTGTACTGGCTTTCTGAAGGTCTGGCTCACTCCAAAAGCATCTTGGTGCTCAACGGCTGCAAAGAGCCGATCAGAACTCAACCAGAACCAGACTGAAGCTGGAGAGTATCCATATAAAATTTAGCAACAGCTACTGTGCAGTGCATGTAAGTGTATTGTTAAAATTACGTAGGTTTAAGAGTTTAGAACATTGCAAGAGTGTGGGAAGGGTGATTCACAGGGTGTGTTTTATATGTAACCCCGTGATAACTGAGGGACTACTGTAAAGTGATTTTGTACTTATTGTATTGTGTTCCCTTGTGTGGACATTTCCCCCTTGTGGTATGTCCTAGTCCTGCTCCTCAGTGCTTCTTCTTTGTGTAATCAAGCCCCCGTCTCCAACACCTGTTGTCCTTCCCAGGTGTTGTCGTTTGTCTGTTCTTAACGTTCCTACTTATGTCTGCGTCTCGGTGTTCTTAGTTGTCTGGGCGTTGTCTTGAATAGTGTCCTGTTTTCTGCCTCCCTCTGTGAAGAGCTGTCATTTCTGACCCCGGCCGTGATCATGTGCTGGATGGGCAGGCCGGGTCGGTGTCTGGCATTGCGTCAGCAGATGCGTGCGGTTGACGATCCAATTATATGGCAACATGGCTTGCCATACATTCCAATTATATGACAACATGGCTTGCCGTAAAATCACCAGCCACGCGCGGCCATTTGACCGTGCACTGACCAGCCTTGAAAGAGGTATTAAAAAAAAATAAAAAAATAAAAAAAAAACTTTTTTTTTAATTAAAAAAAAATAAATACGGTAAATAAAAAAATTTCAGTTAAGTTTCAGATGGGACTGTACTGCCAGGCAGCGATCCATCAAAGCCCAAATGGACGTTCATTCAGCCGCTGCACTCAGCAGACATGCATGACCGACGACACTTAACAGGTGAGATCCTAAAATATCTTTGCAGACATGTCAGAGCGGGGTCTGTGTCTGTATAATGCAGAGTCCAGGCAGAAGAAGGGATTTAATGCGCTTTGACGGCCATGAAAGGACAAACACCCCCTCAGCTCCGAACTTCTGCCCCTTTACTCAGCCATGTGTGTCTGTCGACCGTTAATAACTATATAAGCCGTCAAAGATTGATTAAAAATGGGGTGCAGGTGCGTTGGGTTCAGACCTGCAATTACTGTTAATTCGTTGGGTCGGGTTGGATTTTTTGGGCCCGAATGCAATTATCTCTGTGTCTCCCGATGTCATGTAAGTTTGCTGCCATGCCAGCTTATTGTTGCTGGTTAACAAAACTATTGAATTATTCTCACCTCCTGAGTTTGCCGAGTCCTGCCTGCACTTTGGGTTCAACCAACACCAGATCCCAACACTTGCGATTGTTTTTTTATTTATTTATTTATTTAAGAGTTGAATTACTGAGTTGAGCTTTAAGGCCTGTTGCAGATGGTTCCAATTCAAGATGGCCACCGCAGCTAAACCACACTAGCCAAGACAAAAATGCGTACAACAGGGTCAGTTTTGCAGCTATTGAGCTGTGATGTGGTGGTAGCTGAGAGTCACCAACAGTTAGGACGATCCATTTCTTTTAGGGTTTTAACCAAAGAGGCCACGACTCCATCATTCCTTTAAGCATTTCTTTGCCTTTAATTTGTAACGAGAGCCGTTACCGTTCTGTGTCGTGTAGTTTCCTGATTAATTTACTAATTGTGGCGTTTGACACCGAGTGCTGCTTCGGCTGACAAACACGACCTGCTGAAGAGAACGGACAGAATCCATCAACCGACTGTTACCCGAGGTCAACAGCCGAATCATTATCCACCAGGCACCTTTTTTACCTTCTGATCAATTCTCTACATATAGACCTCCACATTCCCCTCAGGCCACAACACCATCACCGTGGACTTGGTCACACTTTCCCTCCTGCTCCCACAAACAGAAAGTAAAGAAAAAAATAAAATAAGAAAGAAGGGCGGCGGCGGGAGGGAGGGGGGAGACAACAAAACATAATAGATTTCTGGTAATAAAATGGTAGGCAGCGGCTCCTTTCATTTCCAAACTGCTGCCACGGGTCAGAAAGCAGTTTATTAGGACGTTGCCCTCCTGAATTTGTGTGTTTGTGTGCATTCGCCTCGCCCCCCCCGTCAATAAAGGCTTGTCATAATGTAGCAGATAAAGTGCTGATACGGCTCTGGCTGACACCATTATGCACCACCTCCAGGAGACAGATAGATGGAGGAGAGGGAGGTGGATGGATGAAGAGAGGGTTAGACGAATGGATGGACCGGAGTGTGTGTGTGTATACACACAATTTGGCGTGGCAACTTCAGATGAACCTATAATTTGTCAGAGAGCGAGTGAGTATGAAAGAAAGAGCAATATGGTGGAAAGTGGTGGATTTGCTGGCAGCGCTCTCTTAGTCAGCAGCAGCTCCACAAAACATGATGAAAAATGCTGCTGCTGTGTGTGTGTGTGAGTGTGTGTGTGTGTGCATCAATGACTGACGCTCAACAGAGAGACCAGTCTGACACCTACAGGCTGCTTCGATGTCACATCCCACATCAGTGACATTCTGCAACGTGGAAATGTTTTAATCAGTTGATCTTTAGAATCACTGCTGGAAAAGTGACGTTTTTTCTTCCGAACAGTTTGTTTGTGGCTCCTCGGACTGATGAAGACCTTTGGATGAAGGACGAAACGTCTCAACAACAAAAAAATAAATCGTCCAGGTGACCCAACTGAACTTTGTTGGATTTTTTTTTTTTTTTTACCTGGATTATTGAGCTTTTCTTTTTTCTTTTTTCATACATTTTCGGCACACGTCTTGTTCTGCAGCTTCTGAAGCTGCTTCAAAAACTGATAAATCAAAACGTTCAGCTTTTTCAGCTGCTACAACTTCTGGTGTTGGTGCAGCTTTAGCTTGTTGAAATATTTAGCCTTTTCTGCCATTTTTTTCTCATAGAAAATGAATTGAGCTCATTTTTCATCCTTCAGATCTTTAGATGTGTTTATAACCTTTTACTGGTGCTTTCACATTTTGTTCTGCTTCAGCTTCTTTCAGCTTCCTTGTGCAAATTTAAAATTTTCAGCTACTTTCAGCTGTTTTGCACTCCTTTCATATTATTTCTGCTAATTACAATATTTATGCGCTTTTTCTAACTATTTTCTGCTAATTTCATCTTATTTCTGCAACTTTCAGCTTTTTTTTTTTTTTTTTTTTACTATTTCAGCTACTATATAGCTGTTTTATGCTAATTAAAGCTTTTTCATGTAATGCCACATTTTTTGCACTCATTTCAACTTATTCAGCCTAATTTGACAAAAATGTGCTCCCTCCACTTCCTTGAAATTTCAGCTTCATTCTGCTTTTTTAGTTACTTTTCAGTAAAGTTGACTAATTTCAGGTTTTCTCTGATTATTTCACTTTTTTGTGCTCATTTCTGCTTATTTTGGGCTAATTCAGCAAACATGTTCTTTCTGCTTTCTTATGCTAATTTAAGCTTGTTCTACACACATATATTGTACAAGATGTTGATGTTAATCTTGCTCGTCTGTTGAGGAAGCTTTCTAGTTTTTATATTGCTTCAAAATCACAACCTCTGGACAGATGTTCTAAGCTCATCTGGCCATCTTGTGGTGGCTCCACAGTTTAGTTTATGTACATCTGATAGTTAACTCCTAAATGTTTTTTTGTTTTTTGTAAAATTTAATAAAAAGATATATATTTTTACCAACAAAGACACGTGGTCAAAAACATTATTTTCTGTCTTTCCCTTTTTTACATTTGACAAAATGTTTCTAATTTCCGTCGCAACCAGCCAAGATTTAACGCAAGTTTGAGATTTGAATTATTTTATTTTATGATTTTAAGCACGCCAACAGAGTTCAGGTTCTCAGATCTGCAAATAAAAACTATAATGGCAGAAAAAGTGTTTCTTCTAATCGTAAACAACAGTTTGATCTATGAAGAGGAAGGTTTAGATCTTTAAATGAGTTTAAATTTCACTACAAAAGAGAATAAACAGAAATATGAGCTTAGCAGAATTTTGAAGGATGGTTTGGTGAAGGAAGTCATCTTTGGAGACAGCAGAGGCTCTGTGGAAGAGTCCAAACAGGGGTGGAGGCAGAGGAGAGGCTAGGGTGGCACTGAACCTGATTGGCCACCCCAGGTGCCACCCTTCACATTAAGTTCTAGCTTTGCTACCGAATCCACAAGATATTTTTTTCTGTTTGGTATGATTAGCTGGGTACAGGATTTATATTTATATATATTTTTTTTGGTCGGGTTAAGAATTTGTTGAGTAAAAACAGGTCGACAGTCCAGCTCCATTGTTATCAACCCACAAGCAGTTGTGGTCTTGGATGATTAAAAATGTTTTTGTTTTCTGTAGAAATGTCAGATGCAATCAAAAAGCTACTTTTAAAATGTTTGAGTCACCAAAGAGCATTCAAGCAAACAACATGAAGATGATGGAGCAAAATAAATAAATAAATAATTCCTTGTAGAGCAGTGTCAAAATGTTTTATTTTTATCATTTTTTTATCCTCTCCAGCCTGTACATTCATTAAAAAATGTAACCACAGTTAACGGATAAATGCAAACACAAAACATTAAAAACTGTTAAAAACCATTAAATCAAACAAAAACACCTTTTTTTAAAATCACAAGTTTAGCAGACAATAGATCTGCACTTTGGCTGTTCGTTGAATTAAAACCTTTTCTCTGCTGCAGAGCTGCGGTGTTGGTTGGCTGCAGGAGTTTTATTAAATGTAGATAAAATATGGACTTTATTTTAAAAAAGAAGAAGTTAAGAAAATTTGTTTTAAGATTTTGTGAATTTACTTTAAGCTGAAGCTACAAAACAAGTTTATTATGAGAGCAGGGGACAATTGTTTCACTTTTCTTCTATTAGTTTGATTTAATTAAAACCTTTGTTGACAGCGAACACTTTAATTTGTACAAGGGTGGGCGACATTTAGTTTCCAGGAGGGTTCAGATTTAATTAAAGCGGTCAAAGAGACAAAAACTAAATCAGATAAATATTCTTCCAGGCGACAGTTTTCCTTCTTGTGTAGGTGATGACGCAGTTAGCGCTTGGCATAAAAATCTGTCACATTTTTCACCTTTCCATCAATTAACCTTCATTTTAATCCATCACCTTTATATTTTTTTATTTATATTTAATATAAGAAGAGCTGGTTTTCATTTAAACATTTAAAGCTGTTCTGATTTTATGTGAGTTATGAAAAAAGACATTCCTGCACGAAAACAGACAATTCTCTGCATAAATAATCCTCATAAACATCATATTTAAGCTACTTAGTGAATCATTCACGCTTGTATTTTAATGTCCCTCTCCTATCATGAGGTTTACGTTCCAGACAACCCCATGACAGGTGAAAATCTGTCAAGTAGGGACGTTATATTTATTTTAGTACAGTATTTATATATATTAAGGCTTTATAAACCCTTCCCACACTCTTGTAATGTTCTTAATCTTCTAAACTCTCTAAAGGAGCACATCAAAAGAAAGCAGACAGACTGACACTACGGTTACTGAGCCATGGGGGCGGGCTGGCCACCGAGGCTCGGGTCGGATCGCGCTTGATTATTTTAAATAAACGATCCATGCCGCTCACTCAGGTATAAGACAACCCCCCCCCCCCCACCAATCAACCCCTTCTTTCTTTTTCCAAGGCTGTCTGTTGCGCGCCCGCCTGTTGTGTGTCTCTGGGACACGATGAGGAACGACAGACCCCACCCTGCCCCCTCCTTTCTCTTTCTCTGCTGTGACAGACAGCCTTGGAAAGAGAAAGGAGGGGGCGCAGATGAACAAATGTAGAATATCGGAGAAAATACTTAGGTGGAAAAATAAGAGTGAATTAGTTTTTTTTAAGTGTGAGTGGCTGAGGTATACTCCCTCAGGTGTAAACAGACCACCACACCCTCCTTTCTCTTTCTGAGTCTGTCTGTCACAGCAGAGAAAGAGAAAAGAGGGGCGGGGTTGGGGACTGTCTGCCCATCACCTCTGCTGTGACAGCCTCAGAAAGAGAAAGGAGGGACGGGGGTGGGGTCTGTCTTTGCCCATCACCTCTGCTGTGACAGCCTCAGAAAGAGAAAGGAGGGGCGGGGGTGGGGTCTGTCTTTCCCCATTGCCAATCGTGTGTCGTGAATTTTACATTGAAAACCCACGAAAGAGTGAGTCTACGGAAGTGGAACTGCGACGTATCGAGAGACTACTGTATTTCAATTCTAAGTTAAAGGATGTGATGGTCGTTGCGACACATTTCCACCCATTTTTATAAGAACGTACACAATATGAAGCAATAAGTCAAAATGTTAAACTTATTTTATAAAAACTACGCCCCAGACAAAGCAAGATTTGATTATTTTTAATCCACCTTATAAAAATCAAGAGGTTACAAAAGGTATAAAAGTTCTGCAGTTTGGGTTTAAAGAAGCACATTGGTGTAAAAATAAGGCGTTTGAGCCTGGATTTGATGTTTTGTGGTTGAAATGTGAAAAACGGAGTGGGAGGTGACTTGACCTAAAGAACTTCTGGGTTTCTGACCTAAACGTGACGTTTCCTCCACGGGGACGTCAGGACGAGTTTACAACAAATAAGTCTTATTTATTCTAATCTAATCCGTTAATAATAATAATAAGAATCATTTTTCATTTCAAACGTGTATTCCTGAGTCTTACAGTTCTACTGATTTTACAAATCGTTCTTATTTTTGCTTTACCGTCTCTCCCTTTTAATTAAATAACCTCTTAAATAAGTATAAATAAAGTGTGAACACATTTCATAGATTTCTAACAACAGATAAATTCAAGGTGTGCTGCTTTGGTGCAGCTTGAGCAGAAGTTTTATATAAAGTTTGGCAACATGTAGCTTTAAACTTGTAGCAGTCGCTCCATTTTGTAAACAAACAAACAAACAAACAAACAAACAAACAGTCCAGGCTGAAGATCAGAGCGATGGCAACCCAGTTATTTAAGTTAAAAAAAAATTAAGTTGTTTCTGAAGGCGTCTGTTAGTCGAGTTTTTGAATAAAAATCTGCGGCAAATTCCCTGAAGGTGGAAGCTCTGCTCAACGCAGCAGGAGATCAAATTACCGTACTGAAACGTTAAATATTTGTGTACAGTACCGTGCAAAAATATTCATCCATTGTCTTTCTCTTTTGTTGACCAACAACCAGGAAATATGGGGATGTTTTTATTTGAATAAATGTAATAATTCTACAGAAATACCTTTGATTAGGGGGTGTCGAACTCACAAAAAGGAGCCAAAATTTTTAAACTTTGTTCGAGCCACAGGCCACTTCCAGCTGATGTTCTGTTGCTCGTTCCACACCAGAATTAAAAATGACCCAATGATCCAACTGTCTTTCTGGTTTCAAAGTCAACCAGCTGGTGAGTCTACACCAGGACTATTCAACAAACTGCTCGTCGTTGGTGGGGGGGGGGCACAGTTTCTGAAAGCCAGCAGCTCGGGGGCCAGACATTCAGCAATTAAATCATTATAAGTTTACAATGATCTGTTACCTTTTAAATTTGTTTATTTTATTGCATTGAATCATAAACGCAGTAAACAGAA
>JARVLU010000179.1:27639830-27675727 GCA_031762415.1 Simpsonichthys santanae
AAACTGACCCCCCCCCCCCCCCCCCAAAAAATACTTTTATGAAGTGGGCCGGATTGAAGTCGCCCGCGGGCCATTTGCAGCTCGTGGACCGCCAGTTGAATAACCCTGGTCTACACTAAATTATCTATTTATCAACTTTTTTAAAGAAAAAAATAAAAGAGATACAATATTTTACATTTAAATTATCTTGGGGGACGAGATTTGACCCGCGGCTCTTAAATTAAATGGGGATTGTAAATTATTTGTTTTAAATCATTAAAAAACATAAATTTAAATAAAAAATAGTGCGTCCAGAACTGAACACTGCTGCACCTCCTTCTGCAGCATGAGGTCTCTACAGGTCTTGGCGTTAACTGGTTCTCCTTACACCAGGTCGTCCAGCTGCGAGGTGCACCTCCATCCCACACTGACCACATACGTCCCCGCAGCATGTTGCTGCCACCACCGTGCTCCACTGGAGGGACGGTGTTCTCAGATGTGGTGTCGATCTTGATGTTTGGGCTCACCTGACTGCAGCATCTACTCCCCCCCCACGTTCGGAGAAGAAACTTTGTTTTTCTCTGAGCAGCTTCCGGTGGTGCGTTGGACCAATCCTCTCGTCTCTGTGGAAGAGCTGCAGCTCCATCAGATTATCTTTGGCCGTCTGGACGTAGCTCTGATCAGCGCGCTCCTTATCCTCTCCATCAGTTTTGGTAAACAACCCCCCCACGTTGGCAGGTTTGCTGTGATGACATCATCGTTCCATTATTAATTGGAGCTCCGTGGACGGTTCAGGGTTTAAGATGTATTTTTAGAGCCCAACTCTGATCAGTGTGGAGAGTTCCTTGGTCTTCATGATGTGTCTTGCTGGGCGAGATGGCGATTCCTGCAGGACGTGGCTTCCGGAGGCGACGGTTTCGGGGCTAAACACGTTGGAACGCAACACTTTTTTTCATTTCCGTTCATGCTGTAAAACGATTTGGAACTCGCGTCTCATTTTTCTAAAGTATTTCTGTGGAATTGTTGTTTTTTTAATCCAATTAAATAAATTAATTAAATTCCAGGTTGTAAGGCAACAAAACGGAAAGACTACAAGAACGGTGGAGACTTTTGCGAGGCGCCGTCCACGAAGTGAGCTGGAGGTCCACACCACGCTACAGGAGGTGATTTCAGAAAGTGCTGAGGAGAATCTGAAGATGAAGAAAAGCCACTCAGGTTGGATCCTACAAACAATAAGAACTCATGATCCATGAGCAGCTCTCGAGTCTGTTATTTAGAACGAGCTGCTTTAACGCAGGTTCATAAAAAGATGGTTAAGAGTCTGAGAAGGAGAGAAACACAGAAGAGATAAAGTCTCTGGGTCTTTTGCTCCACCTGTCTCAGAGGAGTGAGGTTTGGCTCTGGACACCGGCACGTCCACACGAGCCGCAGGATCAGAGTCGAGCAGCGACAGTCTTCTGACTCGGCAGGTTTCCTCCTTAAAAACAATTCAAAACAAACTTGTCGAGACCTGAAGCCTGAAGTCTTGAACGTCTGAGCAGCAGCTGACCGGTCGGTTCTTACCCAGAGTGTCCTCCAGGGAGTTCACCATCACCTGGTTGACCTCCAGCTCGTCTCCTCTGGGGTCAAAGCACGGAGGCGATCGGTTATTAGCACAAAGGGAAGGAAAGCGCTGGAGGCAGCAGGCGACAAAAACAAACGTACCCTGCGAGTTTCCGTACGGCTCCGAGCCTCAGCAAAGCTGCCAGCGCGTTCTTCTGGAGGTCCGAAGACAAAACCTCAGCGTGTCTTAGCCTCCCTGGACGGGCGACACACAAACGGCTCGTGTTTGATCGAATACACACACACACCCACACACACACTAACAGAGAGGACGTGACGGAGGACAAACCTGTGAGAAGATGTTTGATGATGAACCTCCGGACGGCGGGAACAAACTGCTTCTCCGTCAGACCCGCGGACGCCTCCTCACAAAGGAACCTGCACACCGTCTGGCAACACAAACGGCAACGGTCAAAACCAGTTTTCACACACGTGCACCAGTCAGCAGGACGCCGCCGCACTGCTGGGAGTACTGGAGTGTGACACCACACGGAGCCGCTGCTTCTGGGACCAAACCAGGAGTTTGAAGTTTTTGCAGCGACTGTGACGACACGACACATTTTACAGTTGACGTGAAGAAACGAAACTCGAGGAGCAGAAGCAGGTGGAGCTCCTGGTGGAGCTCCTGGTGGTAACCATGACGATGAAAAGCTGAACACAGATGATGATGAAGAACGTTTGTAGTTTTCAAGATGAGTTCTCTTCTGGACTGGAACAAGTGAACCTGAATGTTTTTGATAAAATACAGTATGTTCAAGTGGGGCGGAGTTACACTGTTTGTTTGTTTTTGTTTACTGTATTGGAGGCAGCGCTGAGCGATGAATTCTGTGGAGGGAGCGATTTTATCCACGATCAGGAGCGAAAGCGGAGCCGTGGGGTGGGGGGGGGGGGCGACGGTGGCCTTGGTCACCACCAGACTTTAATCTTCAGGCGCCCCAGTCCTTTAAGGAAACTATATTTTTAGGCAGTATAAGTGGAGTGGTGGTGCAGAGGTTAGAGAAGGCGACTTGAAGGTCGCTAGTTTGACTCCATGGACCGGACAACATCAAAATGTGGGTGGGGAAAGGCGAAACACCCACAACTAGCACGTCTGTATTGTGCTTCGCTAGCTCAGCGCTACGTCAGTTCTGGCTGTTGTCGTGTGTGTGTGGGGGGGCGGGGGGGGGGGGCATCGATTTGGAAGGCAGGGCGCTCGGTTCTGTCGACAGGGTGGGGTGCCTTGTGCCTTTAATGACAGTGGAAACACTATATTTTTTAATCAACATAAAAACTAAAACGCAGGGCGGCACAGTGGAGCAGTGGGTAGAGCTGCTGCCTCTCAGCGAACAGCTCGTTCTGGTTTAAATCCCGGTCCGTGGACCTTTCTGGGTGGAGTTTGCATGTTCTCTTCGTGCATGTGTGAGTTTTCTACGAGTCCTCCAGTTTCCTCCCACAGACCAAAAACATGCACGTTAGACTGACTGGTGACTCTAAACTGTCTCTGGGTGAGAGAGTGAATGTTTGTTTGTCTCGTTTGTCTCTATGTGTCCCTGTGATGGACTGGAGACCTGTCCAGGGTGTCCTGGCTGGACATGGGCACCAGTGACCCCCTGTGACCCCAAAAAGGAAGAAGCAGGTAAAATAATGGATGGATGGAAGAACTAAAAAGCGTAGTTTCTTCAAATGATAAAAATCTAAAATGTGATCGGTTACATATCTTTATATGGTGGCAGCCATCTTGGATTTTGACGTGGAAACCCAGTTTTCGAAAGGAATCGTTTCTACGCCAAAACGGAAATCGGTGCCTCGCTTATTTTTCAAGCCGTCGTGCTCACGACATGCACGGACGAACAGACGGCGTTTCCAACGCTCCCTCCTCGCTCTGCGACCAGGAACCTTCTGAAAAACACTGGAGGGTGCGATGAAGCGTCTTCCCAAAAATCCAACAGGAAACGTCCACTTTCTGATGCAAAAACTTTGACAAACGTAAAGAGAACCAGCTGCCAGTGGTTCACCACGATCACCATGGTAACCACGTTTGTCTCTCACTCCCTGATGGCCAAGTTAATGAGAAACACAGGCTGAAAGTAGTCGCTGTGCAGAAACTGCAAGCCAGATGTTAAAAATGTTTGAATGGTGAGCGGCAGAAAACTTCGACTGAATTTAAAAGTTTTAGTGTTTCATGTTGGAGACTACGGTTAAAAAGACCCTTCACTTCCTGTCCTGGAGACAACATACAATATAACTGAAACCTGCAGAAGCCTGGCTGTGGCCCTTCACTCCAGGAGGGTTTGAGAGAAAAATGTGAGCCCTACAGCAGCGAGCGACACGCGCTGCGTGAAAGACGACAAAACGCCCAGGATTTGATGCATAATTTGTTTTTGTGCCAAAAAGAGCCGCGAGAGAAAGACGAGATGACGAAAGCTTTTCAAACTTCAGACAGCTCAAAAGTTAGAAACACCAACTGCGTTAACATCTGTTAAAGTTATAAAACCTAAACTGCAACTGTGAGAAAACCCTAAAAAAGAAAACATAGCAGAGTCCTGGTTTTCATGTCCAGTTTACATTTGGATGATTTTTTTATTGTGATGTTCGTCTGAGCTGGAGCTTCACCCCCCTTTTCTACAAAATCCTGCTGATCTGCACTGTTTTCACTTGCAGGGTCTCATGCTGTGCGATGCACCGCTAACAAGCCATTGCACGATTTTCCCAGTGGAGCTGCACGTTTTGGTGCATAATGTGTATGTTTTATTTCAAACAAGATGCAGAACATGAACAGGATCGTTTGTCATTTAAAAGCCTTAGTGAATCTGGGCGGACATGTTTTCTGCAGCTTCAGACAACAATTAGGTCTTTGTCCATGATGGACAGAAAACACGTTCATGATACGACGAGACTCCCGGCGCGACAGCGAAGTGCATTTCTCTCACTTGATATCCTTGTAGAAAAGGCTCTAGGACGCTCGTGAGGAAGTCGAGTGTTTTCTGTCCTCTCTCCGTCACCTGAATCTCCTGCTGGTTGACCTGCAGAGCACCGCTCTTTCCCAGCAGGTAGCAGGCCTCCTCAAAGTCCTGAAAAATACAAAGAGAAAGAAAGAAGACACGCACTGTAAATATGACAGTTTATCAAACAATCGAACGTGCAGACGACTGAGGAGCTGCTCACCTGCACGGCAGCACCAGGACAAAGAATGAACTCATTGGAGAACATGTTCCTCAGAAAACTGAAGCTGCTGAAGACTTCCTCTGGAAAACAAACTTCATTTAAATCAGGGCTGCCCAACACGTTGATCATGGTCTATGGGTAGATCGCATGCACGATATTAAAAATAACGTCTTCCTATCAGTAGGCCTGTCACGATAAACTCTGCTGGGCGATTAATTTTCTCAGAAATTACATTGTTGTTTATTCTTTTCAGCTCGTCAGTTACATCACTGAAGCTAAATTTATGTTCAATAGAAAAATCATTTCTGAATCGAAAATTGTTTCTGAATCGAAAAATCGATTTTGAATCGAATCGATTCACCAGACACAGAGATTCGCACCCCTAGTAAATAAACAAACCTTGTGTGCGGTGGAGCGAACGTATTCTTCAGTTTTGCGAAACCAGAACCATCAAAAACAACTTGTGCCATTGGCGATGATGACCGAGCGTGACAGAAGAAAGTTGGTCTTACGTTTCTCATTGGAGGACGTGGTTTGGACAGCCGAGGCGAGCAGCGCCGGTCGGATGAAGACGTGAAGCGCCTGGTTCCTGTAGGAGGCACAGGACAGGATGGTGACGGCCCGATTCAGGAGCTCCTCCTCTGGTGTTACGGCACTGAGAGGCCTCCCCAGTTCAGCTCCTGCTTCAAGAAAAGAACGTCGTCATTTGCTCTCATTTATGCCGCTTCATGGTTTTTGGTGTATTCTGGATTTTAATTTCTAGAAAACAAGCGTTTCAAAGAACAAAACCGTATCAAACCTTGATCCAGAGCCAGCTGGACTCGTCCCTCAGAGACTCTCACCAGACCTCGATGGAGGGAAAGACTGGAGGAAACCACCTCGGAGGGAACCGCTTGATCTGGAGAAGAAGAAGAAACATCAAACAGAGCGGCAGGAAATTAAGGAAGAGAAGAACAGACAGAAACACATCAATGACTTTACAGAGCAAGAAGAAAATTAAGGGAAAAGACAACATGCTTCAGGTTAGAAGACAATTACTAACATGTTCTAATTTAATCGGGACATACATTGGAAACATGGCTACTGAACCCAAAATAAAAAATAAACAAGCAACAACAGCATCAAGCCAACCAGAGGAATCAAAGACAGTTTAGCAGAGCATTTTGCTAATAGCAAAAACTCATTTCTTAAATACGTAGAGCTAAGCTAGCAACGTGTAATACAGACAAGCTAGCTAAGATGCTAAGACGTAGCGCTCAGCTTCTCTAACACATCCCAACACCCCCACCAGTCGACAACTGCCAGCACCCACGTAGCGCTAAGCTAGCATTACGTAAGTGCGCTAGCTTAGCAATTACATGCTAGCTTAGCAATTACAAGCTAGCTTAGCAATTACAAGCTAGCTTAGTGATTACATGCTAGCTTAGCGCTTACAATCTAGCTTAGCAATTATATGCTAGCTTAGTGATTACGAGCTAGCTTAACACTTACATGCTAGCTTAGCAATTACGTGCTAGCTTAGCGATTACGTGCTAGCTTAGCGATTACAAGCTAGCGTGAGCTTTGTTGTGAGCACAGGTTGCAAGCTAGCAACACAAATCCAGTTAATGAGAAATTATGACATCTACAACGCCTCTGACCACCCCCCCCCCCCAAAAAAAAAATACTCTTTAAATCTAGATGATTCATGTAAATGACATACAGTAGCTCCTCGCTACTTTGTGGTTCGACTTTCGTGAACTCTCTCCTTCGTGGTTTTTCAACGATTGTTAACTTTAATAATACTTAGGCGATTGGGACAGCATGGGATAAAAATTGACAAAAAGTAATAATATTTCAGACAGGCACTGCCATTTTGTAGTTTTCTTTCAATAAGTCTACACTGTAACACCAGTCAAAAATGAACTACACTACCCAGAAGCCAACAGTGCTTCCGGCCACTGCTTTCTGCCGAACTGGAGGGAAGGTTTTGCAACTCAAAGTCAGAAGTAACGATCAATCTATTAAGCTCACAGAACTGGCAGGAAAGTTGCAAATACTGTATTTTTGATTGAAATAGGCGAATTTCGCCAAAAAGCGACAAGTTTGCAGGTATGTTTACTAAAAAGTGTTTTTAACAATAATTAAAAGCACTGATAATGTCGTACACAGTTTATTCATTAGCTTGTTTTTAATTATCTTTAACAGTTTCCAGTTTGGTTTTCTTTGTCTGCTGCATCAATCAGAGCTAAACTACAGAGCAGCCATGATTTTTCTAGTTTTTGATTTGAACTTTTTGTTTAAGTGTATCATCTATGATTAAAAAAAAAATTTTAAAGTACTAAATACACATCGTTCACTACCAAAAGTCTTTTGGTTTGCAATAAATGAGCAAAATCAAATCAGCAGGGCTATGTTTTGTTGCTAACGAGTACTAACGAGTACTAACGAGTACACATTTGATAGTCTCGCTGGGTGACAGATTTCAATAAACTAATCCCCAGATGTAACCAGAGCCAGCGGGATGCCAGGTGGAAAGCAAAAAACTTAAGTTTTTCTGTCTTTTGAAAAGACAGTGACTAAAAGCCGTGAGGACTTGAAGTGACAGAAGTTGGGGCAGGAATCGAGCGGTAGGAGGCTGAGGCTCACACTGATACAACCAAAACATGTTGTCTAATTTTCAATAAATGAATCGTCTCGCTGCAAAACACAGACCCCTGATCGTCTCGGAGTGGTCACAGAACAGTACCGGGCCAGTGAAGGAAGGCTCCAAACTGCCGGGAGAGGTCTCTGAGCCACACAGCTCGTTGGGTCAGCTCCTCCAAAGACAGCCCCTGCTTGTTCCTGGCGGCCTGGTTCTGCAGCAGAAAGCAGGCCAGAAGAACCCACGGCTTCAGGACCATGTTCTCCTCCTGGGCCCGAACCAGCCTGTAGGCCGAGTCGTTGACAAAGCTGTGGATCTCCTCTCCGGGTTTCCTGGGGATGTGTCTGAAAATGAAAAACCACCGTAGTTATTCCATTTGTTGCTACGAGTCCAGCTGCAGCTGCACCACGGGCTTCTTGTTGTACAACTGGGTCCATTAGGTTCTGATGGTTTATTTACGCGCTGCAGGCAAAAGAAACAACGCTCTGGTATCAAAGAATGGGCTGCCCCGGTGCATGCTGGTCCTAAACGTGTTTTACTTCGTAGTTTACAGTTTTATCTGCCTTAAACAAAGAGGAGCAAAACAAACATTTTAATAACAGTTAGGAGCATTTTCTAAAATTATACATTACAAACTCAACATTTAGACAAACTCGGTTGTTAAAAACAAACAAACAAAAACTAATGGCCCAGAATTCCTTGGATAAATGCATCGGCTATCCTAACTCCAATGTCAGCTGCTTCGGCTATCCTAACTCCAATGTCAGCTGCTTCGGCTATCCTAACTCCAATGTCAGCTGCTTCGGCTATTCTAACTATAATGTCAGCTGCTTCGGCTATCCTAACTCTAATGACAGCTGCTTCGACTATCCTAACTCTAATGACAGCTGCTTCGGCTATCCTAACTCCAATGTCAGCTGCTTCGGCTATCCAAACTCTAATGTCAGCTGCTTCGGCTATCCTAACGCCAATGTCAGCTGTTTCGGCTATCCTAACTCTAATGTCAGCTGCTTCGGCTATCCTAACTCCAATGTCAGCTGCTTCGGCTATCCTAACTCTAATGTCAGCTGCTTCGGCTATCCTAACTCCAGAAGTTAACCAGCTGAAGATGAAAATCCAGTGATCATGTCCTGTGAGTTTTATTAAAGATCACTGAGCTAAAAACTATCTAAAGGTAAGCATCAAATAAATAAAGTCATAAAAGACTAGTTGGAAGCAAAAAAGTGGCAAAAGTCTGGAACCAAGCTAAAATGTAGCAAAAATTTGGCCAAAGCTAAAAGTAGCAAAGAGCAAGCTAAATGCTAATAAAATCAAATGACTAGCAAATAACAAGTAGTGGAAATATCTAAAACCTAAAAAATGACTGTAGCTAAATCTAAAAGTGCAAAAGACTAGTTCAAAGATGCAAATGCTAGCTAAAAGCTAAAGGCAGCAGGATGGTAGTTGAAAGCTTAAAAATAGCAAAAAGCTAGCTAAAAGTTAAAAGTATCAGAATGGTAGCTAAAACAAAAATAAGCAAAAGGTTAACAAAAAGCTAAAAGTATCAGAATGGTAATTAAAAGTTAAACAAAGTAAAAAAACCGACTTAAAAACTAAAAGTAGCAGATTGGTAGCTAAAAGGTAAAAGTATCTAAAGGTTAGCTAAAAGCTAAAGAGTAGCAGAATGGTGAATACAATGTTAAAGTAGCAAAAGATTAGATAAAAAGTAAAGGCAGAAAAATTAGCTCAAAGACAAAAGTGGCAAATGGCTCACTAAAAGCTGAAAGTAGCAGAACGGTAGCTAAAAAAAAGGCTTAAAAAGACAACAAGACTTGAAGCATATTTAGAAAGAACTGAAAATGATTTTATGGGGAAAAAAATCTGTAAATTTATTTTTTAAATCAGCTATTTTTTAAATATAAGAACAGCTAAAATAGCAGTGAGGACATTAGGTTAGAATGCAGACCGCAGCACGGACGTCAGGGTGTAGTCGGACTTTAAGGTGAGTGCATGTTCCGTGTTCGGTACCTCGGCGTCAGGTTGAACTGGCGGCGGTTAACTCTGCCCTCAGCTAAACTTCTGACGGACACAGGCTGACCAAAGTACACGTGAATACTGCCGTAGTCTTCACTCAGAACCCTCCTGGCTTTAAACAAACCCTAAAAACACAAAGACAAAAAAAAAAGACTGTCGTATAGAAAACAACAGAAAAGTTACAAATAAATCAAAAGACAATTTCCAGCTCAACAAACGTCTTTGAAAATAAATAATTTTCAGTAACTGCAGCTGTTTGGGTTCTGAAATTACGTCTTCTTCCCAGTAAAAAAAAACATGCCAGATGTTCAAAAGACTCACAGATGTGGACTCTTTGGGCTTGGGGACACCCAGCAGCTCTCTGGCGTAAAGCGCCTCCTCCAGAACCCTCTCATAGCTGATGCTGACCGGGACCAGGCTCACGTCGAATACTTGGCCTTTGAGGAACGGATCCATCACGATATTCAACAGCCCTGCAGACACAGCAGAACGACAGGTCATGTCTGGATCCAACCATCATCTTCTGCTTGTCCTGGAGTCGGGTCACGGAGGCAGCAGCTGGAACGGGGAGGTCCAGACATCTGTCCACAGTCACCTCTTTAGGGAGGACACCAAGGCGTTCCCAGGCGCGTCCTGGGTCTTCCCCGGGGTTTCCTCCCAGTTGGACTTGACAATAAAATCTCCCTAGGGACACATCCAGGGGGCATCGCTACCAGACACCTGACCCACCTCAAATGGCTCCTCAGTGTGGAGGAGGAGCAGCAGCTCTAATCCAAGTCTCTCCTGGAGAACTGACCCGGTCTCAAAGGGAGACCTTTTCAGTCGTGAAAGAGTTTGTGACCGTATTCCAACGTAGGAACGTTGACCGAGCGCTTCTCCTTGCAGCTCAACTCCCTCTTCACCACAACGGACCGGCAGAGCACGCAATACTCCAGATGTTGCACCAATCCATCCCTCAGTCTCACGCTCCATTCATCCCTCACTGAACTAAACTGTAAGACGCTTCAGAAGAGGAGAATCTCACCCCCAACCCGGAGAGGACAGTGGTCCGACCGAGGACCACGGCTTCAGATTTGGAGGTGCCGATTCTCATCCCGGCCTCGTCACTCGGCTGCAAACGGCTCCAGTGAGAGCTGGAGATCACGACACGATGACTCCACTGGGACCACAACTGTTGGTGGACACCGACTCCCTCCACCTCCGGACTGCACCGAGAAATCCTGTCCATAAAAGAATCAGTGACACCAGGCAGATCTGGTGAAGTCCAACTCTCATCCTGAAGGGGTCCGACGTGTTGCCGACCACGTGACGCCTCTCGCCGCATGTGTAGGAACCGAACAGAACGTGGCAACAATCGGGTTACTAACGGTCCGACGTCTTCTCCAGGTTAGCGTGGGTTAGGGTGTCTTGTTCTGTGGTGGTTTCCATACGCACCGTCTCGTCGCTTACCCAACTTTGGAGTCAAAGATTTGGCCGTTCTGCTTCTGGTTCCCTCCAGGAAAAATTCAACGGGTGCAAATCCGATCTGTGGTAAGAAATAAATAAAATAAAACAGTGTAAACAAAAGAAACCCCTCCCATGAGTCCCAGCGTTTACCTTCACCATGACCTTGACGTACTCGGAGAAGACGGCCCAGTACAGCTGGTCTCCACCGAACGACCTCCGGATGAAGAACGCTCCGGCCATCCGCAGCATCTCGCCGACGATCTTCATCCCCATGAAGTCTGCAAACAGTTACAGTTAGTTTGGGTTCAGCTGCTGGTTCTGGAGGAACATTCAGGGAACTAGCAGTTCTGGGATGTAAATGGTAGAAAAAACTAAAACCTGAAACTTTTCACCAAACAGTGAAAATACCGAGCGAGCAGACGCAGCCTGGTTTATTTTCTTCATCTACTTCTGCTCACTTTGTGCTATTTTATATCGTTCAACCTTTATTTAGACAAGTTAGTCCCACTGAGCCTCGAGGACTCATTTACAAGAGAGACGTTCAAAACATTCAGCTCATTCAGGGGATGGGTGCCGAGACTTTTGGGTTTTATAACTTTATAATTAACTTCATTTGCAAAAAATTTTACCTACAGAAATACATTAAGCTCTCGTCAACTCTAATTCAAAGACACTGACCTCTTTGAAATCTGCTTCAGCAAACATCCTGTTTCTCTTTTCATCTGCTACTTTAGCTTTCAGCTAACCTTCTGCTACTTTAGCTTTTCAGCTAACCTTCTGCTACTTTAGCTTTTCAGCTAAACTTCTGCTACTTTAGCTTTTCATCTAGCCTTCTGCTACTTTAGATTTCAGCTAGCCTTCTGCTACTTTAGCTTTCAGCTAGCCTTCTGCTACTTTAGCTTTCAGCTTATCTTCTGTTACTTTAGCTTTCAGCTAACCTTTTGCTACTTTAGCTTTCAGCTAACCTTCTGTTACTTTAACTTTCAGCTAACCTTCTGCTACTTTAGCTTTCAACTAACCTTCTGTTACTTTAGCTTTCAGCTAACCTTTTGCTACTTTAGCTTTCAGCTAACCTTCTGCTACTTTAGCTTTCAGCTAATCTCCTGCTACTTTAGCGTTTATTTAGCCTTTTTTGCTTATTTTGTTAACTTAAATAAAAGCTAACAATTTACTACTTTTAACTTACCTTTCACTTAGCAAGTTTTCTACTACTGTAGCTTTCAGCTAAATTTCTGCTAATTTAGCATTATCTAGCCTTCTGCTAATTTAGCTTTATCTAGCCTTTTACTACTTTCTAACTTAAGCTTTAATTCAACATTTTGCTACTTTTAACTTACCTTTGGCTTTAAGCAAGCTTTCTGCTACTTTAGCTTACAGTTAGCCTTATGCTTCTTTAGCTTTATTTTCCTAAATTTAGCATGTAGCTAACATACTCTTACTTACCAGTACTTAACCTTTATTTTATTTTACCTTTAGACCATACCTTTGCTTTGTTGAGTTAGCTTTCTACTACTTTAGCTTGTACCTAGTCTTTTTTTTTTCTATTTTAGCTTGTAGCTAGCATTTTGCTACTTTTACCTTTAATTTGAACAAGCTTTCTGCTACTTTATCTTTTAGCTACTATTCTGCTATAATTAGTCTAAAGCTAGCATTTGGCTACTTTAGCTTTTAGCTAGCATCCAGCAACTTTAGCTTTAAGCTAGTTAGTTTTCTGTTACCCAAGACTAGTCAACTTTTTGCTACTTTATATTTTAGGTAACTTTTTGGTACTTTAGCTTGTGGCTAGCATTCTGCTACTTTAGATTTTATTTAGACATTTTCCATTATAACTTTTAGCTAGCCATTGACTGCTTTAGCTAGTGGTCTGCTACATTAGCATTCAGGCAACATATTTCTACTTTTAGCTCACATTTTACAAATTTTTCTTAGTTTTTGCTACTTTTATGTTTCAACCACCATTTTGTCTTTTACCTGTTTTGCTTATTTTAGCTGTAACAGCTCAGTTTCAGCTTCATCAGACTTCAGCAGTTATTTGAAGATTATTTTTGGTTTTAGAGGATCCTCTGTTTTTCGTTACTGTTCTCACCCATGCCGGCAGCGATGACAGGTAAAGGCAGATCATAGGTGTACAGGATGTATGACATCAGCAGGAAGTCCATGTAGCTGCGGTGGCTCGGTAGCAGAACCACCGGATGCTCCTGGATGGCCTGCTGGAGCTGAACACGACACGTTAGGGTTTAAGTTTTTGTATTTTCGCCTCTTTGCTCCCACCCCCCACCCCCGAACACTCACTCTCTGGACGCCTTCTTCGTTGACGCAGACGCTCCTGAACAACGCCTTGAAGACTTTGCTGAGGGTGAAAGCGAAGAAGCGGACTGTGCTGAGCTGCAGACGGTGAGCCATCTCGTCCAAGATGGCCGCCGCCTCCGCCTGGACCTCACCTGCAGTCACGCTCGTCTGTTTGGAAACCTAAAACGTTCAGAATAAATGTCCAGCGGACGTATCAAAAAAGGAAATATTAGTAAGAATAAAAAAAGGCAGAGGATCAGATTAACATCTAAAAACTAAAACATATTTATTTCCCACTTATTTACAATTTATCAAACAGGATCTGGTCAAAGATTAGAGAACATACAGTACTTTTTAAACACATTTTGGTCCAATCCTCCCTAAGATAAATATTTTAAAGTAGATAAATTTATGCACACAGTTTAAATTTGTATAAAACTAAATGGTGATCTAAGTGTTATAAAAAAACGAGGGGTTTAAAGTGTTACATGGAGGAGCATCTCTACAAAAAGCTGCAGGGAAAAGTCAACGTCCAACATTTACCGTACATGCTGCTGAGAGGAAACGTTTCAACAAGTTCAGCAAAATTTAAACTCAAAAAGATAAAATATTTTACTGATCTCTGCTTGGAGCACATTTTAATAATAACTGATGCAGATGTTCCATAGTTACAAATGTCAAACAGCTCTTGGAGTGATTTTTGTAACAATTTTAGTCTAATTTCTATTTTGGCTTTTGACCTAACCTTTGCTACACTGAGCTAGCTTTCTGTTACTTTAGCTTGTACCTAGTATTTTTCTATTTTAGCTTGTCTTTTGTTACTTTAGCTTAATTTTAGCATTTTGCTACTTTTAACTTACCCTTTCTTTTAGCAAGTTATCTGCTACATTAATCTAGCATTAGGCTACTTTAGCTTTAAGGTAGATTTCTGCAACTTTATCTGTGAGATTATTTTCTGTTCCTTAGTACTAGACTTTTTGCTACTTTAGTAGCTTGTGGCTAGCTTACTGCTACTTTAGATTTTATTTAGACATTTTAACTTTTAGCTAGCTGTTGACTTCTAGTAGTGCTCTGCTACTTTAGTTTGTAGGCAACATATTTCTACTTTAAGCTCATGTAACTTTTTGCTACTTTTATGTTTTAAACTACCATTTTGCCTTTTTCTGGTGTTGATTATTTTAGCTTTAACAGCTCAGTTTCAGCTTCATCAAACTTCAGCAGTTATTCGATGGTCATCCTGAACATTTCATCACATTGTTGACCTTGTGTTGACCTGCATATGACAATAAACATAAATCTGGTTTTCTCTCCAACAGTCCTGCAGAGTCTTTATTTAACCACAAGGGGGGAGCATCATCCATTCGTTTTATTTTATTTCATTGTTACTAACTACCGTATTTAGGATGGTTAGAATCAGCAGTCCTGTTTTAAAATTAGTTTAGGTTTACCAGCCTAACTGGTGACCATCTTCAGTTTGTTTTGTCTCTTGTCTCTGTTATTATTTAATAAGTAGTAGTTTCATTAAACTTCAAGCTCTGGTTTACCTGTTCTATTTTGAGTTTAGCTGCTGAAACACAAAAGATGCAGCTTTTCCTGGACAAAATCAAACTTTATTATTTGTGTAATTAAACACTTTGTGTGTAAATGTACTGTAGTATAATGCACATAAAGCTGTTCTTATAAATTCTTGCATGAAAGCAAAGTTACTAATTCACTGCCAAAACGAAAACTAGAGGTCGACCCATACGAGTTTTGTACGGCTGATGCCGAACTTTAAAAATTATATCAGCTGACAGATTTTTAAACTTTTGGTCAGGATGTTTTTAATGCTACAAAATATATCAAAGATACAGAAGTGCATTCTCATTTAAAAAAAAACTAAATTGTGGGCTACGTTTGAAAAACTGTCCCTGCCTTTGTGAATCTTGTGGTACGCTTGTGTGACGACTAATTTTTCTCTGTAATATTTTGTCAAAATATGAAGTTATTAGTTTTAAATTTGGAAATATTGTATTTGTTTCATCTATGATGAAATAACCACTTAAATTTGCATCATTCACTAACAAAGGTCTACCAAAAAATTTATAATAGATGAGCAAAATCAGCAGGTTTTATTGCCAATAATTTTGAGTTGCAACAAATATTTGCTGTTTTTAAAACTATTTTTATTTACAGGTTAGAACATTAATTTCTAATCATTATATGATGTTAAACTCATAATTAAAATAAAAAAAAATCCATATTTTGACAGCAATTATAACTTTAAGTGCACACAGGTACGACCCAGTGGCTGATGTTTTAAAGCATCAGACAATAATATTCAAAGCAGGTTTATTTAGCGAGACGTTCACCTGATTGATGACGTACTGAAGCTGATCAGACTGCAGCACCATGCTCTTCAGCTCGGCGGCTTTGCAGGGAGTCAGTCCTTTATACGGAGATGGAGTGTAACACTTGAGAGCGTATCTCAGGTCGCTGGAGTGTCTCCTCTCCTCCAGAATGTCCTCAAAATCATCTCTTTTCTTCAGCATGGGATCTCTGTGCTGTTAAAGCAAACAAAGTGTGAAGTTGGGCTTTAACATAAAAATAAAATAAAAGTATGTAACTGTAGCTACAGGACATGTAGAACGACTGGATATTTAATCCCTGCTGTGAGTTCTGGGTCTTCTCTGGGTCCTCTTCCCAGTGGGACATGCTGGGAACACCTCCTAATCAGATGAACCAACACAGCTGACTCCTTTTGATGCAGAGGAGCAGCAGCTCTGCTCCAAGCTCCTCCAGGTTGAAGAAGATCCTCACCTTTTATCGAAGGCTGAGCCCGGGTTCATTATGAACAGGATGCCCCAGGTCGCCTCCCTTTGGGGGCGTTTCCAGCATGTCCCACTGGGAAGAGGACCCAGAACTCACTGCAGGTATTACATATCTGGAGACCCCAACGACCAGTAAAGGAAGAAGTGGTAAAGATAATGTATGGATTTGAAGTATGATCAACTAGTCTCTGTAGTCAAGGTCAGTTTTTTCAATTCCTTATTTTAGCCAAGGTCAAACCTTTTATAAATCCTGACCTCTAAAAGGTCATTCATCCTTTAACAGCTTGAGGCTTCACTACAGTACCGCCCATTACGTTGGAATCTCCCAACCCTCCATCCGCCATCCTTAACTTGTCCAAATCCCTGCAGCCCGACGTTTATCTAACACTCACAGACGAGTGCACGTCGGCTCCCAGTTCATTTAGAATTAATTTCAAGCTCTTACTGGTCTTGTCCTGCCTTATTTAGCTGATCTAGTGGCTTTCCATGGGTATGAGAGGACCTGAAGGTCAACTAAAACATCACAAAGGCCTTTTAATACATATTTTACATCGATTGATTGGTTGATTGATTAATTAGGCACAGTTTAATAAATGCACTAAATTTCCCAGTTTTAAACTGATACTTAAAAAAAGAGTACGGCTCTCAAATAAACTGCACTGAAAAACACAACAGCTTTAAAAATATTTTCTGATGAATTCTAAACACAGCGGCCGACATGAGTTTCTGATCATTTAAAAGTCCTAAATAAAATGAATAAAATCTCTTTGTATTTAAGGTGCTTCTTCCATGAATTCACGCCTAATTAGATTTATTTTGTTACTACATTTGCACACAAGTTAATAATTTATGTGCACAAAAAAAAAGTATTGTGTGATTTATTAATTGTGCACAAGCCAGAATTTTATTTGATGCCAAGAACTTAAAAACATAAATGCATGTCATTTTTGGGTGCTTTAACTAATAACATTAATAGTGAGCAAACCTTTCCTTCAGGTGTTCCTACACCACACATGATGATGTGATAAGATGAACTAAAACGCTTAAAGTGGATGATTTTCATCGCAAACGGACAAAAACAAACTAATCAGTGATCAGAACAGACCCAGTCATGAAAACAAAACACATAATGGCACATTTGCATGTTTATTTAAGCCAAAATGTAAGAAAAACAAGAGTACATTTCCAAACGAAGTTGTTATTAATCATAAATTCAGCTTTTAATTTGAATAAAACGTGAGGACTGGACAGTTTTGGATAGAAGTAGCTTCTTTGGCTAACACATACGTACCGAATAAACCGCTTTGGACGCCATGTTCCGTCACAACGAAGGAACACGCAGATGCTGCATGCGGTGAAGTTTTATCCTGCTGAATATTTCTGCTCCTCTGACTCTCTGCGTTACTTTTTAATCGAGAACAGCACCTTCTGAACCTCTCATACTTGCTCTTATGGGCGTGTGAGCGGATGGCATTTCCTCAACACTTCCGTATTCCTTCACCTACGGTGGCTGCAAAGGGTAAATATAGTTGTACAGCGCGACATGTGAGATCGCGGTCTGTTAACGTTCACATAAATTAAGCAAATTAACCAATTCTGCTCAGTATATTAGCTTAAAATGAGCTCAAGAAGAAATGTTACAGAGGATGAGGACAGTTTGTTTCTCGAACGTGTTCTGGATTCGCTTTATGACTTCGGTAAGCATTGTTAGCTAACGTTAGCTAGCCACATTTAAAGGATGTTTAGGCAGGTTAATCTCATTGAGCCTCGAGGACTCATTTACTTTAGTTTTGGCATTTAGTTATTAGAAAATGACTTGAGACTGAATGATCGGGAATTGGGCCTGTCTTGTATTTTGTGTGATGCTTCGGTGCATTTAATTACTAAACTGGTGTAAAAGCTTAGTAGGTCCGCACCTTTTGTACTCCGGTATGTGTTCCGGCGGAGACGTCAAGCGGTGCATAACCTGCAAATAAGTTACATCCCGCTCGCTTTTATAAGTGGTGCACCATTGAAACGTTAACGAGCAGACCACCAAAGTGAAGGCAATATGCTGATTCGTTAAAAACGTTCATTCACATAGAAAAAGTTTAAAACATCTTTAATTCTCCCAAAACTACTAAAATATATAGTACTTTTAAAATAAATAATACCTCATAAAAGCTATGAGATTATTATTAAAAATTTATAGTCAAACAAATGATTATTGTTATAGCAAAATTCAGTTTATTACACTTTTGAGTTTGTCTGTAATTGTAATTTTACTAAAATGACCGTTTTTTTATTTATTTAAATACTTGTACTTAAAGTGTATCCATCCTCTTTGGGTAATACTTAAATGTGGGCTAAATGAGAGAAAATCAGTTTTGTTTTTATTTATTTATCTATTTTTTATGTTTGTTTGGTGCAGGATCAAATCCAAAAAGGAAGTGTCAGAAAAATAAAAAACGGAAACGAAGTGAGGAGGAAGAGGAGCTTCCATCAGAGAAGAGTACCTGCAGGGATGAAAACGGTGAAGGAGGAGTTCATGTTGAGCCTGAACACAAAGGTAGGAAGCATCTCAACAAGTTCAGTAGACGCCCGTCATGTAATTTAATCCTATTTTTTACTCCTCTTTAATCCATCAGGTCCAACCGGCCAGCAGGTGGAGGTCGTTACGTTCCAGGACCCCTCAAAGAAACCAAACCAAACCATTTCCAACAAAATGCCAGTACGTCTTCACTGCTTTAACTCGCTGTTTTTCACACCTGAGGCTGAATAAATTCAGAAAACTGACTGATTAAGTTCTATACTATTTATAAATTATGCCTTTTTCTGACAATAATCGAACCCTTTTGAAAAAGAATAGCTTTGTTTTACTCTACAACTCCAAAATGAGTCTTTAAATACGGCTGTTTAAAAGAAACCACTCGCTGCATCAGTTTCAGTTTGATAACTTGTTAACTACTGAAACATTAAGATAAAAAGAAAATGTAAAGGAAACATGTTCTACTGTAAGATTGTGATAAATGTTCAGATTGACTTGAGTTAGACGTGTCCGTTTGACTCAGAAGTCTAACACAAAACTAAGAGTGTTTAAAACATTTAAAGGTTTGTAATGTTAGATATCTGATTCCAAACATAGGTAAAGGAGTTTTTATTTTACGTCATATTTATCACCTGCTGTTTTAACCCATGTCTGTGTGTGCTTGAGCTGGATATCTTATGAACCACTGGGTGGATTTTAAGGGCACTTCCAGGTAATGATCATTGGGTTAACATCTACAGCTGATTAACCTTTGGAGCCGACCCAATTAAAAATGGTCGCCACAGCTAATCATACTTAGCCGACACTAAAAAGGCAGAGGAATTTTACATGTATTGAGCTAAAGTTTGGTCAACATTATTTGCAAGTTTTGACCAGAACGGCTGCAGCTCCTTCATTTCTCAGCATGAGATGATTTTAGTCTAAAGATCTGGCATGAAATGCAAAACGGTTGAAAATTAATTTATTCAATTTAATGAAGTTTCTTTACAAAACGCTGTCTCAGTCCGCTGCACAACAACATTCACTAAAATGCCAGTGAGCAAAAGTTTTCTAAAGAAGCCGGCAGCCTGCGTCGAATCTCCACTTTGTCACTGTCTCACATTCTGAGCAGCACAGTGGCGACGGTGGGAAGGAATGACTCCCTTTTAACAGGAAGAAACCTCCAGCAGGACCAGAATCATAATGGGCAGCCATTTACCTTAACTGGTCTGGGGTCAGGCAGGACAGGAAAGAGATGCATACTAAAACTGAAAGACTGGTCCAGGTATGGTTTCTATAGAAATAAAGACAAGTGCATTTTAATAAAAATAATAAAAATACAAATATGGAAAACAGAGCTAGTAAAGACAGCAGCAGAGTGAGGAAATGTGGTTAGTTTGTCCTCCAGCTGTTGAAGCCTATAGCAGCAGAACTAAGGGATAGCTCAGGAAACCCAAGTCAACCCTAACTATAGGATTTATCAAAAAGGAACATCTTGATTCTATTTTTTTTTTAAAAGTGGACTAGATGTCAGCCTCATGGACAGAAACTGTTGGTTCCACAAGAGAGGAGCCTGATAACTAAAAGATCTACCTCATGTTTTAGAAACTAGGAACCACAAGTAAACCTGTAGTCTGAGAACGAAGTGGGAGCAATAAGAACTTTATTATAAGACAGAGCTTGGTTCATGAGGATGTTACAACTGGTTTTTAAATTTGATTTTGAATTTGTAAACTCTGAACAGAAACTCAGGCAGATGTTAGTCTAAATTAATTTACTGTCTTTTTTTTGAGTGAACCTCCTTCGTTCTTTCTTACCTCTAATTTGCTTCACTTCTTCTTTTGTCTTCATGGCCTTCTGCGCCCGTCGCTCCAAGGCCCCTCAAACGTCGGACCAGAAGCAAAACAGCCACAGAAAACTCGGTTTGGAAAAGGTATTGTTTTATTCTTGTTGCTTTTTTTTTTTTTTTTTCTTAAACATTCCATTTTGTGTGATCATCATCAAACACGGTGGTTTATTTGCTCTCGTGTGGCTTCAGGCTCGTCTGGAGGTCCATCGCTTCGGAATCACCGGCTACAAGAAGGAGCAGCAGCGAGTTTTTGAGCAGGACAGAGCTGTAATGCTGGGAGCCTGGGTGAGAAAAACAAATTAGCTTTTCACTCCGCTGCTGTTTTTTAATATCAATTAAAAGGTAAATATTCATTCTCATCAGCCTCCTAAGAAGGATTACATCAACTACAAGGCGCTTCAGCAGCAGCTAAAGGAGAAGAAGCAAAAAGAGAAGGAAGAGTTTCAGCCTGTAAGAGCTGCATCTTCATCCATATTAGTTTACCGTATTTTCCGACCTATAAGTCGCATCTGTCCAAAAATGTCTGATAATTTGAAAAAAGCCATAAATAAGTTGCTTTGCCATATTAGTTGCACCTATTATCCGTCACCGCTGACACGTCGCGTTTGTTACACGTCACCGCTAACAACCTGGAAATGTGGGCCGGTGTTGTGCCAAAAATATATTGGCAGCCGCGGGAGCGTGCACGGGAGGACTTTAACAAGATTAGCACTTAAAAACAATTATTTGTTTGCTCAAAATTATAGTAAAGGTGTGTCCCAGTCCAAGTTTTCCTTAATAAAATGCACTTTGACAGTCAAATCAGCTGCGTTTTCAAAAGCCAATTGGCAGAAGCGGGAGCGTGCAAAGGGACATATCGCTGTGCATTCCTTTGAAATTTAACAAGATAAGCACCTCAAAACAATTATTTGTTTGCTCGATTTTATAGTAAATGTGTGTCTCAGTTGAACTTTTACTTAATAAATGCACTTCAATGGTCAAATCAGTTGCATTTCGCCGTAGCGTTGCAGCAAAATGAAGCTGATTTGATGGTTGCTTCAGGTATGATCCCAGAGCTGGACGAAGGTGGCTTTGTATGGCAAGCCGATTGTGTCATTAATAGCCATCTTTAAGCCACTTTTACCTATTACATAACACAACGACATTCCATACTACTTGAGTGCCATCTAGTGGCTGAAAATGGTAGTATTCAATGTTTTCAATGTCAGAATGAATGAAAACGGTCATATCTTGGTCAAAAATTGGTTTATAAATATGGAAAACAAATCCATAAATAAGTTGCTTTGGCGTTTAAGTCACAGAGTATGCAAATTAGGCAAAAAAGTGCGACTTACAGGGTGGAAAATACGGTAGTTGTTTATCTGTGCTGTTTGTAATGTGTGTCTCTGCTCCGTAGGACAAGAAGAAGAAAAAGAAGAGCAATCAGAGGTGGGTACGACTGAATATCACCCAGAATCAGTTACATCGAGAAATGAACAAACATTTCTAACTAAAACTGAATTTAAAAGTCAGGCTGGAACATAAATATTTGCCCTTTAGGCATCTTTAAATCTTTGAATGTGTGCAAATGTTATTGTTGCCCGCCGTCAAAGGCAACGTCGCTCAACATAACGCTGCGGCAGGCAATAAGCAGTCCTTCGATGTTTGTTTGCATAACCTTAATGCAGACTGTTGTGCTGCCTCCCCATCAGGGACAGGAAGACACCCTCGGCCTCTGGTCTTGGTTCTGGTTCCAAACTGGGTCAAGTGGGTCGGTTCAAGAACGGCGTTCTTGTCCTCAGCTCCAAGGAGATCCACAGAATCAAAGGCAAGAAGAAGTGAGAGGAGAAAGAAGAATAAAACATATTCTGAGAGAAGTCTCCTCACAGGCAGACGTGTTTTTAAAATACTGACTTCCTGACATGTTTGTGGTCCGGAGAGAAACACGAGCCGGTGTCGCGACTTGCGGCCCAGTTCACAGGCCCTCAAAGTGGATCTGGAATGTGTGAAGATGGAACGCAGAAAACTAAAGACTCTTGAAAGGTTATGTGACATTTAATTTATTTTATTTGTTATAAATGACACCAAAAGTGAGACATGTCTCTCATTTGTGTTTTTTCTTTTATTTTTTATTAGTGTTTTTTTTTAATGCATAAACCATTTAGTCTTACAAAACATTTCCATTGGCAGCAGGAACAGAGTCAGAAAAGGACACAATTGAGGTAATTTATTTTCATAAATGAGCATTTGTACACTGAGAGAGAGCAGAAGCCGATACAGTTTCTTCTATTTTAACAGCTTCAAGAGATTTTTTTATTTATTTATTTATTTATTTTTGGGCGGGGGATGTAAACTTTAACAGACTTGATATTTATTTATTTTATTTTATTTTTTGTTAAAGGGAAAGAGTAAAAGCTTTTGTATTAAGCAGGAAAAAAAATGGCAACACAAGACTGCTGATCTGGCAGTGTATGGCTGAGCAAAGTCACAGTTCCTCTCAAAGTTTCTCAGAGCAATGAAAATGTCTCTGCTCCACATCACGTTTCAAGCTGTTTTAGGGTGTTACCGTTTGCAGATGACACTTTTTTTTCCTGCAACTCTCGTGCTGGTCCATGTTATCCATTAACCATTCAGTTTACACAAATACATTTAAGACAATAAAATAAAGTTTAAAAATTAAGGAAATATCTACATAGCATATGGAGTAAATAAATTACATATATTTTCGGCTGTTTTTTAAGGTAAATACAGTATGTAACAACGGCAACGGCATGCTTTCTCCCAGCACCATAGTTTAGAGGTTAAATCTGAAGATAAAGTCACATTCATGGGTGGGTGTCGGGTTAAAAGACATGCCGAACAAGCACACTCAAAAAAAACACAGTACACAAGAGTGTTTGCTCGGGAAAATGTTAAGTTTTAGATAGTTTTTGGGTCAAATTAACCAAAAACTATCTTCACAAATTGTCATCCTGAGTGCTTTAGTAAGAGCAATTCCCTCAAGTCACAATTTCCTTTTTCAATTTTGAGATAAAATCGTCCTGCAGGCATCCAACCTCACATCAATCGGTTTTTAAGTGGAAAGGAAAGGATTCCTGGTTACGTGATGGCAGCTGACTGCAGCAAAGTGAACCTGAGGGCGCGCCTGGTGTGAGAGGTGAGAGACGGGTCAGAGCTGTGCAGACATTTGATGCAAATTTAGCCCCCAGGTGGGAATCTGGCAGCCTGAACCACATCAGGACAACATTTCCTTTTTTGCAGATGTTTCAGTGTTTTGCTTTCTGGGTGTGGTGAACTGGATCTAAATCGTCACTTTTACACTAAAACTCATTAGACGTTGATCTTATTTCACTCAGGAAAAGTTTATTTCATACAGATTTAAGTTTGAACTTAATAGAAATGTTAGCAACTTTTTAGTAGCAATGTTACCCATTAGCTTCTAGGTGCTAATCACCTAAATGCTAATGTAAACATTAAAATAAAAATGAATACATCTGTTTTAAACATGTTGCCTATAGTCTAGTATTGAAGGGATAAATATATTTAAGTTTAAAACTGAGCACAGCAAGCTACTGAAATCAGTAGCAATGCTACCATTAGCAGCTAGTCACCTAGCTGCTAACACTAACAAAAATTTATAAACATTAAAATGAAGGGAAAAAAGTTTTAAACATGAGACTTATAGTTTAATTTTACCGGAAGAAATATTGTATATTTTACTTAATTTAAGTTTAAATGTACTATGTTAAGTTAGTAATCATTTTCAGGAATGGCAACATTAGCAGCTAAGTGCTAATCACCTAGCTGTACTGTAAACTTAAAATAATAATACAACAGTCTGTTTTAAACATGTGGAAGCACTAAAAGCCAAAGTGCTCATGTCTAAAACATGGGCCCTGTGTTCGACTTTCAAAGATTATTACATAATTAGCTAAGCAAGCACCTGTCTTTATACCGATGCTGCATTAGCTTGATGCTAATTACAGCATTGCTAAACAAGATAAATGAGTAGCGACTGCTAGTGCCTTTGTTTTAAAAATAAAAATCCTTAATTCAAAGATGGCCACTAAATAAAAATTTAGAAGAATACATATTAATTCAAGATTGAAGGAATGAAGTGAAAACCATGTTAGCATCTACAGTATCTTGAATAGCAACGCTACTTTGAGCTGCTAGGTCCATTTGGTCTCTGAATGGCACCAGATATCACCAGTTTGATTTAGAAAACTACTGCCAGACATCCTGGGGAGGAAATTGTACATTCACCAATTTTTGTTTGACAAAAAAAGACTGTTATCAAACATTTACATTGTGTGTAGAATAATTTTCAGCACACAAACGCATCAAACAGTAAAAAGCACTTGTTTGAATTTACAGTATTCAGACAAATCCTCTTTAAATGAAACCGTGACTGTTTTGTTTCTGTCTGCAAGCATTTAGTCTCAATATTGGCTAATCCAAACATTTTGTTCCTCAATATTCTGCTACATAAAAACAAAAAAGAAAACAAGGACAAGCTTTACCAGAAATTGCTAAGTTTTGTTTAAATAATAGCCAGAAGATGTTAAAATGCTCAATGAAGCTAAAGCAAATAAATTTCTAGCCTTAAAAAACATATCATGTTTCATCACGGTGCTTAAAAATCCCCTCTATGGCTGCTTTAGGATGATATCAGACATATACTTTTATTACAGTCAAATACTAAATGACAGTAATTTAGTTTCCCAATCTTCAAAGTAAAATGTCTAAGATGACATTTTAGGTGACAGCTTAGATAAAAATAAAACAAAAATATATTGTTTCATTAGAGGCTTCCTGCAAAACAAATTATCAAATAATACGAAGAGCAATGTACACCCATATTACTAAATCACTTTCATACAATTGTAGCATAATGCAGTAAAAAGATCTTCAGTGTTCAGTCTTTACGCTCACTCATATCGTACGTAAAATAACAAAGTTCTAGTAAGATAGGTCATATAATACAAAGAAAACAAATATGTCCTTGATTAAATGTATAACATAATTAAATCTTTCATAGTTGTGTTCAAATTTCAAATCAACTGCTGTTCCCACCTCCAGACAGCAGGGGGCGAGCTGTCATTGCATTATAACAATAAAACACTATTTACATCAACACTTCAGATAGTTTGTAAACTTGTTCAGTGCTTAATCCATGCTTAATATCACAATTCATAATCATAATTCACATCTCAGGATTTTCAGTTTTTGTGGTTTCTATTCACACATAAACTCGGTGTTTTTGCAGCAGGCCAGGCTAACTGTATTTCTCTCACACTCATGCTCTTATAGAATTTAAAAAACAAACATCTTTATCTAATCTCTGCTGCATTACACCGCAACTCATTCAGGAGCACCGTGTGTTTTCTGCGTGTCACAACATCTTACAGGCTTCAAGTCACAGTGGTCTGGTTGAAGCTATTGTCCCCTCCAGGTTGCCGTATTTAATCCCTGATGAAAACCGTAGCAGCAGATGTAGTAGCCTTGCGTGATTCGAATCTCAGCATTCTGAGTTAAAGATGCCCGGAGGCATCGGGGATTCTTCAGAGGGGCTGAGATGAGCACAGCAGGAAATGATCAGGAGACACTCATCCTTCCAAAGTTTTATAAAACAAAAATAAAATAAATAAACTAGTTGGACTCAATTCCATTTCATATCTGGGTTTCTAATCGTTAAACTTTGGGTTTAAAAAGTTTACGTTCTCGTGTAGAACCTGGAAGAGCTGCTGCGACGGTGGGTCGAGGTTCAAATTATTTCAACCAAACGTTTAAACACTGCTTTTTTTTTTATCTTCTTTACCTGATTAAATACAAGAATGCCACAAACATTAAGCTGAACTTGGTGAGAAAACTTGCACATACATCAAGTATCTTTCTTTTGGGTGAAGATACAAAATCTGTGGGTTGAATAGTTTGTCTAAACAATACATCAATAAGTGAGAGATTTTAATCCTTTTACAGCCTCGTGATGACAAATAGTCATTCAGGATTAATTGTTTTGAGACACTGACAGTCTTTAGTTAAAGGAATGTAATAAAAGTACAGTAATGTCTGGACTATTGAGCGCACCCAAATATAACTGGTGGCAGGAAGTTCGTTAACACATAAAAATAAATAAATAAATTAGCTGCAGCATTGTATGAGCTGCAGGGTTCAAAGCCTGTGAAAAAAATAGAGGCTTATAGTCCAGAAATTACGGTAATCAGAATGAAAAGGAAATGCACTCAGTGGAGAGTTTCTTTAACTGTGATGTTGAATGGAAAAATACATTTGTACAGTAGTTCCTCGTTTTGTCGTAGGGGATCCGTACCCTGAAGACCCACGATAAGTGAAAAACCGTGAAGTAGAAATAGTAGTACAAGTACTGTAAGTACCATCCTGATGCGTGCTCAATAATCCAAGTAATAATCTAGTAAGTACCATATTTTCCGCCGTACATGTTGCTCCATCTTATAAGTTGCATCAGTCCATATTTGTCTAATAAAATGGAATAATCCATAAATAAGTCGCTTAGCCGTATACGTAGTATCTGATATGCTTCACCGCTGACAACCCGGAAATGTGGGCCGGTGTGCCAAAAATCGATGGGCTGCCCAATGGTGGCCATGTGAGCGTGCACGGGAGGACTTGAACAAGAATTGAACAAGGTTAACACTTAAAAACAATTATTTGTTTGCTCAAAATTATAGCAAAGATGTGTCTCTGTCTAACATTTGCTTAATAAATGCACTTTAATGGTCAAATTAGCTGCATTTCACCGAGGCAGATCCAAGCAACGAGCAGAGTAAAGGTGGGGAGACTATGGCAAGCCGATTGTATCATTAATAGTTGGTGAAGATTCTCAGTCATCCAGGACATGGTAAATTCAAAAGAGTTCAAGAAAAAAAAATAAAGTCCAGTTGTTTTTGTCTTGAACTTTTTTGAATTTGTCATTAAAGCCACGTTTACATATTGCATGATACAACAATATGCCACACTGCTACTACTACTCTGCTGCCATCAAGTGGCTGAAAGTTGTACTGCTCGTTTCATTTTATTTATTTTTCCCCAGTCAGAATGAATGAAAATGTTCACATTTCAGCCACAAATTGGTTTATAAATATGGGGGGGGGGGGATCCATAAATATGTCGCTTCAGCCTATAAGTCGCAGGGCATGTAAGTCATGCAAAATAGTGCGACTTATAGGGCAGAAAATATGGTAGTAGTTTATTTTAGTAATTATATATATTAAGGCGGTTTAAATCCTTCCCACACTCGCAATGTTCTAAACATTGTTTCTAAACTCTAAACGCTCTTAAGAGCACAGAATGTCATGATTTCAGCTCCCTGCCTCCTCTGCGTTTTGCCACCTGCAAGTGCTCTTGGCCACGCCCACTTTTCTGCTCTGCATGGAGATCAGCTGATCAGCTGCAGCAGCAAGTTTATCCTGCAGCTCTGGGCTGTACAAATGTGCAGCAGGTGCTAAATAATGTAAAATAATTTATTTTACATAAAATTCCATGCCGATCACGTGGCTCATCCATCAGTCAGACAGTTGTGCGTCATGTCCAATCTTATTTTGAAGAACCGCGAAGTAGCGAGGGACTACTGCACAATCATTCTGCTTCATTCTGCACGTTAGCTTCTTTAAATGTTCATCTTGAATCTCAATCAGTTAAAACTTTTCTGTTTAGGACCATTATCTGTTTACTGGTAATGTCTGTCAGGTCATCTCGTTCGTTTTTCACCAGATTGAGTTTAAACTGTTTTGGCTGCTGCTTCAAACGTTTCTGACGATATCAACTATTTTTTTGACCACATTTATAAAGTCAGTGTTTTTTTGTTTTTTTCATCTCGACACTTATTCTATCAGGGATGAATCGAAAATTTAATTTTAAGTTTTCTTCTTAAAAGTAAATTCGAGCCGGTAAAAAGTTTTCCTCAAAGAAGGAAGTGAAATGAGCTCAGATCAGCTTCACTGCAGGAGGTCGACTCCCAGGTCTATTCTTTTTTAATGAAATGGAATTCAGCCCATTATTTTTTTAGATTGACACACTGAAAAAGTCTGAGCCGCTTCATAACAGATCATGATTCCAACTAACAGATAAACTAAATGAAATTAAATGTAGCTCAACAATGAAACAACTCCCACAACAACCACCTCCTGGTTGTTCAGTCCCTCTGAGAGCCAAATGAAAGCTTCTTCCTGTGACTTGTAGCTGTAAATAAATGCAGCGGGGTCATTTTCTCTGAAAGCACCGTGCTGCTGTAAACCGTGGTGCGATTCTTTAAAATACTCTTCTGCACAGTGAAAACGTCTTCTGTCGGTTTGGTTTTGTTATTTAAGGTTGACAACATCATAAAATCTGTTTTACGCACCGGAGTCGTTCTGGTTCAACTGGGATGTGATTGAGGTACCTTTACACGCTCGTTCTGAAGTCCACAGGAGTTTACAGCCAACCAGGACTCTGACTTGTCCCTTCGTACAAAAATATCGTGGCGTTTCTGAGACAAAGGGCACCTGGAGGAATCCCGTCTGACGCTCCAGGAAAAAGCTGCAGCCGAGGCCGGGCGTGACATGGAAGGTTTGTACGCAGGGCGCGCTCGGGGAGGAGGCAGCTCTCACTGTTTGATATTCTTTGGCACCTCCAGGCCCGTCAGTAAGGTCACCTGAAGAGGAGAAAACGGAGCGGACGATCAGCGAGGGAGCAAACCCAGCAGGATCTGGTGAACAAAGAGGCGCCTCGTGAGTCGTGTAGTCGAGCTCACAGCGAAACGGTTCGACACGCGACGAACACGTGAACCTGCAGAACATGTTGGACGACAGCATTAATGTTTAATACACGTCTTCATCGGGGGCTTTTCCTCTTGATTTTTCTGCTGATATATAAAAAAATCTAAAATAATTGAACCACTTAAAGATTAAATACATTTTTGTATGACAACAGTGCTTCCAAAATATGTAATTTGTTGCTAAAATGTTACTAAAATTAACTGTTTTTAAAGTCCAACAATGTTTTGGTTGGAAAATATGTTGAGGTGAAACAAATGTGTTATCAAAAACATTTGTACTTGTTCTTATATTCCTTCTTTGACATGCTTGAAATAAAGCCACGTTTTAATTTTTAAATGCGCTTTGTAATATTTAAAATAATGACGATATTAAAAGTAGTCAGAGCCGTCGCATCCATTCCTGAGGACGATGACACTTTTGAAGGTTTTGTTTTATTCCCTGTGGATATTTTTGTTCAAATGTTTGTCATCTAAACATGACAGAATAGACAGAAAATAACTCACAAGTTCTCAAAACTGGAATCAGATCTTTAATTTACACGTTTGAGCTGAAACAGCTGATCATTTTAACAGCGTGCAACAGTTTTATTCACAGGTGGTTGGGCGTTGCTGTCAAGTTTAGGATCCCAAGAACAACAACTCAAACTGTTTTTGGTTCTGCTCAACATTTTATTTTACCAAAGAGGACATTTTATTCCTGCCATCACTTTGTGGTTTGCTGTTTTGTAAAGTGAAGACTGTCTGAGATACAGTAACTTGGAGAATGGGCTTTGAAAAGTAAAGGTATGAGCTGTGTTGGCAAAAACATCTCACAAAAGTATTTTCACCATTTAAAGTACTTTTACTGACACAAAAGCTATTGTAACGCTTACTTACATGCAATAGATTTGATATTAATTTAAATTATCCTTAACAAGCATTCATAATAGCAACAATATTGTTTTATTTAGTTGTAAACTGGCTCAGTTTAGTGCAGGGCTATTCTCCTAAACTGCTCAGGGGACCACAGTTACTGAGAGCCAGCACCTCAGGGGCCGGACATGCAGCAGTTACCAAGTGTTACAATGATCTGTTACCTTTTAAATGTGTTTATTTTGTTGCACTGAATCATATACAATAAACATAACCCAAACCCAGAACACACATTAAAAAAAAATCATGAACTCATTGGCGGGCTCGACTGAAATCACCCACGAGCCGGGAGTGGCCCGTGGGCCACCAGTTGGATACCCCTGGTTTAGTGTATTCTGACATTTGGCGCTGTTATTACCAAATACAAAAAGCCATAATAGGCTGGTTAGATAAATGGTTTTACACACCATTTGACGTCTGTATTACCATATATTTCAGACTATAAGGCGCATTAAGCGAAACAAAACAGTGAGATTAGTCAAACTTTGTTCAACTCATTCACAACAACCACATAAAATCAGTTTGAGGTCAGTAAGTACAACCAGAGTTAATACATAAAGCTCACTGTTGATTTTTGGAAAAATTAAAGGATTTTACGTGTTTTATAGTCAGAAAAATACGGTAGTAAAACGGTCAACAACCAGTGCTGTATAACATCATTTATATTTTATTTATTTACCCTTTTTTTTTATCCAGGTAGTCTCACTGAGTCACGAGCGCTCCTTTTCAAGAGAGACCTGGTTTTGGGAGCAGATGTTGGGGGTTAAGGGCCCAGAGTGGGGAAACTGAGGGTGGAGGCAGGTGTGGGTGCTTCACCCTCACCACCCACGTTTTGATGTTGGCAGTCGGGGGAGATGAACCTGCGACTTTCCAATCACAGGCCCATCTTCTCTAACCTCTGCGCCACCACTCCCCCAGGTGAAGGTGTGTTCTGTGCTGGAAAGCAACATTTTGACAAATAATCTTTAAAATTTCCAATTATAAACCAAATGATGGGGATAATACAGGGAGACGTGATCCCGTCTGTCTCGACAGCATCAGTTCCTTGATTTTATGTCCATGTAAACTATGTGTAAACTACAAGAGTCTTTTTGATAAAACTGTTTGTTGTGTTAGTCTAAACTTATGTTACCTCGTCCACACCACGATGTTTCTTCGTCTTCCAGGACACGATAACCTCGGACAATTGGACTTGGTTTTAATTTTAAAGATGTTTCACCTCTTGTCAGAGCAGCTTTCTCACTTCACACCCTCTTAGCCAGATAAGACTGTTTAAAAGGCGTTCTGCCTCGTTAAAACACACGTCTGGGTCGATGACCTTGTAAAGGCAGAAGCACCTGCACCACACTCACCTGAACGTTTCTGTTGAGGCTGACGGCAGGAACAAACACCCCGTCCAGGTTCTCGAAGGCTGTTGGTCCGTGCTGCTCCTTGTTTATGTAGAAAGTTAACGTGCGTTTCGTCAGATCCAGCAGGACGCCCACGGTGGAGCCCTTATTGATGCCCCCCTCCGCTCTGCAGACACACAGTTCAGAGGTTCACGTCGTGCGCAGCTGAAACAAACATCGATGAAGTGTCTCTGGAATCAGCGCGAGACAAATTAGATGAAAGCCATAAGAATATGAACATGTCAAATGATCAGCACACGTGAAGTTTTGCTTTTTCTCTGAGAAATTGGCACTTCTCTTGGAAAAAAAAGGCTGACGTGTTCCCATAGTTGAATGTTTGATGAGATATTTGCTGTTTTCTGATGCAGGGAGATGGTGCAGAAACTCATCGTGTCCTCCAGCCTGCGGTCGTCTCTCACAGCTCTCTGGTGGGTCTGAGCTGCTGCTGTCGTCCTGTGTCTGGCTCTCCAGTTTCAATTCAATTAAATACAGTTTATCCACCAACCAACTGACCAACTGTCCAACCAATCATCTAATCAACTAATGTTTCTTTGGTCAGGACCCATGCCTCATGGCCAGGGGTTTGAATTATACATGAACCAGTAAATCAAGAGCTTTATCTTTCAGCTCAGGTCCTTCTTCACCACGACAAACCAAAGCAACAGCCTCATTACTCTGAACCTCCAGTGAACACCTACCTGTTGGTGTGGGAGTTGTTGTGCATGAACCAGGAGCGGTTGTTGTCCACATACATGGCCCAGGCCTTGTCGTCTTTCCCCAGCATCATCTCCTTCATGGTGTTGATCCTCGCCACGCCAAACGCAGGGTCTGGGTGGTTGTCATAACGATCAACGCTCACCTCCCAGTAGTGAACACCCTGAGATTTGAGGGAAAGAAAAAACTTTTTTAAAAAGTCCAGAGACCTGTGTAATGTTTCTGTGACACCTAAAAGACCTCGCACCTTAGAAAAAGCAGCAGTCCCCAGAACCACCCGATCGTCATAGCTGTTACACGAAGCTGTCTGGTTTTCATTCGTCAAAACGATGTCCCGGTGAGCAGAGGTGGGGTCAAAGGTGAACCACGCCACTGTACAAAGAACACAATATTTAGCCTGTAGTGTATTTTAATAAAAACATTACAATCATGGAAAAGAACTTTCTCTTGAACTGTACAACCGCAGTCATTTCACTGTTGCACCCGTCACAGAAAACTGGTTGTTAGCAACAGCTAAGCTAACACACATCTTAACAAAAACACTGTTCTCTGTGTGTTTGGTGAAACACTCTGTGTTCAGGAACAAGTGCAACTAGAAAAATCGAATTTCCAATGAAAACGCAGTGTGAGTGCTTATTGCTGAAGTCATTTAAAGGGATTCCAATAGAATGTTGGTGCACTTTCTCACAATATTGTCTTCAAACAGTCTGTCTGTTGTGAAATTATTATAAAAATGTTAATGTAACTTAGAGGAATACATTTCATACAGAATAAACTAGAGAAATTGCATTTAGTGAGAAAATGGAGTGTGAATGCTTGTTGCAGAAGAACTTGCTGAAAACAGCTGAAATTAGCTTAAAAACATGCTGAAATACAGCTGAAATAGAAGAACAAGTTTAACTTAGAAGAAGAAAGTGGAAAGAAAACATTTTATGAATTAGGTTTAAATAAGCAGAAATGAGCACAAAAATTTGGAAAATTAGCTAAAAAAAAATTTAAAAAAAGAAAAGCTGAAAGTAGCTGAAAAGGTAGAAAAAAGCTTAAACTACCAGAAGGAAAGAGCAGAAATTAGCTCCAAAATGTGGAATAAGCTGAAAAGATGAAATTTAGCATAAAAACAGCTAAATAGTAGCTGAAATAGCAGAAAAAGCTGAAACTAGCAGAAATAATCTGAAATGAGCATAACAAGCTGAAATTAGCATAATGATGTTAATTAAGCTGGAAGTAGCAGAAATCACCATGAAAACCTTGACAATCTGAAAACAGCTGAAATTAGCTTAAAATGCTACAAAATAGCTGAAAATGTAGAACAAGCTTAAATTAGCAAAAGAAAGCCAAAATACCACATTTTATCATTTAGCTGAAAAAAGCAGAAATAATAACAAAAAAGTGGAAATTATCTGGAAAAAGTTAAATTAGCAAAAAAATAAAATAAATAAATAAATAAATAAACTGCAGAAAAGTAGCTAAAAAAAGGCAGAAATTACCAGAAGGAAGTGGAGAGACCACATTTTTGCTGAATTAGGCTCAAAATATTGAAATGAGTGCAAGAAATGTGGAATTAGTTGACAATGCTAAAATTAGCATAAAACTGCTAAAGTAGCTCAAATAGCAGAAAAAGCTGAAGCTTGCTGAAATAAGCTTCAAGGAGCATAAGAAGCTGAAATTAGCAGAAAGAAGTTAGAAGAAAGACAAAAATGTTGTAGTTTGAAGAAAGAATCTGAAAGGAGCACAAAACAGCTGAAATTAGCTGAAAGTAGCTGAAAAAAGTTTAAATTTGCACAAGGAAGCTGAAAGAAGCTGAAGCAAAACAAAATGTGAAAGGAGCAGAGTAAAAGGTTGTAAACAGAGCTGAAGATTTGAAGGATGTAAAATGAGCTCAGTTCATTTTATATGAGGAAAAAAATGGCAGAAAAGGTTAAATCTTTCAAAAAGCTAAAGTTGCACCAATATCAAAATGAGCTGCTGAAATAGCACAAAAATTGTGGAACGAGAATCGTGCTGAAAAACGTACAGAAGAAAAATGGATGACAATAGTGTGAATGCTTCATAAACATTCACACAATTAGTTAATCTAAATTATAGTTTAAAAGATGATAAAAGCTGACGTTGCTAAAAAGCACATGCTATTGCAAATTCATCCAAAGTGCTTTTATTTTGAAGAGTCAGAAAAGGATGTGATCGTGTTGTCCTGTTGTAATAGAGTATAAATATTGATTGGTCGGAGCTGGTATGGATCAGCATCATGCATCATGTTTCTGTAAAAACGGATCATTTGTGGACATGACGGGCTGTGGCAGCCATCTTCAGTCGGTCGTAGACGTGCAGCCAAAGAGTTCCTTTCAAATCCGTCCAGTGCTTCATGAAATATGTATCTAACAGACTAAACGTGCACAAACACAGACACTTACATGATCACCCACCTCTCACGGTGACGTACGACCAACAGTCAAATCTACGCAGTGGAACAGAAACAGAACCCTCTCGTCACGTACCATCAGAAGTCCTCAGCACCACCGTCTTGCTGTACGGTCCCACACCGGCGTTGTTGTAGGCTTTCACCCGGGCGTTGTAGGAGCTGTTGAAATGCAGCCCGTCCACCGTGCACACCGTCTCTTTCCCCACGTACACCTCCTGAAGGCAAAACAAACGTGGGCGCACACAACAAGTCGTGCATAATGCACAGGATTAATTTAACTCATGACAGGATTCATCAGACAGAAGCGAACCCTCTACTCGTGCTTTTGGCTGCAGCACATTTATTATTAACGAGCGCTACAAGAACAAGTATGACATCATTTGCTGTTTTTCCAGTTAGACACAACGCATTAGCTGCTCTGTACGGAGGATGTTGACGAAAACAGCTAAAGATATTTGAAATGAAGCAACAGTTAAGCTGAGCTTGTTTTTATGAATGGTGGGTTAAAAGTACAAATAATGATAAGCAATTGTTGAAAGAAAGTAGCTTTTATAATAATTTAGATATCAAGTTTTAATAGGTTTTTGCTCTTCTTCATTATTTCACAGCTTAAGTGCCGGAAACTGACATAAGAAATATTTGTGTTTTATCCAATTCTGAATAAAATAAGAAAGCAAACACAGAAATGACTAAAACGTTATCAGTTTATCTGATAAACTAAAAATGAGTATGATCGTCAACACACTCTGAGACTGTGTTTAAAATTTAGCCATTAATTTATTTGGAGTCAACTCAGTCTGTTAGCAAAATGTTTCATGAACTGGAAGAGCTTTAGCTAAACTTTAAGGAAACAATCGCTGCTGGGTGTTTACTGACAACTGATCGATCAGATTTAAGATGGCTGCTACAGTTAACAGCAGCAAACGCAATAAATGCTGGAACTCAGTCAAATTTAGCTGCTGTCATCTTGAACGCGTGGCTTGAGCGCTAACAGATCAAATAAATACAACCTTGTAAAACGCCCGAAAATTGTGAATAACATCATTTTTAATATTTGACCAAAATGGCTTCAACTTGTAAGTTTAAATCTCTGGCTTGAAACATAACAAATTCCATTCTGTCAAGAAATGTTAGGCTTTTACCGTAATTTCCGGACTATTGAGCGCACTAAAAAAACAATTGTGCATATATAGGCCGCGCTTGTGTGGGTGTCCAACATGAGATATTTACACAGAAAGATTTCTTAAACTTTTAATAAATATGTACCGGTAACCTACACAAATATGTACAGTAAATGTTTTATGTTTTTGTTTTTTTCTGAACAGTGACTGCAACAAGGCTGGTTAAAAAATAAATACAGGTAGTCCTCGGTTTACGGCCGAGATCCGTTCTAACGGCTTGGCCGTATACCGATTTAGCCGTATACCGGA
>JARVLU010000179.1:27709664-27724037 GCA_031762415.1 Simpsonichthys santanae
AAAAATACACTAAGCACTAATATCATAGAATAACATTACTCCAAACAGCAGCACGAACATGAGTTTGTATGAGCAGAAAAGAAAAGAAGAAGAAACCAAAATATGTGGATTATTGCAAAAAGTATGTCAAGTATTCAAAAATGAACCCGTTTGTACTACATGAGTAAAAATATACATGAGGGACTTATTGTGTCAGTGTTGTGTTCAGCTGAGAGTTAATTTAAAACCAGATGGTCTAAAATCTGAATGAATTGTTTGTCATATTTTTGTGGAGACGACGAACACTGTGAGTGGCTTCATACAAAAGGATTCAACGCTGTCACAGTTTTACACGGGATTCCTATTCTTTAAAAAAAAAAAAAAGAAGAAGCATCCTGGTATTGATCTGTAGAGCCACATGGTGCATCATAAAACCACCTCCTTCATGAGCATGCAGACAAAGAGCCTGAACAAAACCAAACCACCACCATAATCACAAAGATAACCTCTGATCAGAGTGATGTGTGGAGCTTTATGGTGCAAAGAAAGCTTAGATATAAACCTGCTCCTTCATGTACCACAATTATGACTGAAAGGAACAGCAATATCCACATTGAAGAGTTAAAAATACAGAAAATTGATGCTAAATGCTTAAAAATGCACATTTGAGCGATCCATTAATCCTGTAAAATGGATTCAGGGTTACTGGGACATGCTGGTGTTGAGTAATACGCAGAAGAACAATAGGCAGCTATTATGTGTTGGGTTGTCATCTGGGTGATGGTGGCGTTGACCTTGTCAGAAATAATACTCAGGGACACGTAGGGGAGGAGGAGGAGGAGGAGGAGGAAGGGCTAAACATCCTTTGTACCTCTACACCTCCTCTTTCATTGCCCTTCATTTGCATTTATGAACTTTTACGTTCTCCTTTCTTTCTGTTTATTGATGACGAAGGGTGGGGATGCTTGTGTGTGTTAGCAAAATTCCTCATTGACCACTTAAAACTCTAAGAAAATAAAATCAACCAGATTCAAGATGGCTGACAAATGGCCATCTGACCTTAAAAACTGACTACAACTCAACTGATTCTACAGATGTTGAGCTAACAGCTGGTGTGGTAGTAGCTGAGACTGATCCACAAAACACACTAAGCACAAAAACCCCGTACAGGATGTCTATTTGACTACTTGGACGCAATGCTCTCTGTCTGTTAGCAAAATATTTCATAATCCACTGAACAGATTTCAAACTTTCAGTAAACAATCTGAAAACAATTAACATTTGCAGTTCAAAATGGCTGCCATAGCCAAATGAAAATACAAAAATAGCTATAATTCAGTCTGTTTTACAGATACAGAGCTAAAGGTTGGTGTGGTCGTAGCTGAGGTGTCTTTGCAACACACACGCCAGGTGCTACTCACTGCAGCATGAGATCTTTGATGAAAACCTTAGCATTAACTGCTGACCCATCTCTGTTTGTCTGTCAGCAAAATATCTTATGAACCATTGTACATATTTTATTGAAACTCACAGGAAATAGTCATTAGTCAATAGTTGAGGTCATTCCAATCTGAGATGGCTGCCACAGCTTAGCAACAACTCAAAAATGGCTATAATCCAGGTTTACAGATAATATTGAGCTGAAATTTAATGTGGTAGAAGCTGGAAGTCATTCACATGTTCTGAGCGTGTCCTCGAGTAATATCACGAGATTGTTCATAATGTTATTTTCGAGGTTTGAAATCCGTCACAAGATGATTTTGATCTAAAACTGACAATAAAAGAGGAGTTGATACGAATTCCTTCAAGTACCAGTAATCCAAAGTCTTTTATTTACAGTATTGGATGGATGATTTTTGGACTCCATGTTTAAAATGTTTGAGACTTTTAAACTTTAAAATAAATATCACTCCTGTATGCAAATGTGTGATTTCATAAGATGTATTTAAAGTAGTGACCAAAGCAACTGATTCTTCACGTTCACTTAAAAAAGATGTGCTCTGATCAGGACTTCCTGTAAACATTCATCTTCCCAAATTCAAAGGAAGGAAATAAAAACCGTTAAATAAACAGGACATTTAGGCACCGTGCTGTTCTGGTTTTGATATATCCATCATCCAGATGTTCTAAACTGCAGAGAGCCGACGGAAGCGAAGACTGGCTGCGAGTCTGTCTGCAGCCCACAGACAGTTCCTGAATCTTTTGGAAAGAAACAGCCGCCTCCGCTTTGTGCGTCACGGTTCCCACACACTTTACTCTGCTGGATCTGGTTCTTACACAACTCAGACATGAGGAGAATATTTTTTCTATACGTGACTTTAAAAAAAATCTCTTAAAACGTTTCAAAAAGCTCCGACAGCTCATACTGGAAGCAACACGGTGTAGGGAATGCTGTTAAGAATGTGAGACTGAATGAGATTTATTTAACAATAAATAATTGAACAGATAATGCTTACATAAAAAGTAAATTAAAAACTACATATTTAGTACAGTTAAAGGAGTTTTAGCTGAAGTAATTTTTGTAAAACAACATTAAATATTAAACTTACTGACTGCACAAACTTTAAACCTTACAGTTTTACATAGTTAGAATAGACAAACATCTGGGCTGCGTGAGACTGGGAACAAGGAAGATGAGACTGGGAACAGGTGAGATGAAACTGATGAAATGAGACTGGGAACATGTGAGATGAAACTGGGAACAAGTAAGATGAGACTGGGAACAGGTAAGATGAGACTGGGAACATGTGAAATGAAACTAGGAACGTGTGAGATGAAACTGGGAACAAGTAAGATGGGAACATGTGAGGTGGGACTGGCAACAAGTGAAGTGAGACTGATGAGAATGGGAACAGGTGAGATGAAGCTAGAAACATGTGAGATGAAACTGGGAACAGGTGAGATGAGACTGGGAACAGGTGAGATGAGACTGGGAACAGGTGAGATGAGACTGGGAACAGGTGAGATGAAACTGGGAACAGGTCAGATGAAACTAGAAACAGGTGAGATGAGAATGGGAACAGGTTAGATGAAACTGAGAACAGTTTAGATGCGATTGGGAACAAGTAAAATGAGATTGGGAATAGGTTAGATTTAACTAGGAGCATGTGAGATGAGACAGGGAACAGGTGAATAAATACATACCAGAATGACTAAAAATACAGCACATGATGTTGCCAAACGTTGAGACTAGTTCAGTGTGTGAACAATGTTTTAACTTCAAAGTTCATGCTCAATAATCCAGGTGCAAATCCAACAACGACGGGGGAGAGGGTGGGCGTGCGTGTGGGACTCCAGTTTGTTTTTGTCTCCTTGGACAGAAGAAGTCCTTTGGATGAAGGACGAAACATCTCAGAAAAATGAAATAAAACATCCAGATGGCCTGACTGAACGTTGAATGTTTTAACTGTTTTATAAATGATTGTCAGCAGCACATTACAAAGTGGTTAAACTCATGAATAACATATTTATAGAGAATTAATAAATCCTTTATAAAGGGTTTCTTATTAGAAAGTGATACCAATTTATATTTAACACAATTTGAAAAGGTTTACCTTTTTGCTAAACACATCTAACAAACAACACTGTCATCTACAAACTATGTGAGCATTTGTAATCTCTACAAATGAAATAGCAGCAACTAGATCCAGCTAAACAAGTTGATCCTGACAAATGAAATAAAAGGAGCTGGACTCGATGGTTTCCTGCTTCTCGTCTTCTCGGTCCAAAACAGGAAGGTGCAAAGTTTCAAGCAAACAAACTGCAATGAAATGAGAAAGGTTCTCCAAAGAGAAACAAGAAGCAATAATCCAAACCTTGAATCTAATTTGTTAAGATTACACAAACTGATCATCTACTCCAACATATCAAGAGAAACAGCAGCAGCAACAACCCCCATTCTGTAAGAACATCATACATTGTCTGGATCTGTATAAAACACTGTCACACAAATATTTGTGCCAAAGCAGTAAATTCCCCAGAAGCTCTGAGCTTTAGCTGCAGTAACGCAGCTATGGCATCCCTCCCCCTTCATGCCCCCCAGCTTTATTACTGTATTAGTTGTTGAGATGCTTCAGAGGTCAGAACCAATCTTTCATCTCCTTTCTTCTACATCCTTTCTCTACCGTCGCCCTGTCGTCCAATCCTCAGCCGCTTTGCTACAAAACCTTCCTAAGCTTCAATACACCACAGTGAGCTGCTGCACAACAGCTTCAGATACACCAGAATAACAAAACCAGAATTACTGCAACTTCCTGACAGAGACAGAGAAAAACTTCACAAAGTGGCATTAAAAAAAACGACATCTGAGGTTTTTTTAAAAATGTTACATAATCATTTAGTTATCAAACTAGCAGAAGCATTTTTTTTTTTTTTTTGAAAACCAGCGGATTGTCACAAAAACTACAGCAGCATGAAGATTTAGTGAGATTTTTAAAGTCACATTTGGTGGCACTGAAGCAAAAAATGAAAACTCAATGAATTACAATCCTCAGAATGTTATTACACCTAAGAACAAGTTGTTCAGAGATAAGTAAAGGATAAACGTTTACACCCGAGGAGATTTAAATGCTTGTAAATTGTTTTTCTTGATAACAAAGAAGCCAAAATTGACCAAAACTGAGCAATCATTTCAACAGTAAAGTGAAATTTACACTTGTTTGGTTCAGTTTTGATCAAATCATTGATTTTTTTAAAGGACTTAGACGAGCATCAGTTACTGTACGCGTCAAAACACATAAAATACCCACCAGCCTTGTGCAAATCAGATTTATTTGTTCAAAGTGTCATAACTGCACCATAATACCCAGAAATTTTTAAATACTTACAGATATCTTGCAGTACGTTAGTGGATCTGTTACCGTATTTTCCGCCGTACACGTCGCATCAGTCCAAATCTGTCTAATAAAGTGGGAAACATAAATACATCGCTTCGCCGTATAAGGTGCATCTATTATACATCACTGCTGACAACCTGGAAACGTGGGCCAGTGTTGTGCCAAAAATCTATTGGCTGCTAAATGGCGGCTGCAGAAGGACTTTAACAATAATTTAACAAGAGTAACACTTAAAAACAATTATTTGTTTGCTCAAAATTATGGCAAAGGTGTGTCTCTGTTTAACTTTTCCTCAATAAATGCACTTTGACGGTCAGATCGCATTTAAAAAGCTGATTCGCGTGAGCGCACAGAGGGACGACTCGCTGTGTGTTTCTTTGAAATTTACCAGGATAAGCACCTAAAAACAATATTTGTTTGCTCGACATTATAGCAAAGGTTTGTCTCAGTTGAACTTTTACTTCATAAACGCACTTTAATGGTCAAATTAGCTGCATTTCACTGGGGCGGCGCAGTGAACTGAAGCAGATTTGACAGTTGCTTCATGTTTCTGGCGCTGGACGAAGGTGGGAACTATGGCAAGCCGACTGTGTCATTAATAGCCACTTTTACCTATTACATAACAACAGCATGCCATACTACACGAGTGCCATCTAGCGGCTGGAAATGGTAATGTTCAATATTTTCACTGTCGGAATGAATTAAAACAGTCATATCGCAACAAAAAAATTGGTTTATAAAAAAATAGTAATAATAACATAAATAAGTCGCAGGGCATGCAAATTATGCAAAATATTGTGCCTTATATGGCAAAAAATATGGTACATTCTTTAACACTGTCATTTTTTCCATAGAAAAGCAGCTTAAGTGAGCAAGAATTGCTGCACACAAAGATGAAAACTACATCGGCTGTGACTACTGACGTCTTAGCTCTGTGAGCACAAACCATCAATATTTATGGCACAAGACTAAAAAAACCAAAGCATGTCCAGAACAGCTGTGCATGGGCTTAAACAGGTATTTAGCTGCATTTCAGGTCAGTCAGATGAAGCATAAAATCTTAACTACAACGGAATGCTTATATTTTTAAAGATCAAGTCCAACTTTAAGTGAGACAAACACCTGACATGTTTCCACCCCTGCTTCAAACCTCAGTCTGTTAAAACGAACAAAAAAACACTTTTCTCAGACATCTGGAATAAACCGCAGCAAAGAACTGTAGCTACAAACTGAGCCACCGGCGATTTTGCCCCTTCTTGGTTCTACTTTTGCCACAAACGTGCTGCAGAGCAGTGAAAAACAGCCACTCGGATCAATAATTGATCAGGGCTTCTTATATGTCATAATAAATGCACGAGCACAGCTTGCTGAAGCTGCAACCGTCACAAAACGTGCACAGATCAGGTCTGTTTAGGATAACTGCAGCCATGCTCAGTTTATTGTGCAAACTGACACGTTGGGTTATAAACACGAGATGTGCTGTTCTAGAGAAGAAGGTGATGAATGAGCAGGCTCTTGTAACCATAGCAACAGTGTACGTCGTTCTACTACAGGACGTCCACGCTCGCCTCAGAAGTCTGGCATCATCAGCACTCGCTCTGTTACCAGAAATAGAACACACACACACAGTTGGTTTACTCCAGCTGCACGTGCAGCATCTCTCCAGAGGATGTTTGAAGCGGAGGAGAGGTGGTGCAGCAGAGTGGGCATTAACCTACATTCGCTGCAGGAGTCCTGCAGCACAGCCTTCAGCCACTCGTCGTGTTGTGTGCGAAAGAGAAACTGTGTCTCCGTTGTACTTGTGACATGGTGGAGACAGAAATCTGTTCAGTGTAGCTGTGTCATATCGGGCGTCCGAGTGGGAATAAAAATCCAATCGCAGCGAGGTCGAGCGTTTACTATATCGACTCGCTTTTATCCTCCTGTCAGATGTATTTGTACATATACTTTGTACAGTACAGGTAATACTAAACTGCACTAATAAAAACCGTAGTACAAAAGTTTTAGCTAAAAGGATTAGCAATCTCATTGGTTTTTCTTGCCCGTCACCATGAAAGGCAGGTATTTGTGTAACTGTCTGTGTGTGCACGTGTGTAGGTCTGAGTTCGTTTGTCTGTAAACAAAAACTTCTTCTATCCTGTTGACATACTTTAACGGTTGTGATGTCATAAAGGATCAGAAGAAAACATTTAAAGTAAAACAGCTAATCAACAGCAAACACACACTGTATAAGTTTGACAAACACTGAGCTACAGTTTGGTGTGTGGTAGTAGCTGAGGCTGATCCACATCACTTTTCCTGAGTGCAAACAAGTTGCATAGAAGGGAAGACGGAATAAGAGGCTGGACAGGATCATGCCCAGACAACGAGGAACATAGAGACGTTAATGACAGACAGATGACAACACCTGGACAGCAGGTGGTGGAGGTGAGAGCTGATTACATGAAGGAAAATAACCGAGGAACAGGAGACCAAGAAGGAGAAAAACACAAGGGAACTCAATCCTCGCAGGCAGCTTCATGAACTTCCTGACTCTAGTTGTCTTGTTGTTTTAAGCAAAGGTAATAAAGAAATATCCCACAAATAACAAATGGTTGCTGATTCTGAAATCTGAGCCGAGATCAGCTGACCCGTCTGTGTTGGCCTGCTGCCGTTTGTAACGAGGTTGGTCGAGCACAGTCAGCAGGAGCAGATCCAGACTCCATTTAAATTCCCTGGATGGTGCTTCTCAGACACAACCACATTTATGTTTGCAGAGAAACTGTAGTAGTTTTGCTTTGTAATTTCCTTTTAGACTAAAAAGCTTTGAATTTCAGGTTTTTATTCTTTCACTGCTTTCAGTGGAAAAAAATGTTGTTGTTTTTTTTCATAAAAGATTTTTGTGCAGTGATGCACGGAACTTATGTCGTTCTGTGATCTAGCAAACATTTAAATTATGCTTAAAATTGTAAATATGTGTTTTAAAAGTTCCACAAAATAAATCATCCGTTATGCAAACAGATGAGCTGGCCAAGGCCAGTCAGGGAGTCAAATTCAGATAAACACAGTTGTTTTGGGGACAGGCATAACTTTTAAATAGCTGTGATGGGGGTGTGACCTGTCCAGGGTGGATGGATGGATGGATGGATGGATGGATGGATGGATGGATGGATGGATGGATGGATGGATGGATGGATGGATGGATGAATCTGCATATAAACTCAGATTAATTTACTAAAGGCTTGAAAGAATTTGAGTTAAGTGAATTGTACTTTGTTTAAATGAGACATTTCCAAATTTTAAACCTGTGGCTACTTGTTTTACTGAGGGATAATTACTTGATAATGATTTATTGATCTTTTTTTTTAATTAAACATGTACATTGACCCATTTCTTTAGCTGGCGTTTAACCATTCTGTTTGGTTATGATTTGGTCAAAATCTGATTCCAGCAGAAATATTATTTGTTAAACCAATCTGACAGCCCAAATCTGTTTTTCATTAGTAGTTTATAGCAGATAAATGTTTATGTAGATTATTCAGTAAGCATTAGAATAAAACTGATGATTTATGGAGTATCCTGTGCTGCAGTAACAAGGAATTTTTGCTTGCTTTTGTCCGAGGATCAGGAAAGAGGGCATTACAAAATCAATTAAGCCATCAGTTTGCTTACAGAAGATTTATGATCTGGTCAGAAATGCTTAAACTAAATATCCGTCATCCAGTCATGCTCGATAAAAATAATCTTTCTTCATCACAGGAAGTAAAGCTCGCTGCTTTAAAAGACAGCAGAAAATGAGCAATAGGAAGAGGAGATCAAGCAAGATAAAGCCCAACAAAACAGAAGAGAGAGAAGCAAACCAATCCATCAAAAACACAACAGAGAGAAACGCTTCAAGTCCTCAACAGCATTTCAGCTCCGCAACACAGAAGTACTCAATCTCCTTTAACAAGAAGGACATTAACTAAGAGGTGCACGTCTCTGGTTCTGCTTATTACTCATCAACGCCCTCTCACTTGAATGTTCTGACGGGCTTTTCACGGCACATTTATGGGATGGAGGGATGGAGGAAAGATAAGAAGGGTGAATGAAGGGTGAGCAGAGGAGTGTAAAGAAGTTGGAGAGATGAACCAAATCAAGAAAAAAGAAGAGGAAGAGGCTGAGAAATAAATGATGGATTAAATAACCGGATGCTTCCAATCTCTTAGAAAAACAAGAGAGCTTAGTCTCATTGACCCACTTACTGTAGCAGGAGGAAGAAAATGTTAACTTACACGTTTAACATGAGGAGGAAGAAACGCTTCGTTAAATTAGAGGTTTGATCAGCACTTTAATGGATTTTTTTTTTATTTCCCTAAAACCCTTTTACTTTACACACCTGAGGCTTTTGTTGCATAATCATGTCCAAAATTAACTCAGCAATTATGCAATTAAAATATTTAAATGTTGCAACACTGAAGGGCTACCCTTGGCTTGGCCAAGGGCACATAAATCAGAAGTAACATGTTATATTTGTGCATTGTTTCATTTTTTATTTATTTACAAAAAGGTAGTTCTCTTTGAACGAACTCAGATTGGAAAAACAGACTTGAACTTTTACCATAACGACAAGCAAACAGCTAATCTGAGAGGAAAAAAGTACTGTCATCTTAAAACAACTCCAATCTCAAAACTTTTATTGTGATGTACATTAAAGATATTTTAGCCACTTTAGTTTCCCAATAGAAATATCAGGATATACCTGCAGGAAGTGCCCTTACGCTTGTGAAAAACCACGTAACTGCGACGTAAAATTTTGTAAAACAACGTTTGCATGAACTGCTTTAAGATTTTTAACATTTAAGTAGTTTTAAGATCTTTGGATAGTTTCTAGCAAATGATTCTGGCCAGTTTGTAATACTTGTACTCCTGGACCACCTGCTTTTGACACTGTTGACCACAGTATCTTTTTATCGCGGTTGGAATAGGTTGGGGTAACTGGTGCAGCATTAGAATGGTTCAATTCCTTTCTGAGTGACAGGAGATTTTGTGTTAAGGCTGGTAACAATGTACCTGCTTAAGTGCCTCTTTCCTGCGGGGTCCCGCAGGGCTTGATTCTTGGACACCTTCTGTTTTCACACCTTCTTCTCCCTTTGGGATCCATCCTGAGGAAACATGGTCTTTCTTTTCCCTGCTATGCTGATGATTGTCCGATTTATCTGCCGTTGCACCCTCATATCTCTCTGAGCTTCTTGAACCATATGTTTCTATGGCTGTTTCAAAAACAATGTTGAAGCTCAGAGGTGATGGTTAAATCTAAAAACTTTAATAAAACAGAGCTGCAAACATTTCTAATCTTTATTAAATGTGTTCTTTGCAGCATGAGGATTTACAAATATTAGCATCTAACAAGAAGTTAGACACTTTAGTTGGTTATTTTTGCTTTATAGCTTCAATAAGAGATTTTGACTAAAAACAAACACATTGTAATTTGTTAATAATGTAACATCACCTGCTGGTACATGCAAGTCTGCACTTTGCGACAAAAATAAAACAAGTTTGACATAAAATGAATAAAGCATGTTATTCAAATTAAAAAAAAAAAACACTACATGAAACATACTCAGAGTGTTACTTCTTTGTGTCCATTGAAGGTCCAGGTCTGAAGATGTCAACACATCTGTGTGGTACATTAGTAAAATGTCAGGCCTTTTCTCAATACTCAAGACGCAAACAAACATTAAAACTAAAATGTAGCCAAGTCAGCTGTACTGTAGTCTGAAGATAATCAACTACATCTGACCCCAACCCTAGAGCTGACTTACCATTAAAATAAATCAAAATGTAGTTTAAAAATGGATTGCATCATAAATCACTTTAATCGTCTGCTAATGAAATGGGCGGGTGATTAATTTTTCTTTATTTTGGCAGGAAGAGTGGAGGAGGGACACAACTGGCAGGAAAAACTGTCTCATCAGCAGGTTTTCATTCAGTCTTTGTCTCTAGACAACTGAATTATTGGAAAAAAGCTGCTTTATCCGGTCATAATGCAACTAATTTTTTACGTGATATTTGTAAAGCACATACATTTTACACAAGTTAAACTAAACCAAACGGTTGTGAAGTACATTTAGCCAAATTAAAGCAAACATTAATCACTAAAACTATTTGTACTCTGCTCTACTTTTATTTGAAGTTTAACTGGCAAATCTTATGAATATAATTTATTTTTATCTTTGTTGAATCCAAGACTAATAATAATAATAATAATAATAATAATAATAATAATAATAATAATAACAATAATAATAATAATTCAGTCATCCAAAGCCCATGAATCAGTGCTGACTTCTTCCACCAACACTGTAATCACCAATCACATCATATGTGACCACTTCCTATGCAGATGTGGGCCAGCTGCCAATGACTCATCCTCACATACAGTTTGTATGCCCACAGGAATGATCTTATTATAAGTTGAACCAAATAAATCATGGAGATAATGTGATCAGCACAGGGTAAACCCAACGTTGTGCTTCAAACGGGACAAAATTCAATTGACAAAACTGTGAGGTGGATGGAGGACCCAAGGCCTCAACAGTAGCAGGTGTAAAAAAAAAAACATCTTTTTTTAACCGTCTTAACTTCATTATCATAATCTGAAACTGAAGATAATTTAACAGCAGGAGCAGCATTTGTCTAACTGTAAGACTTACTGAGGGAGTATGGTGTGTTAGACCAGGTGAAACATTAACAGAACAAACAAATGAAATGACACTTCAAAAAATGATCTCAATAAAACCTAAAACATGAAAGCTGAGCAATAACATAAACAGAAACATAATTATTACACAACTATTTTGAAGCTCACACCAGCACCAGGGGGAATAAGGAGAAAATATTTAAGTGTCTGAATGTGTGTCACAGTGATCAAAGTGTTGAATTGTGCTCAAACCAAACCTCAATGGGCTCATGGTCAAAATGAGTGTGCAAAGGGCACGTGAACTGTTTGCAATGATTTTTTTGCAGTTAGTAAATCAAAATGCCTTAACATGCCTGCAAATGATATCTGATCCAGGATCAATGTTGCAACAGGAAATACAATTAAAAACTGCTTGGTAGGGGAAGACTCAAACTTTAACGATAAAATCAAATGTGCCATTAGAAGCGCAGCACTGTGTGTGTGTGTGTGTCCTTGTTTATGCTACTTTGTAAGGCCCATTTTTCCAACTTATACTACATTGTGAGGCCCAACTGCTCCTTATGGGGCCCAAAGCCCGGGCCCCATAAGAAGAAGTCCCGTTGGTGGGTTAGGGGTTAGGTTTAGGACTAAGGTGTGAATTGAGGATGTGTTAAGTTTAGGGTAAATGTCAGGGTTAGGCTATAGAAATTAATGAAAAATGAATGGAAGTCAATGCAATGGCCCCATAAATATAGCAAAACAAACCTGTGTGTGTGTGTGTGTGCGTGCGTGCGTGCGTGTGTGTGTTTGTTTATGTTACTTTGTAAGGCTCATTTTTCCAACTTATACTACATTGTGAGGACCAACTGCTCCTTATGGGGTCCAAAGCCCAGGCCCCATACGAAGACGTGTCGTCGGTGGGTTAGGAGTTAGGTTTAGGGTAAAGGTCAGGCTTAGGCTATAAAAATGAGTGAAAAATGAATGGAAGTCAATGCAAAGTCCCCAAAAAAATAGCAAAACAAACCTGTATGTGTGTGTGTGTGCATGCGTGTGTGGAGTCAGGGGTGTGTTTACATGACTGAAGTTCCCATGACAAATGTGGTCAGAACATCTTTTTGGTTTTGGGGGAAAAAGCTCAAGCATCTACAGCTCGACGATTCTTTCTCTGCAAACATGTGTTTTCAATCTCCTGAAACACTCAATGCTCCTTTTTTGTTTTACATTGTTACAAAACAATGCTCTTTGTCTTGCACATTAGTTGTGAATTAACCATCCTGCCCGTCTTGGTTTCTGTCCCTCAGAAGAGTTTTCTGATGTGTGGAGTCACTGGCGGGGGCCCCAGCTTTCCTCCTGTCAGTGTGAGCGTTCTTTCTCTGCTGTTATATTTCAAGCTGTTATTGTTGGCCCTCTTTCAACCCCAGTAAGATCTTTAGTCCTTTTCCCAAGCGATATAACCCCCACACACATCACACAGTATCTGACCTCTGTCTGCATGACACATGACAGGTCCACTGTGGTGAGTGTGTGTGTGTGTGGGCATGCGAGCAATGGGAATGATAGTCTGTGTGTGTGTACTTTTGAAGTTTGTTCTCGTGTAAGTACGTGCAAAGTGTTGGTTTTAAATAAGCTGAAACAATAAAAATGTTTGTCGGACAACCCGCTGTGATCTGAAGCCACACACACAGATGTTTCTAATGGGGGACCAAAGTAGCGCTCACATTCTTGTGGGTAACCAGCCTGTTTATTTTTCTATCTAAACCCAAGTGGATCGCCACTCTCCCTGCGTGGTGAGAAAATAAAAAAATGACAAAGGATGGTAAAAACAAATGCGTGGGTTCGGTGGAGAGGGTTCACACCACAGTTTAAACCTTCCAAAGCCAGTTGTCAGCACTGCCACGCTAGGAAACTTCAGCAGGCATGATTTAAGGGCGGCAGTAATGCAGTGTGTAATGGCAGCTAATGCCAGCGTGTGATCCTTAACCAGTCCAAAAAAACCACTTGTGTCTTGTTCTTCTGCACTGGGGAGTGTGTTGGGCTTAATTGTGACAGGTTACATTTATGAGCCAAGCGTGTTATACAGTAAATCCTGTTGATTCGCATTCACACATGAAACCCCCTCACAGGTATATGTATGTATAAATATACGTCTATGCATGCTCGAGTCCACAACAGCATCTGCTCCTTTTACAGCCTGATTGAATTAGCAATTACAGTGAGTAAAAACCAGAACAAAACATCTGGAGCTGCAAGCAGCAGAGGTTATAAATCTGGGGGAGGGAGAGGTGGGGGGGCTATGAAAATGAGCCAAAGTGAGCTTCTCAAGGACGGTGTCTCTGCTTGGTCCATTAACATGCCAGGGGTGTCGAAAAAGACCCGAGGCAGTGGAAGAAATGGGACAGAGCAGAGGGCTTTGGAGGGCATACAGAACAACAGCAAACGGAGAGCAATCAGATATTCTGTGGAGCGAAGGGCTGGATATTTATTGACAAAAGGCATATGGTGGGTGATCATGTTTTTCCTCTATGTGTGTTCATCTGGTGCCCGTCTGTAACAACATATCTCATGAAACACTTGACCAGTTTTAATGAAACTTGCAGGAAGTGATCACTGATGATACTTCTGAATGGACTTTGGAGGCAACCAACTTTTGGCTGCCACAGCCAACAGAAAGGGTTAATGTTCATTATACTGAGTCAGTTTTACAGAAACTCAGTTCAAATGTGTGTAGTAGGAGGTTTAATCCTCATGAAGGAGTTTTTCCTTCCCGTTGTTGCCTCCGTGCTTGCTCAAGATGAGAGTTCTGTGATGGAGTCAAACTCAAAGCAGTCTGCTCCTCACATAAATACAGGTAGTCCTCGGTTTACAGCGGACTTGGTTTACAGCGTTTCGTGTATACAGCCGTCGCGCCCCAGTGACGTC
>JARVLU010000179.1:27746435-27762012 GCA_031762415.1 Simpsonichthys santanae
ATCTTCAAATCACTTCTTGGTCTGCTGCCTTCATACATCTCCTCCTACATGTCTCTGCGTGAGTGCAGCTACAGCGTATACGCTCTCATGACATCATTACCTGCAGCGTCCTCTCAGTACAGACTGATTTCAGCAAAAGGACCTTCTCCTACTCGGCTTCTGTTTCCTGGAATATCTTGCAAAAAGATCTGAAGTTGTCGCGTTTGACCGCAGGGATCGTAAACAATTAAGTTCATGGCAAAAACCAACACAGACATGTCCCTGTTTAGTTTTTTAACCCGTTCATAATGCAGCTGTTTTTATTCTATTTTACATCAGTACTTTTACTTTTCATTTTATATGCTTTTTATGACTGCTTATTGTTGTGTGTACCTCATCTGCCTTTTTTTGTGTGTGTTTAAAACAGATCTCTCTTGTAAGTGAGTCCTCATGACTCAATGAGACCGACCTGTTTAAATAAAGGCTGAATGAATGCGAGTCTCATAAACTTTACATGAATGGTAAGCGATGCACGATTTACTGAAATAATTTAACGTTGCAAACAGATTAAAACAGTTATTTCATGTGCTGCGTGATGAGAGCGGGCTCAAAAAAATACAGTTATTAAATGTTTAGCGTCATCTTTGTTGGAGTCTGTTTTGATTTAAAATAATCACTTTATTGGATTTTAACATGAGACTGAATGAAAACACAAAAGGGGTTTCATCTTTTTGGGGAAACTTGTTTTTCTTTTTGGATAATTTGTATAGAAACACTTAAAAGATCTGTCTTATCTTATATTCAAATAATTGCAGTGAAGCAGTGAAGAGTCCAGGCTTCATGTGTGTGTATGTGTGTGTGTGGTTCACTTGTCCTTTCTGCAGAACGTGTGCGATGCTTTTGTGTGTTAGTTTTTTTTTTTTTTTATTAATGCAATGGCTCTGTAGGCTTGGGGGGTGGAAATACAACCCACCATCTGTCCTTTGTACTCAAACTATTGTCTTTCAAACACACACTCCTTGTCATGACCTCTGAACGCACCACGCTGTCATCTGAGGAAATCAAGTCAGCTTTGTTTTATTGTAGGAACTCCAGTTAAAACAAATCTGATGCTAAAGTTTGTTGCTTGTTATCTAGTTGGGAAGTTATCTTTGTTTCTAATGTCTTATTATAAACAATTGCAAATGTAAAAAAATAAAGAAAGAAAAAAAGGACCAAGTGATTCTTGAATGCAGTTTTAAAACAGGACAACCTACCAAACAGAAGAAGAGAAAAACAAAACATAAATTATGTCTCAATTAAATCTGTTTTTGTCCATGTTTGTTTGTTAAGTGTTTGTGGGGAAACGCCCAGCAGCCAAATGACAGGAAGAGGTTTCACCCTCAGCCAAAAGCCACTTTTTAGACAAGTTACAGTAATCACTGTAAACCTGACCGGAAATCAGTTTCAAAATAAGAGCGCAGTTTAGTTGTTCAAAAACAAAAAAAGGTTTGTTTTACTAAATTTTATATTTATGCATAAATTTGTAAATAGTGTTATGGCTGGCAGATAAAAGAGTTTATATTAATATTATTAAACGTTTGAAACTCAACAATTGTAGTTCTGGCAGAAAAACTTTTAGATTAGTACATTTCCTACTTGTAATTTTTTTGTTTTGTGTTGACTGTAAATTGCTAAAGAATCAGTTTTATTTTCTAAAATGGTATTTTTGCAAAGAGATGTGTGTGGATAGACAAATAGATTAAAACGTAGTTAACTTGTGCTCGTCTTTTGTTAAAAGTTTCCAACACGCGCACACATTCAAACAGTTTTAACTTTTTTGTAGTGTTTTTCTGTCCGTTTATTTCTTACTAAATCACTCAGACACATTTTGTTGTACAAACTATTTTTATGAACATGTTCATGGCTGTAGAGCAGTGGCTCCAAAACTGTTCTTCTAACCTCAAAGAACTGGTGGCAGAGCTTTGTGACTCCAGATGTGACTAGCTTAACTACACAACTGTGCAAAAACATTATCAAAAAAGGATATAAGTACAATCATCTGTTGCTATGAAACTTTTATTAATTTATTATGATTTTACTTATTCATTTTTATTATTATTAGATATGGCCAGAATATGCTATTGCCAATCTTACCGCACTTCATTTGATTTCTGGAGCTTGTGGTGACCCTCACCAGATGTTTCATGACCCAAAGTGGGATCCTAACCCCCAGCTTTGGGAACCACTGCAGTAGACATGAAAGCCTGTAAATATTTCCACCAGTATTGTTGTGTTTGACCTTAATTCAGCTTTCGAGTCTCAGAAGTTCCTGCCCAATCAAATTTCAAGAATCTTGTGCAGATGTGGTCAGTGCAGGTATCAGTAGCCAACAGTTCTTTCGGCTGCCCCTTTCTTCAGGAGTCATCACAGCGAACTAACTCATACAAAGACTTGTCAATTGTTTTTTACACCGGACGTCCTTCCTGACACAACCACAGACCACCGAGCTACCACAGCCCTCATATGTGGAGCTGAGCTGCCATCTATGGCGCCCAGAGGAGCAGATGGTGGAGGTTAAGGACTTTGCTCAAGGGCCCAGAATGGGGCAAACGAGAGTTGAGGCAGATGTGGGCGTTTCACTTTTCCCACCTAAATTTTGATGATGGCGGTACGGGGAGTTGAGCTGGCGACATTCCGATCACAGGCCCACCTTCTCTAACCTCTGCGCCACCACTCCCGTCAACAATCAAGATTAAAATAAAAGCACGCAAACTAATGTAAAATATCTTCATTTAGAGAATATAACGATAAATAGAAGGGGAGTGGTGGCACAGAGGCTAGAGGAGATGGGCCTGTGATCGGAAGATCGCTGGTTCAACTCCCGGTGTGACAACATCAAAATGTGGGTGGGATAAGCGAATCATCCACGCCTGCCTCCACCCTCATTTGCCCCACTCTGTGCCCTTGAGCAAGGCACTTAACTCCCACCATTTGCCCAAAATAGCAGCTCTGCTCCACACAGAGGGCTGTGGTAGCTCGGTGGTCTATTGTGACATCCATCTTGAAAATAATTACAAAGTCTTGGTGTGAGTTAGTTCGCTGTGGCGCCCCATGAAGAAGGGAACAACCGAAAGATTTTTTTTTTTTAATAGAATAAATGTTTTGAAATTAAGAGATTGAGCTGGAAAAAAAAAAATCATTTATCAACATGTGTGCTTTTATTTTGTAACGTCATACCGGAAGTTCCGTCTCTTCTTCGGTGAACTTGCTGCTGGTCGCCTCGCGCAGACAGAGGGACTCACTCGCGGCTGTTGCTCGGTGTGTAGCGCGACTCGAGGCGAGGCTCTGTTCGCTCACCGCCCGTGAGACTCCACAACTCCTCGTCCGGTTCCCTGTAAGCACGAGTCCCCGGTGAGCAGTCGGGACGATGAACGGTAAATCGGCGAACGGCACGGCGGGAGGGATGGCCTGCATCGAGGGTCTGCCGCCGCTGCCGAAGAGCCTGAGCGGGCTGCTGAACTCGAGCGGCGGCTCGTGGAGGGACATGGAGCGGCTGTACGTGAAGAAGACCATGATCCAGGACGACCTGAGCCGAGGCAGGAGCTCCGGCGACAGCCTGCTGGCCAGCAAGCCGGCCAACCTCGACGCTGCGCTGGCTCTCCTCCGGAAGGAGATGGTAAATGTTTCTCCACGAGCGTTTTTCCTCCTCCGTGAAGGAGCTCGCGCAGCCAAACTCCTAGAAAACAAGTGGTTCGTATCGTCCCTGGGGTCAACTCTGAGTATCAATTATAGATAAATGATTAACTTTCAGACATAGCTCTGTTTGCTGCAGAACACATGGAGCAAACAAGAGCTTCAGTTAACTGGATGCAGGAGGAGATCACTAAAATAAACCTCATCGTTCTCTGAGGAACCATCTCTGTATGAGGCGCCGTTTGTAAAGTTTGTCAAAAATTAACAGCAATGAGTTCATTTAGCTTTTAGTCATATTTTCACCACGTTATTCATACGTTTATAAATGTCACTGTTCCAAACTAAATATTTAATTTACAAGCTAAATATTTAGTTTGTAAACTAAATGTTTATGTCCAAGATAAATGTTTAATATTTAACTTGCAAGTTAAATATTTAGTTGGGAAGCTAAACATTTAGCTCCACACTAAATATTTAGTTTGCAAACAAAATGTTTATGTCCAAGACAAATGTTTAGTAAACAAAATATTTAGGTGTAAATTAAATATTTAAGTTCCAAGCTAAATATTAAGTTTACAAACAAAATGTTTATGTCCAAGATAAATGTTTAGTGAACAGAATATTTAGGTGTGAATTAAACATTTAATTTCCAAGCTAAATATTTATTTTCAAAACTAAACATTTAATTTCCAAGCTAAATATTTAATCTACAAGCTAAATATTTAGTTTACAAACTAAATGGTTATGTCCAAGAAACATTTAATTTACAAACTAAATACTTAACTTGCAAGTTAAATACAGTATTTAGTTATCAAGCTAAACATTTAGCTTTACATTAAATATTTAGTTTACAAACTAGATGTTTATGTCCAACTAGCAGCAGTCTTTTATTTTTTTTATCTTGGCCCTTTATGGTTTAAATATCAACATTTTGTTGTCTAAAAGTAAATCCCAAGTTATTAGGGTAACTAAAGGAATTGCATTTCCTGAGATTTTTTTTATTTTTTATTTTTTTTTTTTGAATGTCCAGAGGACCAGACTTACCATAGCTTATTTTTTTTTTTTTTTTTTTTTTTTTTTTTATTTTATTTATTTTTTTTTTTTTTTAGATTTTTCTACCTGGATTATTGAGCATGCATCAGGAAATTAATTAAACTGAAAATAGGCAAAAGTAACATGAAAAACTTGAAATAATCTGAAAAGGAGAAAAAAAAACATGTTTGCCCAGTTATGCTGAGCACAAAAAAGTGGAAATTATCTGAAAAGAGCTAAACTCACCAAAAACAGCTGAATAGTAGCTAAACAGCAAAAAGAAGCTTAATTTACCAAAAGGAAGTGGAGAGAGCACATTTTCTTTTTGCTGAATTAGGCTGAAAAAAGTTGGAATTATTTTTTAAAAATTCTGGAACTACCGGTAGCTGAAAACTAAAATTAGGATAAAACAGCTAAATAGTAGCCGAGAGAGCAGAAAAAGCTGAAACGTATCAAAAAGCTGAAAGGAGCATAAGAAACTGAAATAAGTAGAAATAAGATTGAAGAAACACAAACTTGTTGTAGTCAGTAGAAACAAGCAGAAAGGATCACACAACAGCTGAAATTAGCTGAAAATAGCAACAAAAGTTTAAGTTTGCAGATGGAAGCTGAAAGAAGCTGAAACAGAACAAAATGTGAAAGGAGCAGTAAAATGTTGGAAACAGATCAAAAGGATGTAAAATGAACTCAATTAATTTTCTGAGATTAAAAAAAATGGCAGGGAAGGCTAAATATTTCAAAAAGCTAAAGTTGCACCAATACCAAAACATTCAGCTCCTGAAAGAGCTGAATGTTTTGATTCATGATTTGTTGAATTGGCACAAAAACTGTGGAATGAGCAAAACTGAAAAACGTAGAGATGAAAAATAGATCACAACAGAGTGGACGCTTCATAAACGTTCACATCATGAGCGTCAGTGGAAATAAAACCGGATGTTTGTTCATTTTCAACATGAAGGTGAACTCGGAGTCCTCCGGTGAACTGAACCTGACCTCTGTGGTCAGAGCTCAACCACGATCCCAGACTTGTTTACGCGCCCGGCAGCAGGTCGACCGAGAGCAGATTTCAACATTGAGCTGAACTCGTTTGTTTTCAAACAAAACGGTCAAAATGATGAAACTACCGTATTCTTTTTACCGTCCGGTTTTTCCAGTTTCTGCAGATAATTCCCAGGTGAAGGTTGATTAATAGTTGGTCTTTGTCTTGTATTTTAAGTGTCTTTTCCAGCAGAATTATTAATACATGCAACAGAAACAAAAAGTCGGTACTCTATAAAAAATATAAACAATAAATCAACTAAAAGTTGTTTTCATGGTTCTGTCACGGTTTGTTTTTTACACCATCGTTTAATTGATGGATCGTTATTTTATTTTTTTTAGGTGAAATAGCTTTGTTTTATTTCTGACTTGTCTCTTTTGCTTCATTTTCTGAGTTTTGTTTGTGAACTTTGATTTCTGATGCGTTAATGTTTTAGTCCAAATAAAGAGGCGATTGTTCGGCATTTACTTGATCAAATGTTCTGAATCAAAACGGTTAATCTAAATAAATAAAAAACCCACTGTTGGCATTTTAAGACTAAATGATAGATTTGTCGATAAATAAATCCCTGAAAATTTGCCATGTAGATGCTGAACGTCAGCTGAAGAAGCTGAAACCTAATTAACGCTGTTGGAACAAAAGCAAAAACCAACAGAAGTGTAGCTAAAAGCTAAATCCAGCAACATGGTAGGTAAAAGCTAAAATTAGAGAGCTATTAACTAAAAACTGAATCTGGCAAAAAATAGCAATAAGCTAAAAAGAGCAAAAAAAAAAAAAAAAAGCTGAAAGATCAAATAAGCAAAACAGATGTAAGCCAAAATTAAGTGAGCCAAATGCTAGGGGCAGCAACAGTTAAATTAGCTAAATTTTTAGCTAAATTAGCAGCTAAAAACTTAAATTAGCAAAATGGTTGCTACAATTTAAGATGAACAAAAAAAGCAGCTTAAAGCTAAAACCAGCCGATTGATTTCTTATTAGAACAATAGCTAAAAGCTAAAACCAGCAGCGCTAAAATTGGAAAACAGTAGAAATCAGCTACGACTATCAAAACAACAGCTGAAAGCTAAAAATGAAATGCTGAAGTAAATTCCAAAGAGCACAAAGTTTGTCAAAGATGTGACAAGAACTCATTTTATTTCAGAAACGGATTTCAAAACAAAATATTTAAAGTATAACTGCTACTAGGCCTGTTGCGATAAATAATAAATCGACTAATCGCATGATAAGTGAAAATTTTCAACCTCGTTTTCATCGATCAACTTTTTCGTTTCTTCGTGTCTCTCTACTGAAGACACTGGATGACAAAAGACTCAACTCCGGTGCTCTTCACTGACCTTTCTCTTATCTAAATCTGTTTTAACCATCCAACATTGTGTTTTTGTATCATTAAAAGCAGCTAAGCTACAAGCTAAGCTAACAGGTTGACCTCGGGGGGGTGGGGGTGGGACCTCCGTCTTGTCAAAGCTCCACAATTCACTGTTGAAACCTGTGCCTTCATGTAAAAAGTTTTTTTTCTCTGCAAAAAGAAGCTGAGAACTTGTTTACTGATTTATTATTTTTTTTTTTAATTAAATGCTTTGTGTGAAAAATGCTAAAGAGTTCAAACCACACCGAGCGTCCGCCATTTTGAGAACCGAAGAAAGGCAGGAGCGACAGCCCATGTCACATCAAGGGGCCTCCCTCCCATTTTTCTTAGAGACACGCTGCTCGCTCCCTCACTATCCAACCTTCGGTTTAAACAGTCTTCTAGTGCCATCCAATGGTTGAAAAAAGGTACTACACTCAAAGCAAATTAACCAACATTCTTACATTTGACAATAATGACTAATTATTGTCAAATTTCAAACAATATTATCATTTATCGCAATAATTTCTGAGACAATTAATTGTCCAGCAAAATTTGTCATCATGACAGGCCTAATTGCTACAAGCACCAAAATATATTGTCCAAATGTCCTCAAGTAGCTGAACGTTCTGATGCCAGAATGGCTGAATGGCTAAAAGTTTACTCAAGTAGCTTGAACGAGAAACTAAACGAGCTGACTCAGACTTCACGTTTTTAAGTTGCAAATTAAGCTTTTGTGGACACTGCATGGAAATTCCTCCACGTTAACTTTGATCTTGGTGTGTGTGTGTGTCCACCCTCAGGTGGGACTGCGTCAGCAGGACATGTCTCTGCTGTGCCAGCTGTGGTCGCTCCACGAGTCCATCCAGGAGTACAAGGGCAGCTGCCACGACCTGAGCGCCGCCTCCAGCCTCAGCATGATGGAGAACGGCTACTTCGATGAGGACGACGAGTTCTACCCGGAGCCGGGGTCCACTCCCACCGGGGAGCAGCCGGACGGAGACGTCGAGGACGGGACGATGGCGGCGGCCAAGAACGGAGGCGGCAAAAACGACAGCTGGGACTCCTTCCACATCACCATCTGAGGCCTCGCTCCGTGTTTTTCTGGACTCACACTTTGGCTTGAGGAAAAGTTCACGGCTTCAGAAACCTGTGAGAAGGCAGTGTCTGGTTGGAGGCGGTAGCCTGCGCTTTGTTGTTTGTGCAGAGGTGAAAAGGTCCAACCGAACCTCGAACTCCTCCTCAGATGCAATAATCATCAGCTTGAGCTGCAGAATCTTATCAAACCGCTGAGACAAGAGACTGAATGTTTCATCAAATAAACTCTAAACTGGGAGACACAAACTCTTTATCAACAGCTGCGTGTGCACCAGCCAGCCTGAACCTCTCCTTTTATACTCAAAATATATGAAAAATTTATTTATTATATAATATAAACATCAGAATAGTCTTTTCCCCCTTGTAAACCCTAAACCAGAGTTTTGTTTTAAACTGTTCGTAACTTTTCAAAGGTCAAGATGAAGAACATTTGAGTTGATTGAGACTAAGTAGTACTTAAACCAGCAGAGATAGATGAGATCTTATGAACAACATGCGTTGTTTACAAAGATGAAAACATCAGATGATGATGAGCTCCTGCAAACTCTTATGTTTAAGCGTTCACAGGATTTCCTTCCATTTCAGTCATATCCACAGTCTGAGAGGTTTAAATCACTTTTCTTACAACCTGAGTGACGTTCTCGGCATCCTTCTCGTTCATGATAATGTTGGTCTCACCTGGAACATCGACGAGAACTAAAACCCACCATCTGTTTGAAGCCCGTTCAACAAACTGAATTAGAAACTGTCCAACCGTTTTCCATCCAACCAGCTTTGCGTTCAACTAAAAAGTGATGCTGAGAGTTGCAAAAAATGGTTGCCATCGAGACCTGATTTGCATTTGCTAGCTGTAATGTTTTTTACATTTCTAAATGTATAAGAGGAGACGTCACTGTGGCTTTTGAATATTTCTAACAGGAACTTGGACAGGAAACAGGGTTTTTAACTTGGATGCGTCCTCCATCCAGGTCCTAACAGATCTCGTCTTAGGACGATGCTCTCTAATGGGTCTAACAATAATTTAAGATATGCCTAGACCTTTGGCTGCAGGGGACCAGCTTCCCCGTAGGCTGGGTCCTGGATAAGTTTGAAGCCCTGCCTGTTCCCAAAGGGTCATTCACCTTGATTTAAAAAAAACTGAAAACACACCAGATAAAGTTCATCAGGTCTCAGTGTTTCCTCTAGTTTACTTGCCTTGGCAGTGCGCTCGTGTTCATGTCTTCCATGATTTTTGTCGACCAGGGTGGGGGCTGTAGACGGAGACAGGTTTGTGTTGCGCGCTGTTTGTGGGGTGGGTGTGGAGACGGCTCAGCGTGAGGGAAACCAAACGCTCCCTAGCTTAATGCTACGTCAGTTGAGGAATGGGGAGACGGCTCAGCATGAGGGAAACTGAGCGCTACCTAGCTTTTTAGCTAGCGTGTGTATTGTGTTTAGCTAGCTTGGCACTATGTCATTTCCAGCAGCTGTTGGGTGGGGGGGTGGTAGATGGCTCAGCGTGAGGGAAACCAAACGCTACCTAGCTTTTTAGTTAGCACATCTGTATTGTGCGCAGCTAGCTTAACGCTACGTCAGTTTCGGCAGTTGTGGAATGGAGACGGCTCAGCATGAGGGAAACTGAGCGCTACCTAGCTTTTTAGCTAGCGTGTCTGTATTGTGTGCAGCTAGCTTAGTGCTATGTCATTTCCAGCAGTTGTTGAAGGGGGTAGACAGCTCAGCATGAGGGAAACAGTGCTACCTAGCTTTTTAGCTAGCACATCTATACAGTATTGTGCACAGCTAGCTTAGTGCTACATCTGTTCTGGCAGTTGTTGTGGGTGGTGGTGGACTCGGTGTGAGGGAAACTGAGCACTACCTAGCTTTTTAGTTAGCGCCTCTGTATTGTGCACAGCTAGCTTAGCACTACGTCTGTTCTGGCAGTTGGCGACGGGGCGCAGGACGTTTGGTTCTGTTGGCAGGCGGGGCGCCCTGCTTGTATAATGGCAGGGGAAACACTGGGTCTTGGTGTACGTAGTTCTTACCTTGCTGCTGGATTCTCAAGTGTTCACTTCCCAACATTTTCAGCTGTAATCTGTTATTTTATGCTTCAAAGAATGCTCCTGCGGCGCCATGATTGTGTGCGAGGGAGAAGGCTAGACTTCAAGCCCTCGGACTCTGGTCCCAAAATCCAACATGGTAGCTTCTGTAAACCAGGTTCTGCTGGCTTCAAGTCTCGACGACAGGACACAGGGACACTTGGTCTCTTCTAGAAACTAGGTGCACCACAGAAGGGGCTTTCCCTGGTGTAATTAACTTTCAACATATCTTAATCTGTAGCAGAAAAGACTTTATGTAATGACAAGTCCTGGTTAAAGTATTTCTGGTTTGGAAACGTAATGGTGAAAGAAAACAGCATGAGTATCGTTAATGATGTCACATGAACCAGCCTTATTTCAGGTGTTTAAATGTCTGTGGCATTTCGTCTTGTATTTGAATGTGCTGATCTCAACATAGACACGTCAGAATGATTTTTTTTAACCTGAGATTGTTTACTTCACATCTGTGCAGCACTCAGCATCATTTAGTTAAAGGTGCTGAAGTGAATGAATGAAATCTGAGGAATGTCTTCAAACGTTATCCTGCAGCCGCTGAATTTCACACAGTTCACGCAAAATGTCCTTCACGCTTTCAGCTAGCTGACACGATTGTTCTTTGATGTGAAACTGCTTTTAAATGTATTTATCGTTATGAAAATGTTGGTAAAACTGGTATAAGAGCCTCAATATTCTATTTATTGGACTACACAAAATTACCACAAGTTTGAATTTAAGATGGAGCTGTAATAGCGTGCCATGTGTAAAACCAGCAACACACAACTTTCCTTTTGTTGGTCTTTAATTGTAATTTTGCAACTTGTGTTTTTAAGTTCAAAAGCACCATTTTCAAAGCTTCAACTTGTAAAAGAAACAGTCTGTTAAATCAATTTTAGCTGTTTCTGGTATTTAAAAAAAAAGTTTACACAGCTCATTGAGAATCCAGTGGTTCCCAGCAGTGGTCCTTGAGGAACACCATTCAGCATGTTTTAGTTGTTTCCCTGCTTTGCCACCTGGTTTGAATGAACAAGTGAGTAACAGGCTTCTGCAGAACAAAGTAATTAAACCACTGAATCGGGTGTGTTGGAGCAGAGAAACTGAAACATGCAGGGTGGTGTTCCTCAGGGACCAGGGTTAGGAACCACCAGATTGGACAACTTGCAGCTGGGCTGTTTTATGACACTAGCTCTTTCGCCTGTTCCTGAAGTTACTTTGAAAGTCGAGCAACCAACTGGGAAACAATTACTTCACCAAAGTACAGTAGATTGATGTTGGAGACTAGTTGGTGTCTCAATATTAACTTAGTTTTGCAAGAACATTGGCAAATTTTCAGTTGCCCTCTTTAATTCAAGCGCTACAGCAACCACTGGGCTCCAGAAAGGAAATTGGGAACAATTTCCAGATTGTTCACCAACCATTGTAGTCCAGTGCAATGCTGCCTTCACTGACTCACAACGTGAGGAGGGGTTGATAAAAACGAGTATAAAGTTCAGGGGAAAACATTCATGAGTAAAGCAGGCAGCATGGCTTAACATATTTGACCAAAATACTTTTTACAGATCGGATTAGTTGCCATTTTCTTAAACAATATCAGGAAACTAACTTCCGTCACCCACGATGATGGAACCAACGATTGACTCCAGGATTTATACCGCACAGTTGGTGCCTTTGTAAACCTTCCTGTTTAAAGAACCAAAGCGTCGGTCATGTGCTTTGACTTGTACCTGGTTCCCAAAGCTGCTGCATGTAGAGTTTAAGACATAAACCTTTTAATCCCTGACTTGGAGTGGATTATACGCTTGTTTCAAAGATTAATTGTTGCTAAAACAATTAATTGGTGCTGCGTGGTCGCTGTCTCAAATTCCCAGAATTGGCAGATTAATGGCTCGGATTAGAATAAAGGTTTCTGTTCTATTAAAAGCTGAGAGTGGTTTTTACCGCTCGGTCCGAGTTCTTTACAAGTTATTGACGAAGCAGCTGTCGGGCGTATTTTTGACTTGTCATGTTTGAAATTTGAGTTGCTTCGCAGGAAGTTCCCTTTTAGCCACTCTTCTACGTTTGCAGCTTTAACTTGCAGCCTTTAAACCAGTCGTATCAGAAACAGAAGCTCTTTTAATTTAGCTTGTTTTCATATTAAACCTGCTTTGATGGTCTTTACTACACAGCCACGCCTCCTTGTATACCACTTGCTAACAGTCCTCACTTCCCAGCTTAAAATAATCCCAGTTTTCCAGATTTCTGGATGTATACTTTGGAGATGTCTCAGGGGAAACTCGTGAAATGTTCGGCTCTTGTCTTGTGACCCATGGAGCCATTCTGGTGCTTGATTGTGCTTTCTGTTCAAATAACGTGACCCCCATCCACCCACACAAAACTGTTTATAAGTTTTGAACCAACATAAGAGGTCAAGAGGTGAAGAAGACTCTAGACCAGAATGCAATGCAGCGGCCTGATGCGCACTCGTGCCGAAAGCTTATTCTTCTACAGCTCAGCATCAAGTATTACAGTTCACCTGTATATCAAATAGAAATATATTAAAGGTCTGCTATTTATATCTATATCATGTGATTAGTAACTTTATAATAGATTAATAAATATTACAGTTTATTCCTCATAATCATAAATCAATATAATGAAAGGAGTTGTATGGTGTAAAGGATATCCAGAGAAAATGCTTGTTCTTTGATTGTTGGACGACCACAGTACCGTACTGTTTGTTTAGGCGTCAGTCTTGTTGTCTTTGTTACTTATCCAACTGAGATGCATTTAATAAAATGACTCCAGACTTTTCAGCTCGACTGAGATGTTTGATATTCAGGGATGTGGGCGACAGATTCTGTCTCAAGTTTCAGCTCGGGCAACGATAACCAGAACGAACGCAAGCGAGAGATGAATTTGTCCCCGAGTGGAAAAGCAACGGCCTCTTCAACGTAATGACTTGCGCTAACCTCGGATCAGGGCTGGGATCCTTGTCTTGCTGCAGAACACGAGCGAGCTCAAACCGACAGCTTGTCGACCTTCCGGATGTTCTGGTAGAGAGCAGAATCCATGGTTCCATTGATTACAAGAAGTCGTCCAGGTCCTGAAGCAGTCCCGGACCACCACCATGTTTGTTTCACACCAGGTGTAATGGGACAATCACCTTCTCACCAGTCCACAGAATAATTTTTCCAAAAGTCTTGGGGATCATCAAAGTGGTTTGGGCCTAAACTCCCATGGACACCATTTTTGTCTTTTATCCTTTTCTTATTGTTGAATCACAAACCTTAATATTTTTCCATTGTCTGGTCTCATCGCGTCTTGGTTCTATACGGTCTCTGGTTTCTTGTGCCGCCTCGACGTGGACGATGGTCATAGCACGACTGCTGTAAATTTACCACCAATAAAATCCAAAGCTCTCACGGTCCTCTGCCTCGTTTTCAAAAAATGTGGAGGCCGAGTCGAGACCACGCTCCCTTTGCTGGTTGGACCTGGTGAATCGTCCATTTGGTCAAGCTTCATCTGAGTTCTGTCGTCAACCAACAAGGACAGTGAAGTGCACCTCCTCGCGGTACCAGTGTTGGGTTATGCATTGCCATTTTAAAAAGTAAATAAAGTTGAGAAGCTTTAAAAATGGTGGGTGTTTCTTGCGAAGGAGACACTCTCTGGACAATCAATGACCTGCAGCCTGCGGACGACTTGGCTCGTGTGGATCCTCGGTCAGGTAGGTTCTAAGAACTGAGCTGGAAGCAGGTTGGATCAGTCAATGGAAAGAATGAACCCGAGTCGTGTTGAGCCACTTCAAAAAAGGCCATTCGAGAGTTTTTTGGGACCTTTTGGTGCAGTTTTGGTCAGACGCTCCAGAGAAGGTTCTGTTTCCTCTATTTGTGGATGACAGCTTCATTTAAGTGATTTCTTCATTCCACAGGTCTGGCACGATGCAAGTCCTGGTGTGATAAAACTAAACAAACCCAGTTAATTCATGATTCAAGAAGAAGTCATCCTTTTTCACCAGAGGAATCGGAGCAACATGAAGTTAGTTCCCTTCATTTTAACGTCAGTCTGTGCAGCAAACTGCGACGTTTTATTCAGATGCAACGAATCAAATGCACTCGAGGCACAAAACTAAACTTGTTGTTGGAAGATACTGCAGCTCCTCTCTGCTGACCTACTTCCTGCATGCGTCTGACTTGCATTTTAATGCTGCGATCTGCATGTTGGGGTGCAGCCGCTGCCACGGCGGCGTGGTTTGATTCTGCAGCAGGATGCTTTGATGTGTGCAGCGCCTGCATGGGGCTGGGAGGCTCCAACGAAACGATAACGCTGTCAACATTTTCACTCTGAGACTGTTCAAGCTGCTCCAGAGAGACTGAAGAAATGGGTCACGCAATCCTTTCATCTTTAGAGTTTGAGCGGATTGTCAGCTGATTTGGAATCACATAATCCACTGCACTGTTTTGAACCTTAATTTGATATAAAATTTATAAAAACAAGTGGATGCGGCTCCTCGCTAACCCTGCAGCATCGTTTGAAGCCCGTGTTTTCGCTCCCTGCTCTGGTGCTGCCTGTCCGACCGTCTGTTGGGGGATTAGAGCAGATTAACATAATCTTGGTTGAGAGTAAATCCAAGGTGCGCATCACTCTCTCTGCAGAGTCACTTCAGAGCTGAACTGAGTGAAACCCAATGAGTTGGTTGGCGCAACGGGTCAGCCTTTAAAACCAAAGGTGCCTTGCTAAAAGGCTCCAGGACTTCATTTCTTGTTTTGTTTTTCGTTTCATCTGAAACGCCGGTTCTGCTTTGGTTATAGATTAGGAGTTTCAGGTTGGGGCAACATGGGAAGTGGTGGCACATGGGGTTAGAGATGGTGGGCCTGTGATTGGAAGGATGCCGGTTCATCTCCCCAGACCAACATCAAAATGTGGGTGGGAAAGGGGTAGTGTTGTAATCCTCTAAACTGGTCTTGATTCAAGACCACTTTTTGATGGTCTTGGTCTTATCTTGGACTCGACCGCATTTGGTCTTGTCGCGGTCTCGGACATTGAGGACTCGGAATTTTGTTTCAAGATCAGTTACGACCACAACTGTGGAAATATCACTAAACTAGAATATTGTCCAGTTTGTTTGTCAACATCTTTGTTTTTACTGAATGCAAAATGTACTGGTTCAAATCCAAGCGATAATGTGACTCATTGCTAAATACATGTTTGTGTTACTGCTGTCACGCCCACCCTCTTTAACTCTCGGTTCTGTACCAACAGAACAGACAACAGAACGTAACGTCGCAACCAGGGGTGAAAGTAAGCTGGTATGGTCCAGTACTGTGTACCACTAAAGACTTTGTACTGGTACCTGAAACGGTG
>JARVLU010000179.1:27762080-27777058 GCA_031762415.1 Simpsonichthys santanae
CATAAAGAGTTACAGGGCCTTCTTGCAAGTTAGTTTTCTGAAGAAGGGAGCAGCAAAAAATAAATACTGTATATAAATAAATAAACTGTACAGTATATGTATATACTGTATATATATAATATAGTAGGGGCAACATGTCCCTACTGAAAGTTTTTAAGCTCATCCCAACCTTTTCAGAACTACTCCAGCCTAAAAGCAGAGGAATAAATGAATAAAAAGGTAAATGCATATAAATAATGAGACTTTTCAACATTTGTTGTCTGCAGACTGAAACCAGATTATCTGAGTTTTCCCTCGGCCATCTGTGAAACAAGATCTTGTGTTTTCTGCGTAAACTGAGCTGGACTGTGCGTCTGTCTGTGACGTGGATTCACCCAGAGAGATTACACTTTGAAAACATTCCTCGTGAATGTGCTGTCTCCTCAGCTATTCAGACGTGTAGCAACACGCACGCCCGTAACACAATTAAAGTTTCATTCTCCTCTGAGCATCAGTAATCTGCTGGAACGTTTGCTGCCGTCTGCAACTCATTAAAGTAAATGTGGAAATGTTAATTAATGGTCTGTTATATAAAAAAAAAAATGCAACTGTTTTTGTCAAGTGTAAACTAAATATTTTACTTTAGTGTAGCATCAGTTTTACAACATAAAGCTGTTTTTGTCATTGAACTTTAATTGATCTTCAAAACACAAAAGGCTGTCACTGAGTCGTTTCTGCTGATACTGAGCTAAATTCTGATGTGGTAGTAGCTGATGATCATTCACAACACATGCTCAGAGCGTGACATCTTCTGATATAGCTTCAGATCAGCAGGTTTTCATGTTGTGACCAAAACATCTTCATCTCCAGCCTCAAAATAATGTCTGAAACTCTGGCGGGTGATATGCATTCCTTCAAGGGATGCTGGGACTTTCATTCATTTATTGTTCTGGAAAATGTAAAGTTCCATGTAGATCTTTACTGCGCTCTCGCCTTCATGACATCTGGAATCAAAACACGACGATTTGTTTTTCTAAACTTTTAATTTTCTTCTCATAAAAATAGAAAACACTTTGTGTTTCCAATCACTTATGTGTTTTAAATAAAAATCAAATACCTACTTGCTTTTTTCCTATACTGGTTGTTAAACAAAGGGATTTTAATGAGTTCATACCCCACACACATATTTACTCTAACCAAGAAGACTGTGGTTTTATTTTGCACTAAACTTAAGCAGAAATTAGCTTTAATTGAGCTTTCATTGTCGCTGACAACCTTGAACTTTAAAGACTTGAAGTTTGTAGAAAAAATGGGTTAAGTTATGATGATGATCACATTAAAAACTAAACAGAAGAGCCAAACCTTCAAATCCACGTTTAAGAGTCAGGAGTTTTAGACAAACCAGTTTTTGGGGAACTCACAAGTACAAAACAATAGCAGCTAGAGACGTAAAAATATATACGTTTATTATTTTTTTTAACTAAATAATTCCACTACCCCTTTCTTATCATTATCAAACACCCACAGCAGCAGCAGGTTTACCACAAGAAGCGTGCATTTAGTTTAAATTGAACGCCCATTAAACACATCTGGATGTAATCTGAGCACCAAGAGCAAAACTTGGCTGATAAAATTAAACAAACAGCATCAACATTTAAAGAGCTTCGGATGAACGAATCAAACCCGGAGGTGTTCTTTTACGACCTGCACAAACCGGCTGCGACGGTTTAGATCATTGTTCAAAGGACTGTGTTTGTGGGAGGACGTCCCAAAGTTTAGTAGACATTAAAAATGAAGAAATACTATTGCTTTTGCTAAATTAAAAACAAGTGCAGAGAAGTTCGAGTTCAATTTCCACAGTTCATCGGGTGCACAGCTGAGGATATAAATGCTCTGAACTTAGAAATAAATCTGTTCCTGACGTTAGCTTCATGATTTACCTCGAGGTTTGTGCGTGATGCTTTTATTTAGACGGGTTTTTCTTCACTGATCTGAAGCGTGTGCAGAGCGCTGCTTCCTGTCCAGACTGAGGAGCAGTTGTTGTCACATCACAACCTCGGGGTCCGTCAGCATCATTCCTGGAGAGCGGCTCAGGAACTGGAGCATGCTAAACCTGGATCAGGGCCTAAAAACACCTCCCATCCTCCTGGTTGTACTCAAACATTCCATTAAAATGTCCCTTTTCCCCTCACCTAAAACAAAAAAGTGTGAATTTCTTGCACGCACTATTCTTTAACAATGACGTGCTTGTGATTCACGGAGGGCTGGCAGGAGAAAAATGTCAAAATTTCCCTTTGCACGACCACCTTCATGGGTCTAGTCCAAATGGTTCAGTCTGATTGTGCTGCTGTTTATTGTAAAGACGTCCACACGTCCTGGAAGCTCCACAGAAGGTCCTTACAGGCCTGAGCAGTGAGAGTTTCTGACAGCAGGCCGACGCAAACCGCCGCCAGGGACAGACGTCGGCTGCAGTTCAGGATTACTGGAGATGGGATCAAACACAGACAACACCTTAAATGATTAAAAAAAAAAAAAGACTTGGAAGGTTTTAAATTGACAAAATGTTTAAAAACAACTCAAACTGTCATTTTGTGGTTCTTCCAACCGCACATCACCCGCTGCCTTTCAGATTTAAAATGAGATCCTCTTATGTATGAAGTTTTGGTCAAAGCTTGTAAAAGACTAATTCAATCTCACACACTATTCTGGGATTTTTATATGTAGGTCCTCAGAGTATGTGTTGAGGATGACTCTCATTAACTACCATGTCAAACCTCCACTCCGTGTCTGTAAAACTGGCTGAGTTACAGACGTTTTTGTGTTTTGTGAGATCAAACTGCGACCATCTAGAACTGGGTCAACTCCAACAAGCTTAGTAGACCTACAGTACACCCAGTAAAAATTGTCCAGTGGCTCATAATAAACTGGGGGAAATACAAGCTTATTAAAGCTTTCATCTCCAGATTAGTTTCATGTGAGATCACCTAGAGGTAAACTTCAGCAGCAGGTGAAACGTGTATAAAACATTTGGCTGTATAATTCTGTAATTGGGATCAGGAGTACAGCGCTCTGCCAAATAAAGCTAGGTGAAGTGGCCACCTGCTGGTGTCTTTGAAGAACCAAACTTTATAACCTCAAATTATTGCTTTAGGAGTGTTGAAGCCGGAGGCGACAAAGGCCGACAGGAAGTGCCTCCTACCTCGGATGGCCTGCGAGTTGGAGGTGAGCACAAAGAGCCGGATGAGGCCCAGACAGAGCGGCGCGTAGTCGTGCTCCCAGATGACGACGGGGATGAGCAGCACTTTGCCGTAGCAGGACAGCAGCAGGGCTCTGAGGAGCAGGCCGAACTCCACCGTGCCACCGCGCAGACGAGTGACCCACAGCCAAAGGAACCAGAGCGCGCCGCAGCAGAACGCTGACAGCTCTGCAACATTCAACCACACACACAAAGAACGAGGTGTAACCGCCTGTATGGGAGCACATTAAACAATTTGCATGAGCACCAAGTACGTTCAGGAGATTTTCAGTTGGAAATTTGCTCCTTATACGAGGAAATAAATGCATTTCTCTTAAACCTACTTATATTTGAGCAAAAGTTTTGACTGAAGAGTTTTCACCATGTAAAAAACAAGTAAACACACATCAGTGTTGTAGCAAAGAGCCATAACATCAGTAAGAAAGGGTGCAGCACAAAATGCAGACACGCTCTGCTTCTCCATAATAATACTTCACACTGAGTTTTATTGATTTCTATCACGTGTATATGAGCTGAGCTGACATAAAAACAATGCAAACGGACAGATGCCATAAAATAATATGACCCCTTGAGCACATAAAAGGTGCAAAAACACATCTGTTTAAAGTCTAGCCCACATTCATTTAAAACTATAGGATTAGCTGCTACTTTCAAATGTCTCATGCACAGAAGCTGTTTTTAATTCATGCAAAGGGTCTGAAAGTTTTGAGACAATGATTTACGGGTTAAAAAAAGCTTTACAGTGGCAACAGCCAAAAGCAATAACACTTTTTAAATTTCTCTCCGAGATCAATAAAGGTATCCATCTTTCAACCAGATCAAGGCCACCTGGCTTAAATGTTTTTTTTTTTTTTAAACAGTAAATCTGAAATTAACTGGACAATAAAATAAGCCTTTATGTTTGCTCATTTATTAAATTGTGTGTAAAGCAAAAAACATGACCTTAAATCTAAAAAAGCTAAGTCTGGTCCTCTGGACATTCAAAAAAACAAAGCAAAAAAAAAATTTGTAGAAACGTTTCGTCTTTCGTCCGAAAGACTTCCTCAGTCTGAGATGCTGTATTCAGCTCAGTCTTATAAATAGCACCCTCTCACAGTGGATCAACCAGTTTGCTGCTGACAGCCGAAACCAGCTGGTCACATGGTCAAGGAGGACCATCAGCCTAATTATTGAGCATGCATCAGAGTATGACCTTAAATCATTTTTATGTTGGAAAATTATATTTTTCTGTTTTGAATAACAACCTGAGCTCAATTTATTTTTTATATACTGTATATATATATACAGTATATATATTATGGTTTTCTAAAATGCTAAACATTTTGCAAAAAATAAAAAAAAAGAGGTCAAGTATGGAGCTTCCATGGAAGATGGAACGAAGCCTACAGAGAAGGTTTGTGGACGCAGTGAAGGATGTGCAGAGGTTTGGTGTGACATTGAAGGATGCTGAAATAAGGTGAGATGGAGGGAGATAATTCACCTAAACAGAACAGTTGAAAGAAGAAAACTAAAATGTTATAAACTGAGCAAGGGATTAATATGTTGTTACAACTACAATATACTGAAGTCTTATTTGAGATGCACAATGGGATAAAAGTCCTTTTCTTTTCTAAAAACACCGGCCGTTTATTCCTACCAAGGGCAGCCAATCCAAACATGCCATAAAACTCCCACTCCTTGGTGTATCGGATTATATCGGCAGGATCGCTGCTCTGCTCGGAGCCGTGCAGCTCGGACCAGCGGAGGTAGGCTTCACACAGCAGGCAGAACACGCACAGCTTCCAGTGGATCTGCACAAAATAACACGTTTCTAACTAAAACAGGCACCACCGTGTGTTTAAAAACAGAACGTATACTCTCTGTTCAAATTGAAAATACCAGAAAGATTAAATTGATAGTTAGGCCATATTTATTTCTGAACTTCATGACTTTTATTTTTGAATATGGATAATTTAAACAGATTGCAGGTTGTATTGCAAAGAATATATTTAGTCCTGGATTTGAAAAGTGCTTGTTTACTTTTTTATAATATATGGTGTCATTTGAGGTCATACCAATAAACTAAACTGAACATTCTTGTTCTTTTTCCAACATTTAACTTGTAGTTTTTAATCAACTTATGGGTGAAGTCACATATTTGTTGTATTTTTGAACAAATAATACAAACAGGACTTTTAAAAAACAAGTTAAAACAATAAAGGTTACTTACATTTAAGCTTGTGTTGAAGAAGATGTGTCTAAATGCCTGTGTTTTGCACAAAATGGCGTCAATAAGAATACAAACTGGGTCATATTCGATGTATTTATCCACTGGTTTTTCACAGGACTCCTGCAAAACATACAAAACAACAACATCAGTATTTGTGTTCACGTTTTGATTTGAGATTAAGGATGATTAAAATGTGCTACATGATACTGTTTTAGAAATAAAGCACTGACTTGTTATTTAGGCATGTTATTTAAAATAATGTCAATGTGAAAAGTAATAACATTAGTTTACTTCCGGTGGCTAGTTTCACTCAGACGTTTAAAAACCAGAAAATAATGAACGCACACATATCGTTATCTTCAGAATCCCGTTATTGTAATCCTTGTGGAGCTCTGTCGCCTTCTCGTTGCATTCAACACACCTAAAATCAGCTTCTTTACCCATTTTTTTTTAATTATTCCCAGCTAAAATGCAGCACGCTAACGTTCAAAACCAAAACATTCAAACCGGAAGAGGCGAATTCACAGCAGCTTGACTTCAAAATAAAAGCGCACCTTTGACTTTATCTTTTTTAATTGAAACTGATACAGTAATCTTAGCCTAAAAACAGAAAATGACAGAAATATTGTCATGTGATGCATTAGAATAATTAAAAAAAACTTTAATAGGAGTTTTAAACTATTGTCTGTCGCTGTAAAACAATGCCCAATAAAGTATGTACAGTATTTTTATGAACTATGAATTAACATGAGATGAAGCGCACAATATAATTACAAACATTAACATTTTTACTTTTGTTAATACTTTAAAACAACATTAAGGAGAATAGTTTCCCTCAAGTACACATGTTTACGTTCAACCAGGGGCGCCTCCAGAAGTTAGGATAACTCTTAATGTTAGGGGGCACACTAAAACCAAAATGCCATAAAATATATCTTCATGGGTTTTATTTTGCTGTAAGTTATTTGGAGGTCTTTTCCAGCAGGACATACTGCAGTAAGGAAGGTGTCTAGGATACATCCTAATCAGATGCCGGAACCACCTCAGCTGACACATTTCAATGCAGAGGAGAAGCATCTCTGCCCCAAACTCCCAAGGAAGCAAGGAGAAAGACTGAATCCTGTTTTTTTCAGCTGCTTGTATTCAGGATCTCATTCTTCTATCATGATCCAGACATGATGACCCAGACCGTGGCAGCACGGTGGCACAGTTGGTGGAGCTGCCACCTCTCAGCGAGAAGGTTGCCCCGGTTCAAATCCAGGCTGTCGGGAGCCTTTCAGGGTGGAGTTTGCATACCATACCACACCATTTTATTTATAGAGCACTTAAAACAGCAAGGCCAACCAAAGTGCTGTACAAACAAACAAACAACAGGCATGTTCTCTCCGTGCATGCGTGGGTTTTCCCCGGGTACTCCGGTTTCCTCCCACTGACCAAAAACATGCATGTTAGGCTGATTGGTAACTCTAAATTGTCCCTAGCATGAGTGAGAGAGTGAATGATTGTGTCTTTTGTCTCTATGTGTCCCTTTGATGGACTGGAAACCTGACCTGGATGTCCCCCGTCTCTCACACAGTGATTGCTGGACCTGAGCAACAGTGACCCCCCGCAACTTGAAAAGGAAGAAGATAGTAAATATAATGGATGGATGGATAGATCTAGACCTCATGACTAGTTGATGGAGAGTTTTGCCTTTTGACACAACTATTTCTTCCCTGGGAAGAGACTCCATTGGCTTACTTAAGTTTAGGTTGATATTAATAATTCATAACGTGCACAGTTCCACGACTTACAGTAATAGACAAGTGGTTAATTTTCATTCATTCAACCTTTATTTAGACAGGTTAATCCCATTGAGCCACAAGGACTCATTTACAAGAGAGACCTGCTTTCAACAAAGAAAGATGACAAAAATGGACAACAGCAACAACAAGACAGTAATAAGAGAGACATACAGATTATTATTACGTATTATTATTATTATTATTACACGTTAAAATAAGATGGCAAAAAAGTAGCAAAACAGCTAGATTAAAAGGCGAATGTAGAAAACTAAAAACACCAAGTGTATTTGTTACACAATATTTGTATCAAAGAACAAAAACATAAAAAATTATAATGTGGATGTTTGTACCTTTTTTGTTGTCATTGCACCTATGTTTAACTGTGAGGCATGTTTTATAACATATACCAACAACCAACAAAGTCCATGCTCAATAATCCAGGTATACAATACAACAATTTTTAGTCTGGACAGTTGTATTGTTAGCAGTTTTGCCTATTCAAACTGTGGTCATAAGCCTGTTTCATAGTAATTTTGTTGGATGGGGAGCTAAAAGGTTCGGGGACCACTGAGATGAACATAGTGTCAAAAATTGCTACCTTTCATTTTATGTTTTGTTTTAACATATTAACATATATGTTAATTGTTAAGTATTTCATTGTTATAAAATAAATAAATAAAAATAAATAAATAATAAACTATGAACGTTTATTACGATTTATTTGTTTTACTTTGAAAGTTTCATAGGAAGCTGTCACATTTGTCCGGATCAGAGAGCCCTGTTTGACAGCTACATGGCGTGTCGGGAATTGTAGTTTATTATTATTGTTAGTGTACAGTACTGTACTGTACATTTCTATTTTTTACTGCTTGCTCGTGAATGGGGCGGGGCGTGTTTTTCGGTTGGCTAGCGTCCGTTGCAACTTCCGCTCTCTGTCGTCACTCGTTACAAACATGGCCCCTGCCAGCCGGGCTGTCGCTGTAGTGGCGCTGTCGCTGCTGTACCTGAGCGGGGAAATAGTTTCCACCGAGTACTTCTCCACTCTCACTTTATTCAACAACGAGCTCCACAAGCAGGGATGCAGCTCGCTGTCCGAGTGGGAAGATTACGCTGCGGACTGCGGTAAAAGTCTCTCTCTTTTTTTTTTTTTTTGTTTTTTTTTTTACTGTCACTTTGCCTCGTCCTGCTCGGCGCCACTGTCACTGCAGCGCCCGGTAGGTTAGCCTGGCTGCTAACAAGCTAACAACAACAAATCGTGACAGCCCAGAAGAGTTGACTTAACCTGCTCTGACTGCAAGCATGTCCTTCAAGTTCAGTGGAAGAGAGTAGCAACACAAGGGAGTTTATAAATTAACACTTTAACACGGGGGAAACTATTTTTAGATAGTCAGAGCTGCACAGACTCATTCCTCCATAGCATAATTCAGCTACAAAAAGCTTTCTTAAAATTAAATTTTCTGCTGAAAGAGGACAAGATAAAGCGAAACGTGTTTCACTATCAATGAAATAATGCTTCAATATACAATGGACAACACATTTCTCCCCTCACATTACACTAGTATAGAACATTATACTGTATTCTGATTAAAAGCCCTTCTTTTATAAAGACTGACAAAACAGGGGATATGGTCTATACAGTATTACATCTAATGCACAGCAGAGGCAGTTTACTGGGTTTTAGTTCGTAAATACAATCTCATTTGTTGTGCTCAACTATACAATGATGTTAATAGAACCCTTCAAGCACTTATTTCCACTGTTAAAGGTTTCCTCCTATATACAGTAACGATACCTCAGAAATACACTTTGTCCATTCAAAACAATGACTGTATTTTGTTGACAAGAAATGCAACAATTTCCTCAGATCTGTGTTATTCAGGTAATATTTTCTACCACCCCTGAAAAGACGGTGCTTAATGAAAGAATTCACTTCCACAAATATAAAAAAGATTTTTGCAATACAGACAGAAAAACGGAGGAGCATCTTTACTTTTGTGGTGTTTTGAAAACATTTTGGTTGATGGGGGAGAGGACCTGAAGGCCATCTTAGCACCAGTAAACAGTTTTTTTTAACTATGGAGTATGTTGTTTGTGGAAATCAGTTTGTTTGGTGGCTCCTCAGATTGATGAAGTCCTTCAGATGAAGGATGAAACGTCTCAACAAAAAATAAACCGTCCAGATGACCTGACTGACCATTGTTGGATTTTTATTTGGATTTTTGAGCATGGACTTTGGTGTTTTGGAAACACTTTTCTAATAAGCAATTTTGAGATATCCATTTTAGATTATAAAGTTACTAAATTAATGGAGGACCAAAGAGTTCATTTTAAATAATTTGCTTATTTTGATCCAATTTTTGTAGGCCTGTTGTGATAAACAATGAATCAATTAATCACATAATAAATTAAAATTATCAACCTCATTTTAATTTATCAGCTTTATTGTTTCTTTGTGTCTCGCCTTCTACTGAAGACACTGGATGACAAAAAGCTAACCATCCAAAATCGTGTTTTTAGATCATTAGAAAAGCAGCTAAGCTACGAGCTATGCTAACAGGCCGACATTCGGGGAAAAACCTCCATCTTGTCGAAGCTCCGAAATTCACGGTTGAAACCCGTGCCTTCGTGTAAAAAGTTGTCTTTCTCTGCAAAAAGAAGCTGAGAACTTGTTTACTGATTTTTTTTATTTATTTATTTTTTTTTGCGAAAAATGCTATGCTAAAGAGCTCAAACCACACCAAGCATCCGCCATTTTGAAAACCGAATAAAGGAAGGAGAAACTGTCCATGTCACGTCAAGAGGCCTCTCTCCCATTTTTCTTAGAGACGTGCTGCTCACTCCCTCACTATCCATCCTTTTCTGTTCAAACAGTCTTATACTGCCATCCGATGGTCAAAAAAAGGTACTACATGCAAAACAAATCAACATCTCTTCTTACCAACTACTGTATTGTCAAATTTCAAACAATATTATTGTTTATAGCAATAATTTCTGAGACAATCGCCGAGCAAAATTTGTTATTGTGACAGGGCTATTCATAAGTGTATATTTGCTCAAATTAAACCAAAGTTTTCTGGGTTTCTTAACGATCTGGCCTTTATGAAACATTCTTTGAAACTATGCAATTCTCAAAATGCACAATGGCTCAATGCATCATGAAACTTTCTTTAAATGTGACTCCAGCTGCTTTTTAGGGCTTTAATATGTTGTATTGTTTTAATTCTTCTTGTGGTTTTCACTGTTATTGTTCATTGTTATACAGCGGTCTGCTCAAAATATCTATTGTACCTGTGCATAAGCCTGTACGGTTTGTATAAGTAAATAAAGTAAAAAAAAATAAATAAATAAAACATTGGACAACACATGAATTGCTCAGTCTTAGGCACATGTGCCAACTAGACTAAAATTGGACATTTGAAGAAGGGACACTTTAGAGTTTTTCAATAAGAAAATTGTCCAGTGTTAGCTCTCTTGTTTATAAATGTTTCAGTGACTTTAAATCTGATGCTGAAGGCTCAGAGTATTTATTTTTATTTTTTACCAGGTTTTTGCAGTGTTGAAGCATCTTTTTTGCTAATTATTAGACTTTTTGGTTGTTGTCTCTGAATCAGTTTCTATAGTCTGCCATTCGTCAGACGTGAGTTGCTGAACATTATGCTGCTGTTCACGATTATTAACAAACATGGCAGCATATCTTTGTTCAACGAGAAGTGAATTTAAAACACACATGGCCCAGCTGAATTTACGGACAAATTCAAGGGAGCACAGGAGAGCGGTACATTTTAAGAAACTGTACAGTTACGTAGCCGTACTTTGGTGACTCCTCAGTATTTTCACCACTGGTTGTGGTCAAAAATTTATATGAATTAATGACTAATAAATAAACAAGGATGCTTATCATAGAAAAATAAAGCAAAAAGGTCTGTGAACTCACACGTCAGTTTTGGCTAGTTGGGGCGTGCGTGTAATAGAAGTTGGATTTATTGGAGTTATTCATGTTGCTGTAAAAACGGCTCTTTTATTGTGAAACAATAATCGTTAGAAAATGTGGCAAATGTGTTTGCTACTTAAAAATACTTGATATTTTGAGTTATGGATTTGGAGTTTACAGTATTGTCTTAATATTCTTCTTGTGATATGTTCAAAATAAGAATCACTTTTATTAATGTTTTTAAATTCTTTGCTGCTCTGTATTATTTGTATTAGAGCTCCAGGTGTCGGTCCGTCTCTCATCACTAACATGCCTTGTCGATTTCCATTCTCAACTTTTTAAACTCCACAAACACAACTCTAAAAACTGAGCGGCCACGTTTTAAAACCAAAAATCTCCTCACTTCCTTTAAACCAAATCCCTGTGACAAACACTTGAAACCCTTGTCTCTGCAGAGTCTTCAGTTTTACAGTTCGAGGACCCAGACTGCGAGGAGGGAAGCAGCCCGCCCTGCGAGTCGGTCTTCTCGCTCAACGCAGAAAAGATCCTGGTGAGATCTCACTCGCACGCTGATCCGATCCAGAACAGCCACATCCTTAGCTGTTTCCTCGCAGCTAAAACGACACGATGAAGTGAAAACTACAAAGTTCTGCGTTGCAGAGACGCTGGAGCTGCAACAGCTTGGTTCATTTTTTAAAAATTTCTTACTAATGGAGTGATTACACGGAGTTCATTCTGAGGTTAAGAGCTTCACATTTGAATCTAATAATCTAATGGACGATGTGGGGCTCGTTAAACAGAGCGGAAATCGACCAATTACAACAAGCTGAAGAGATTCATTGACGTCTTCTGGTTTCAAGCCCGCTGGGCCTCACTTCTCTAGACATAACTGGGTGTGTTGGGCCTTTGTCTATTTGTAGCTGCACCTAGGAGTGACAATAGAGTGTCCACACCCTGTAGTAGAGTGTGACATCACTGTTACAGGGTGACAACCATTCAGGTTCAGGAAATTCAGAACTTTAGCAATAAGAAAGCATAATTTAAAGAACCTACTCAGAGTTTATCTTTAAGCTTCCTGGCTGCAGAAATATGGCAAGTCTTGATACAACAAACGCAACGTTACTGTGCAGATTTTTCATGCGCTCACGTTACACCACCATAGTGGTCCAACTGGGATCACACAGTGGCACGCTGTCAGAAAGTTTGTAACATTTTGGTGTGATGCAATATTTATTCACATCACGTTCGGTCATTCTTGCACGTTTATTCCAAATTTATCTGCGTTTGAAACTTTTGGATGTCACTCAACCGTGCTGTCTTTTGTTTTTGGATTTTCTAAACAGATTTTATTCGTTCGGTCGTTGTGTCATTTCTGGGAGCTTCCTCTTTGTTAAAAGCTTCAAGGTTTATGACATTTGCAAATCTCGTAACCCCTTTTTTTTTAAAATTCACGATGGAACAAAGTAAACGTTTCAAATGCTGTCAACAACTCTGTCTTTTTTTGTGCCAGTGTGTTTGGTCTCATGCTGGTAAGGGGTCTGGACTACACTGAAGCCATGTGTGGTTTGGTTTGTCTTCTCATATTTGCGAGCTCTTCTCTGATAAAGACTTTATGGGAGCATACATTGTTCTAAAACCCGTATGAACGTTTCTACATTAATGGAGCCTTTCCAGTTGAGTAAGCTGTCCAATACACCCCCATGCCATCAGAGAGGCAGGTTTTACAGTTAGCTGGTAGGTTGGATGACTCTCCTCTTTATTCTAGGGGGCATGATATCTCTGGTTTCCACAGTGAATTTTAAATTTAGATTAGTCTGACCACAGAACGGTTCTCCACGTTGCCTCAGTGCATCACGACCATCCAATACTGACTTTCAGCCTCGTCCTTTGAGCTCAGAGGTTTCTACAAATTCTTTTGATAAATGAAACAATGACTATAAAATGTTCAAAGTGCTCCCAATTTTCCTTTGTAGAACATAATTTTGTAATTGTTCCAATAATTTTAGATATTTTTTCATAGACTGGTGAACCTCTGCCCATTTTTACTTCAGAGATCTTCAGCCTCTTTTATAGCCAGTCTGACCCATTTCCAGAAGCTCCTCCAGCCGTTCATTATTCAGTTAGTTTTACAGACTTTGTCGCCCCTTTCTTAATTTATGCAAATTATTATCGGCATGGTATTGTTATTGGCTGATATTCACAATAAAGTTAAATACTGAACATCAGACATTCCATCAAAATAACTCACCGATATAAAAAGCTTTAGTTTACGTTAATTTTTTTTTTAAGAAACTGTCAAGTATATCTTTTAATGCACTACTACTTATGCTCTTTGCACTTGCTGCTTGTGAACAGGTTGAGTTTAGATTTGTGAAAATGTACAAATTTGCACTGTTCGAGTGTCGTCACTGGGTTAGAGAGTAAATGTCATGAATAAATTTGACATTAAACATAATCCAAGTTGAAGAGTTACATCATTTTTAGCATCTGCATTTGCAGGTCAAACTGACAAAGACCATGCAGAATAATATATTTTAATTCCACAGCAGAGAAAGCTATGTAGTCTCTGTAAGTAGGTCATGGGGGGGAGAAATATCGGTATTGGATATATATTGGATATCGTCCAAAAATCGCAATATCGTGCATCCCTAAAGAAAACCATGAGCAGACGATGCTTTGAAAAGAGGTGATTAAATTTATAAGGCTGTGGATGATCTGTGTACAGAAAAGATTCTTGCTTTTAACATAGCAAAATGTAATAAATGAAAGTGGACGTGGGGTGATGAGCTGTAGCCGCAGCCAACTCGAACACGATAAATGAGAACAACAGAACACATGGAGTCCAAACTAAAGTCTTCACATTTAAAAGTCAGGGTGTTATCGTTAGCGTGCCGTCCTCACACAGGAAACCAGTAAAAACGACCTTTTTTTGTGCAATCTCTTTTTGTCTCCTTCCTGTGTTGGTGCTGTTTGTCTTCACAGAACCAGGCCAAGTTGTTCATAGAGCAGAAAAAAATCCCCTTCCCTGCAGATAACCAAAGCACAAATGAGGAACTTGGTGAGCATTTTTGTTTTATTTACCAATATTCCTGTTTATGGTTCTGAAATTCACGTTTTCTCCCTTCTTTGTGGTTCCTAATGTATTTTTTCACGTGCAGCTATATGCTACGTTCTGATCGGCAACGGTCTTTACGATGAAGCCATTAAACATTTCTCACTCCTACTACAGGTACATCAAACTTTACTATCAATACATGTGTTTTTTTATTTGAAATATAAAAGTTTTACAACTCGTTAGACGCAGAACTGATTGGATTCACAGAATAATTTCCTTAAGGCGTTTTGTCTGTGATGCAGAGTGATCCAGAGTTAGTGAGCGCAATCTATGGAAGAGGGATAGCTTACGGGAAGAAAAGTCTACAGGTGAGAATCCACCTGTGCAACATCACATATTTAGATTTGTTTTGTAAATGCTTATTAAGCATTCACACTATTGTTTTCCTGTTTATATTTATTATTCCTGACTCTTACTGTCCCTATTCTGTACATTTTTTGGCATCTTGTTCCACAAATCATAAACCAAAACGTTCAGCTCTTTCTGGACGATCCTGCTATGACTTTTAGTATTGGGGCAGTTAGCTTTTTGAAATATTTAACCTTTTCTGCTATTTTTTTAAAATTCTTTATATAAACCGGATTCCAAAAAAGTTGGGACACTAAACAGATTGTGAATAAAAACTGGATGCAATGATGTGGAGATGGCAAATGTCAATATTTTATTCGTAATAGAACATAGATGACAGATCAAAAGTTTAATCT
>JARVLU010000179.1:27788561-27805217 GCA_031762415.1 Simpsonichthys santanae
CACACACACACACACACACACACACACACACACACACACACACACACACACACACACACACACACACACACAAAGAGTCCTTTATTGAACATTCATTAACTTTTAAGATTCGTGTCCATATCACCAGGCACGAGCCTGTGGGTTCTGACCTCAACAACTTTTTTCATCCACGTAACTTGGCAAGTGCAAAGTTTGGCTGCTGCAGTCAACATTACCTGATAGTCCAGGTAGAGTGTCCTAATCAAATGCAAATGGCTTAAAATAAAATAATAATCTCCTGTCAAGTCTCTTTTACAAACAAGAAAAAATGTCTCATTAAAATAGTTTGAGCTGGTAGCACATAACTACTATCCGGTAAAATAAGTAACCATTTTTTGTAAGCCTTGAACCACTTCTGCATGTTTGTTTCCTGCAGGGACGTTCTGCCGCAGAACTTCGACAGCTACAGCACCGAGGTCCAGAAGCTGATCTGCAGCGCCGACCACCTGGGAGCGCTGATGCAGTACAACACCCCGGGATTCTTACCCAACAAGAGAATACACAGAGGTGCTGCCGATTAAAGCAAAACGGCCAGTCGAGTGTTGAAAAGCAGTAAATTAACTGCTTTGTGTTTCTGAAGCCATGGGTTTAGCAACACTGGAGGTGATGCAGGCGATGCATCGAACGTGGAGCAACTCCAAAGTCCGAGTTAACGGAAAGTCGAGACAAATGCAGTGGAGAGACATGTTTGATATCTCTGTCAAATGGAGGAGGTGAGGAACAAGACCAGCACTAAAACTGTTCTCTTGTTCAGTACTTAGACAAATATATATACATTATTTTCTTACTTCTTAGTGCAGTGACTGATATGAGGTTTTGCTTACAACCTCAGTCAGAAAGACAGCAGGTGTCCAGCCTGAACTGTAGATAATAATGACAGAAATACTGTAGTTACTGCAGGGTTTTCCTATTGGTGCATTTATTTTCACATATTTTAATAAAGAGCTGTGCTCATATTCATACCTGGTGAAAGTAAATGAGCCTGCTCTGATGTCCTGCAAGCCTTTTAAAAATTATAAAAACAGCTAAAACATTAGAGTAAATCTAGATTTCTAATTATCTTCAGAACTCAAAAGCTGAAGCCTGCTGCTCTTCAACACATTTCAGCAGCCTTTAAGTCTAGACGAGGTCACATATTTAGCTGAATTTTCTGTGGTTTGTAATATGAGAGTAGCAGAAATTTAATTCACTTACAAGATAATTAAAAAAAAAAATACAGCCACTTAAATCTAAAAACTTCAGATTCTGTTAGTTTGGTTTGTTTTACAGAGTAAAATACCCCAAAATCAAGAACAAAACCAGATTCAGCTTTTACTTAATCACAAAGTAAAACAAATTAGAGAAATTGCATTTCCTGTGAAAATGCAGTGTGAATGCTTCTTGCTGAAGAACTTGCTGATAAACAGCTTAAATTAGCTAAAAACATGCTGAAATGTTTTTGGAAGAATAAGCCTAAGTTAGCAGAAGAAAGCAGAAAGAACATATTTGCTGAATTAGATTTAAATAAGCAGAAATGAGCACAAAATGATGAAATTATCTAAAAAAGGTGAACATAGCCTAAAAAATAGCTGAAATGTAGCTGTAAAGGCAGAAAAAAGCTTAAACTACTAGAATGAAGTGGAAAGAGCTGAACTGAGCTCAAATATGTGGAATTAGCTGAAAAAGTTAAAATAACAATCTGAAATTTGCTTTTTTTAAATTTTTTTTTTTTACCATGAAATACATGAATTGAAATTAGTTAAAAATTCTAAAAGCATAGCTGAAAATTTAGAACAGGATTCAATTAGCAGAAGAAAGCAGAAAGAACATGTTTGCCCAATTAGGCTGAAAGAAAAAGAAATGAAGAGAAAAGGGTAGAAATTATCTGGAAAAAAGCTGAAATTAGCAACAACAAAATAACTGCTGAAATATAGCTAAAGAGGCATAAAGAAGCTGAAGTTACAAGAAGGAAGTGGAGAGAGCACGTTTTTGCTGAATTAGGCTGAAAAAGTTTAAATGAGTGCAAAAAAATGTGGAATTAGCTGAAAAAGCTTAAATTAGCATAAAAACAGCTATATAGTAGCTGAAATATAGAAGAATCTGAAACTAGCAGAAATGAGCTGAAAGGAGCATAACAAGCTAAAATTAGCAGAAATAAGTTAGAAGCACAAAAATGTTGCAGTTTTCTAAAAGAATCCTGAAAGGAGCACAAAACAGCTGAAAAAACATCTGAAATGAGCTGAAAGTAGCTGAATTAAAAAAAAATTGCACAAGGAAGCTGAAAGAAGCTGAAGCAGAACAAAATGTGAAAGGAGCAGTAAAAAGTTGTAAAAAGATCTAAAGATATGAAATGAGCTCAATTTTATATGAGGGAAAAAAGTGTCAGAAAAGGCTAAATATTTCAACAAGCTAAAGTTCCACCAATACCAAACGTCATAGCAGGATGGTCCTGAAAGAGCTGAAAGTTTTGATTTATGATTTGTTGAAATAGTTTGAAAAATGTGGGACAAAAAAACATACGGAAGAAAATTGGATCACAACAGTGTGAATACTTCATAAACATCACTATTACGTTTAGGGGGTTTTGGACAGAGTGGATATTAACGGACTAAACGACTTCTTTTCTTGCAGGATTGCCGACCCGGACCAGCCGGTTCTGTGGTTAGACCAGATGCCAGCCAGGAGCCTCAGTCGAGGCTTCAACAATCACATCAACCTCATCAGGTAACGAGTCGACCTTAACGAGTCCCCAGGAGAACTTTGATTTCAACATGACCTCAGTCCCAGTTTATGGTTGTAAAATGCTCATTTAAATTCACTGCTGAAGTTTTACTTCCTCCTTCAGGGGGCAGATCATCAACATTAGATACCTGGCCTACTTCGACAACATCCTGGAATTCATCAAAGACAGAATACTAGTTTACCACGGGTAAATTACACCAAACACACAGTTCTTTCCTTTACTCACCAGCACTTTAAAACAATTTTAAAACAAGTCTTAAAATGACCTGATTTAATCTGTGTTAGGGCGTACAACCCAAGAGGGCTGCTGGAAGTGCGCCAAGCTCTTGAAAATGTGAATAAAGTAGAAGACCTGCTTCCTATAATGAAGGTAAGAAGAAAATCAAATGAATTCAATCAGGAGGAGAACGTCAACCACCAAGAGATTATTTAAGATTAAATAGTTGTTTGGTTGTTCAGCGGTAAAACTCCAGGATGGTTGTGTTTCTTTTCTGAAGCAGTTCAACAGTAAAACCAGAGATGGCTTCACCGTCAACTCCAAGGTGCCGAGCATGAAGGATCCTGGGAAGGAATACGACGGTTTTACCATCACCATCACTGGAGACAGGTAACTTTTACTGGGACTGCAGGGGTCTGGGAAAAAAAAAAGTGGGGTGTCAGGTTTTGTAAATGCAATGCGCTATAGGTATGAAAACAAGAAGAATAAAATCTGAATATTTACTGGAATTAAAACTAGAGATATTGAATTTCCTAAAAATGCAGTGTGAATGCTTATCGTTAAAGAATTTGCAGAAAAGTAGCTAAAAAAATGACTGAAATTAGCAAACATTAGCTGAAAGGTAGCTGAAAAGGCAGAAATAAGTTTAAACTAGCAGAATAAAGGGAGCAGAAATTACCATGAAAAACTTGAGTTTATCTGAAAACAGCTGAAACTTGTTTAAAAAATGCTAAAAAAGGTAGCTGAAAAGTTAGAACAAGCTTAAAGTAGCAGAAGAAAGCAGAAAGAGCATGTTTGCTCAATTATGCTGAAAGGAATAGATATGAGCACAAAAAAGTGGAAATTATCTAAAAAAGCTGAAATTTGCAACAAAAAAGCAGCTGGATAGTAGCTAAAAAAGCAGAAAGAAGCTGAAATTACAAGAAGGACGTAGATTGAGCACATTTTTTCTGAATTAGGCTGAAAATAGTTGACATGAGTGCAAAAAAATGTAGAATTAGCTAAAAAAAAGATTAAATTAGCATTAAAAACTGCTAAATAGTAGCTGAAACTTGCAAAAATAAACTAAACGGAGCATAACAAGCTGAAATTAGCAGAAATAAGTTAGAAGAAGCACAAACATGTTGTAGTTAGCAGAATATAGCTGAAAGGAGCACAAAATTGCTTAAATCAGCTGAAAGTAGCTGATTTTTTTAAAATTTGCACAAGGAAGCTGAAAGTAGCTGAAGCAGAACAAAATGTAAAAGGAGCAGTAAAACATTGTAAACAGATCTAAAGATTTCAAGGATGTAAAATTAGCACACTTCATTTTCTTTGAGAAAAAAGTTGCAGAAAAGACTAAATATTTCAAAAAGCTAAAGTTGCACCAATTCCAAAGACAGCAGGATTGTCCTGAAAGAGCTGAACCTTCTGATTTATGATTTGTTGAAATAGCACAAAAAGATTGTGGGACGTGATATATGGCCAAAAAAACCTGTGGAATAATAAGTATAGTAACGACAATAATATAAACAGGATCACAAAAGTGTGAATGTTTAATAAGTATTCACACAATGAGATGTTTTGTATGTAAAAGATAAAAAGTTATTGGGGGGGGGGGTTTGCAAAGAAATTGTCTTTAAAACAAAAAATGTTGAATTTTTTAAAAAGACTTGCAGGTAATAAATTATTCATAAGTTTTCTGTATATTCTGACAAACACAACAAAGTTGTTTATAGCTATATTTGGGCTTTCTGTTTCTTTATACCTTTAAATTTTAAACAAATGTGTGCTGAGTGTGGAAACAAAAAGGCAAAAGTAAGAACAGGAGAAATTATTTTTAGTTAATAGAATACATATCATAATTGTAAGTGTTCACTAGAAACATTATTTAACGAGTTTAATACTTTTCAGCTGCAAGCTATGACAGTTTAATTTCATCTAAGCTGGCTTTTAATCATGTTTTTGTGTTTTATAATGATTTTTTTTTTTTTACGTCTGCATCTTTTTAGGGTGGGAAACATGTTGTTCTCTGTAGAGACTCAGACCACAGAGGAGAGAACGGAGCAATACCAGTCGGAGGTCGAGTCCATCTACAAAGACCTCACAGCCAAAGGAAAAGCACTGATGCTGTCCACTGAACTGGGGGTAAGATTTACATTTAGAGGTAAAAAAAAAAAAATTTATAAAGTTAAATCTTAGGCTAAAGGCTACCTACGCTGCAGAGATCAAATTTAATTAAAGCGATTTGTTCTGAACATGTTCTGATTAGTTGATTTTAAGAGTTTATTGGTGTCCTCAAACCTTGTGGTTCCCAAACTTTTGACAGTTTTACCTACAAAAAGGCGTGTTTGACTTGTGACCAAGACTTGTGCTGGATGAAGTAAACAAACGTTGACAATAAGCCGTTTAACAAGTGGAGAACAAGCATTTTCTGTGACAATGCAGTGTGAATTCAGAGCAGTGAAACACTTAGCTGAAATTTATTGAAGACGCTGAAACTCAGTTGATAAAGCTAAAAGAAGCAGAACAGTAAAAGAGGGTGAAATGCTAGCTTTAAAAAATGCTAACTAAAAGTAGCAAAGGGTCTGGCTAAAAGACAAAAGTAGTAAAATGCTTGTCAAAACCAACAAAAAGCTATAAACTATGCTAGGTCGAGGTTAGCTAAAATGAAAAATGCAAAAGACTAGCTAAAGGCAAAATGCTAGCCATAATCTGGTGACTAGAGGTTAGTTAAAAGCAAAAAACAAAATGCTAGCTAAAGGCAAAATGTAGCAAAATTATATCTAAAAAAATAAGTGTCCAAAAGCTTACTAAAAAATAAATGTAGCCAAAGATTAACCATAAGCAATCACAGCAAAAGTTAGCCAAAAGCTAAAAGTAGCAAAAGGTTAGCTAAAGGCAAAACTTAGCAAAAAAAAAAAAAGGCTAAAAAACACGACCTCTAATGAGCCACCACAGCCCACATGTGTGGAGCAGAGAGCTGCCATATAGGGCACCTGGGGACCAGGGTGGTTGTCAAAAGCCTTGCTCAAGGGCCCGGTGTGGGGCAAAAGAGTGTGTAGGCAGGTGATGGTACTTCACCTTTCCCCACCCTAATTTTGTTGTAATGGTCAGAGAATTTGAACTGGCGACCTCCCAATCACAGACTCGCCTTCTAAAAAACAAAACAAAACAAAAAAACCTACCTAAAAGATAAAGGTAACAGAATGGTAGCTAATTAAAAGTAGCACACGAAGACAAAAATAGACGCCGAAGCAGATTTTCAACAGAACAACGCTTTTAAATAAGCAGAGGAGATCTCTGTGTATTTCTGTGGAGAAAATGTTTGTAAATACAATTAGTTTGAAAAGTATAAAAGTTACAAAAAACAAAAGCGACAAGCCCCATCTCCCGAACAAGTTGAAGGTTTAGCTATGTGAACGTCAAAAACAGCTCCAAAGTCTGCAGACAGATTGCAAAGCGGCCTACAGAATAAAAGTAAAAATAAAAACCAGTAAAAGTATTTTGAGAATGTTTTAACCTTTTTAAGATTTTCCACACCTGCGTCTTTGAATTGTTTTCTTTCTATTTGCAACATAAAAAAGACCCATTAAGTCCAAATGATGAGTTTGAGGCCGACACTGACCTTGCTTCTTTAGGTCAGAACTCTTAATCTGAAAAACTCGTCTATTTCTTCTTTAAATGAAACGCGTCATCTGAACGTTCCCTGTCCTCTGAAACATTTGAAAAACGTTCTGTTTGGATCTGTGTGCCTTCGCTCTGACCAGTAACTCAGGGTCAAACCAAGGTCACGTGTGCAGAGGGGCTTCGTGCGGGCGGCCTCTTGACTGTGCAGCTCTCATCTCTTCTTTCAGGACGCAGATGCCGTGTGCAACTTGATCCTCAGCTTGGTTTATTACTTCTGCAACCTCATGCCTCTCTCCAGAGGATCCAGGTAGGTTCAATGAACAGTCGCAGTTTCAAAACACAAGAACGTTTGATCAGATTTTCCAGGTTTGGGTTCTGTCAAAGTAAATTCTTTGTGTTTGGACTCAAACTTGGTTAAGAAGTAAAGTCAGATGTAATAAACAGCTGTTTCTCCTCAGTGTGGTAGCATACTCTGTGGTGATGGGGGCCCTGATGGCCAGTGGGAAGGAGGTGATTGGTAGGATCCCTAAAGGAAAGGTAAATTTATTTTTGTTGTTTGACGACCTTACTTACATTAGTGTGTAAATATTTTATTACAAAAATGTAAAAAATTAACAAATTGTTTTACATCAAAGGATTCAGAACATTTTCATATGTGGGCCAAAACTATAAAGATGAAAAAAGGACTCGTGGGCCACAAAAATGTGAATTTAACTCTCAGCATGAACAATATTTTGGAGAAAGGACACATTTACTAATATTGGTGGAGAAAGAGTTTTAAATTGTTGTAGATCCAAAACATTAAAAACCTCAAACACTACGCTTATTTTATTTTATTTTTTTAAAGGATTTGATTTATTTGATTTGTTGGGCCTATGTTTGTTGTTTTCTTGTGTTTGGAAATTTCACTTTAGTTTGTTCTCAGGTAGGCCTGTCACAATAACAAATTTTGCTGGGTGATTAATTGTTTCAGAAATTATTGCGATAAACGATAATATTGTTTGAAATTTGACAATATTTAGTTATTATTGTCAAAATTAAGAAGAAATTTTGGTTAATTTTTGTGTGTAGTGCCTTTTTTGACCACCGGATGGCAGTATAAGACTGTTTGAACCAAAGGATGGATAGTGAGAGAGCAAGCAGTGAGTCTCTAAGAAAAATGGGAGGGAGGCCCCTTGACGTGACATGAGCTGTTTCGCTTTCATTTTTTTGTTGTACTTTATGAACGTTTCGTCCAGCCAACCTTTAAGTGATAAACCATTCTTTTTACAGGAGCTTTATTCCATAATGCTCGTCTGACTGTGACTGGATCTCAAACCGAGTCTTTGTGTTTTTATTTTTCCAGCTGGTGGATTTTGAGGCCATGACGACTCCTAATCCAGAGAGCTTCAGCAAATCAGCAAAGAGCTGGATGAATCTGAAGAGGTGTGGCGAGGAAACGTTTGTGTTTGTTGTTCTGCTGCGTGACGCTCAGCCTAATCCGAGTCCCTCTGCTCCTCTGCAGTTTACCCAGTTGGTACCAGAGTCTTCCGTCTGTAGCAGAGACCTTCCCGTCCATCAGAACCATGATCGAGGTCCTCAACACAGACTCGTCCTCACATTGTCCCAAAAAGTCTTAACACAACTCCCGAACTAAAGAAAAGTCTACGAGTTTGAGCTTCTGCAACCCAAACATCACAGAAGGAGAAAAAATATAGAAACATTTGTTTAAATTTAATTAATAAAAGCCATCCTGTTTTTCTGCACTTTGGGAAGCAGCTGGTGTTTGAAATCAGAAGCAAAGTTTTTGTTTTGATGAAGTGTTTGTCAGAAGTGACCGTTAATCTTGTTTTGGTTCCTCGTTGATGAATTTTCAATCATCTCCTACAAAACTCGTCCGTTTTCTCTCGATGCTCGTTGAAGTTCAAAACTCTTAAAGTTATCACCAGCGTTTGGTCTCGTTAACTGAAATACTTTGATACAAAATGTGTTTGGCTCCAGGTAGAGACAAGAAACAAAATTATTTCACGTTGTTGCGTTACAGATGTTTCATGTGTTTTCCATGGATTTTACTGAAGCAGCTCGTCTCTCGTCACTCATTGTTCGTTGAGCTTGAAGAACAAATCAATTAATTACAGATATCTGGAGGAACAAGAGAAGCTGGTTCAAACAGGATGTTCTGGTTTGTTGGGGACGTCGAAGCAATCCGGTCCAGCTCGCTCCTTCTCTGCTTCGTAGGCTGAATTTCTCTATTTTAAACCAGAGTACGGTGGCCCTTAAGTGTGAATGAACATTTGAAAAAAACAATTACATTAAGCCAAACTGGAAGTGGTGATTTTATTTTTTATTTTTTATTTTTACTTAACAACATTAAACAGAACAATGTACAGTATGGACATTCCTACTATTTGGTGCCTTTTGAGTCCCCATGCTGTAATCTGTTGTATTTTGTTTAAAGGTGAGCTAATATTTATTTTATTAATCTCATCGTATGCTGTATGATTGACTCCCCTCTACCATAAAACACAACCATATGTGCACAAGATTAATTTATTTAAAATAATGCAATCTAATTTTAAATTCAACTTGGGTTTACTGCCATTATAATTCTAAATAAAAAATAATAATAATGATTTTTAATAGTGCTATTTGTAATAGTTCTCATCCAATGACTTTGTATTATATCAAAATATATTTTGTGCTTAAATTGGTAAAAAATAAATTGAGTTCCTGAGTCAACCCTGTTACTTTAAAATACCAGTCACCCCCAGTTTGGCTTAATGTAATTCTGTTTTTTCAAATGTTCATGTACAACTCAGGGCCACGGTACCAGAGTCTAAAATAATGCAATAAAACCAGTTTAAATTTGAGGCAGCTCTAAGAATAATAATAATAATAATAATAATAATAATAGAAAAACAACATATTTGAGTTATTTAACTCTGGACTGCAGCACTCTGTCAGCAGAGAATGAATCGGGTGGATTTATGAGAGGAACGGAACAAAAACCTTCAGGGCTCCTGAGTTTTTCTTCTTTTAGTTTGTCAGCACTTCCTTTATCGGCCGCTCAGTCCTGCACTGATTTAACAAGTCAGCTCGGTGACTCCCAACTCTGGTCCTTGAGGAACACCATCCTGCATGTTTTAGTTGTTTCCTACACTTTGACACGCCTGAGTTAAATCAGTGAATCAGGTGCGTTGGAGCAGGGAAACAACTAAAACACGCAAGATGGTGTTCCTCAAGGATCAGTGCTGGGAACTGCTACGTTAGCTTAAAAATACACAGGAGCATCGGTCAGAGACTTTAGAGAACTGTCTGAGTCGGATCACTCTTTCTCACAATCAATATTTATTAAAGGGCTGATTTTAGCTGATTTAACAATATTTGATTGTTCTGACTACCCAGTAAATCAGTTTTTAATCATTTTGAATCCTCATCAAATTAATGTTATTTTCTAAACATTTTAGGAGCTAAATTGAAAAGTTTAAAGGAACGACTTCCTTGGTGTTTTGATTGTATTTAAATAAATTCTGTACCATATTTTTTGGACTATAAGGCGCAATAAGCGGAATAAGTTCATTTTAACAGATTTTTTAGCGTCGTGTAGCACATAAAATCGGTTCGAGGTCAGTAAGCACAAACAAAATTAACACATAAGGCATACTGTTAATTTTTGAGAAAATTAAAGGATTTTATGTGCATCTTATAGTTAAAAAAATACAGTAATTATTTTGGTTGACACTCTAAAGAAGATGATTACAACCTAATGGTTTTTGCAAAATCATTATTTTTATAGTTGTTTTTGGTAGAAGTACATAATACAATTCAATACTCTTCAATACCAGGTACGTATTCAGATAAGTACCAGATAAGTAGTATGTACTGTTGTTAAGTATCCAGTAAGCACCAGGAACAAATCCTGCAATACTCCCTGGAAAATACTCTGTATGTACTAAATACTTGCTTTAAGGTAAGTACAGGGTAACAAGTTGCTTCATAAACCAGCCTGGTCCACATAGGTACCAGTGCGTATTTCCTGGTATAATGAGCTAAGTATCGTGTACGTACCCTGTAAGTACCAGGTACCTAGTACGTACCAGGCTGTATTACCTGGTATAAAGAACTAAGTATCATGTATGTACCCTATAAGTACCAGGTACCTGGTACATGCCAGGCTGTATTACCTGGTATAAAGAGCTAAGTATGTACATGCCCTGTAAGTACCAGGTACCAGGCTGTATTACGTGCTCCTACATAATTTTCTCCAAACAAATTGAAAACATTTAATAAACTCTAGTTTCTTTCAGTAGAACTAGTTTCAGGATCTGCAGATGGGTTCATCTTTGGCTCCAAAACCTCTCCAGAGTGAAAAAGACCTCATTTGGGTTTTCCATTTTATATTTGTGATATTTTACCTCTAAAGTCTGAGCTGCCTGATAACTACAGATACATTCTCTCAGCTGTTCAACGTCTCTGACTGGCAGGTCTTTAAGGGCTAATTTTAAACAGGATTTTCAAAAGTCTTCATTTTTAAGTTGTTAGCTGTCGGTTCTCAGTGTTTCTCATGGTTTTTGAACATTTATGCTCTCGTGGATTTAAACTGACCGGTTCTTTACGACACCAGTGTTTTGGAAGAATAGATCATGTTCTTTCAGGTGGTTCTTCTTTGAAAAATTAAATAAAAACTTGCTGAAAGTATCGGACCCAAAAGAAAACACAAGTTTAAGTTTTTTCCAGGTGTTTTGGTCGACGACAGTAGAGTCTGAATAAAGGAAATATATATGGCTCCCACAGTTCAACATTTAATGTTATTTTCCAGAGGCGTTATTTGGGGATTGTGACGTCGGCGTGAAAACACACGTCAGATACTGAAGCAGTATTGTTGCTTGTGCCACTACTGCCTGAGTGTAAATTATCACGTAAGTTAAAGCACCAGACTCTGGAAGTTTTCTGTGATTTTTGGGGCCTTAATTCTCTTTTTACGAGAACAGAAAGTTATTACAGTCTGCAGGAGTTTGTACTTGGCTAATTTAATCTAACTTTGCTTCCAGAAGTCAAAATATAATTAAAATATTTATTTCCAGTCCGAACTGTTTTATTTTTATATTTTTGTTCAACCGTTTGATATTATCTCATCTTTGTTGGGTCATCGGATTTGAAATGAAATGACTCCCTAAAACTTGAAGGAACGAATCTTTCTGTTGAACAAATGTTCAATAAAACTGGGCATTTCCATCTGGTTCTGATGTGTTTTTTGTTTTTTCAGAAGAACTCATTGAAATCTACTTTCAGGAAATAAAAAGAACTGATCGTCGAGTGCGATGAGATAAAATTTTACAACTTCTTTATAAGTCAATGTTTGAGTTCTCTAGGATTAAAGAGTTCCTTAGTTAAAATGAAATATTTTTACATGAGTCAAAAATATGAGCTATGAAAACCTAAATATGCACAAAAAAAGTTGTCCTTTACATCAAATTCGAGTATATAAAGTCACTTGAAAAACAATTACAGGAACAGAATGAGTTTGAAAAATGTTATGAACTCCAAATCCAGTCTCTAAATTGTTTAATCGCTAATAAAAACAGAAGCCACACTTTTTCAAACTGAACGCTCTTTTGAGGCTTGTTTTGTCTGAAATCAGCTGCAGCTGAATTAAATTTCTTTACATAAATTTAACAGAGATGCTAAGTTAAAATCAAACTTCTTGACTCTTTTTAAGATGCCAAGTTATTTTAATATATCTTAACATTTCGTAATTATGATTTAGCATACAGTATTGTGTTATAGGATGCTAAGTCCTAATTTGCAGATGGTATCTCATAAATATGAGGTGTTTGGCAGAAGACCATTCATTTTTGAGATGTTAAATCATAATTTTGAGATTGTATCCTATTAGCATCTCATATTTACAACTTCACAGCTCATATTTAAGTGTTGTGTGATAAATATGAGCTGTTGATAATGATTAGTTTATTGCCCCACTATTTTACAGTTGTGTTTGTTTCATAATTATGATTTTGTTTATATACTGTATTTGTAAGATAGTAAAAAAAAAGTGTCTTAAAATCTCAGTTATGATTTAGCATGTCATGTTTTAAGGGCTATTATGAGATGCTAAGTTTTTTATTATAATATAATAATGTGACACTAAGTAGTGAATCATGAAACAGTGAACGTTTTGGAGTTGTATTTGGTATCTCACAAAGAGGAGATGTTCGGTCCTAATTATGAGAAGATAACTCATAATTATGTCTCCAATATTATATTATTATTATTATATTATTGTTATTATTATTATTTAATCCAAGTAGCAGATTTAAAATCTGATTTTAAAGGAATTAACAACTTCAAGAATCCCAACAAAAGAAAAAAGTTTTTTCTTGCAGTTCCTGCATCTGACCACTAGATGGGAATAAAGCGCTGAGAAGAGGCGTCACGTGATGCTCTTCCCTGATTCTGATTGGTCCATGCGGCTCACGGGAGAACGAAGCGGGTAACGGGTTCTGTTGTTGAACAAGTGACCATGGCGGAGGATGCGTCTGTCTCAGAAGAAACTTTGACAAGTTGCTTAAATTTATTGGTCAGTTTGGGCAAAGTTTTGCTGCAGAACGCCAAACAAGACGCAGCAGGTAAGGTGATTCAAACAAACGACGTTTGAACGTTTTAGTATAAATTAATTGGCTGTTTTCCTCTAAGCTAAATATTGAATGTTTTCATTGCGTCACATTATGTGAAGTAAAAGTGGAATACCTGTGAAATAGGTTTCACTGAAGCTAAATAAAGTGACTTAGTGTCGCAGTTAGCAACACTTTAACGTTTCATAATCTGAACACAAAGCCACAACATGTGAGAAATGCTTCTGCAGATTTTTTGGATTAAAATCTGGTGTAATCCCTGTCATGCTTGTTGCCAATATAAACCAGCCTGAGACCCTTAACAAAGACCTCTTGTTCTCCTGCAGCCTCCCTGAAGACTTTTGTACCTCATAAGATCACCACTTTATTTGGCATGATCACAGCTGGAGCAGACTTTTACAAGAGGTGAATAAAAATCACAAATTAATAAATCTCGCTGTTTGCGTCGACGTTTAATTTGCACAAATGTGCCGTTTCTGAGCAGCGTGGGAGTGAAGACGAAGACTGAAGCCGAGGACGTTTGGAAGAAGTCTTATCAGTAAGTTTGATGTCATTTAATGTAAATATTGACCCATAAACTGTGGGAAAACTGTGGGTGTTGCTCCGGTCTGTTTTGGTGAGGAGGGAGCTGAGATGAAAGAAAAAAGCTCTGGTCCACTCATGTTTCAACTCGCATGTCTTGTGTATTATTATTACAAAACACAAACTGCTCATTACTTATTTTTATATTATAACTAATTAAAATAACCAAAAGATTTATTTTGTTTCAGCCATGAAGCAGTGAGAGAGCAGGTGGAGGAGCTCCTTCAGCTCGAGGTCTGTATTATGACCTCTTTCCCTTTTTGCAAATCTTGTTTTTATCATGTATGTTGTTTTATTTAATAAAGGTTTAAAATCCTCACAGACAGGTGAAGTACACTGGATAAAAATACAGGTTATTTAGATAATGTTGGATAAATTAAATTTAGGACTTAAAACACAGAATTCACTTTTCTCAATGAAGATGTGGTCAATTTTTAATTTACAGAAACATTTTTCTTTATCAACAACAACAACATATCAACAGAAATATATTATTGGGGACTGCTTACTGAGGCAGCCACCTGTTATTATCCACCTGACTCAGGGTTTCTTGACTTTATATCTTAGTCTTCCATCAATTTTAATGTGGCCCGAACCGCAACATGTATCAAAACGACCGGCTCGGCATCGTGATGTGTACTAATACTTTTATTGATGTTTCGAGTTACCATGGCAAAGTAACTTGCAAACAAAGACACATCATATTTCTCATTCAAAATGCCTGACAGACCTCAGCTGCTTCTTTGAGATACTGAAGTGAAATTTGCTCTGGTCGTAGCTGAGAGCGAGTTTTCATACATTCCTAATGCAAATTAAAATACCAAGATGGCTGCCTGAGCTAAAAAGTAAAAAATACTATAAATCAGCTAATTTTAGAGATTTTGATCTAAAATTTTATGTGGTGACAGCTGAGAATGTTTCCCATCACATACTGGAGACAAATCAAAAATCCAAGATGGCCACCTTAGCTAAATGGGGAAAAAATACGATAACTCAGCCATTTTTATAGCTATTCTGCTGAAATTTGTTATAGTGGTAGCTGAGAGAGAACCCAAACACATAGTACTGTCAAATCAACAATTTAAATGATCAGCAGTCTGGCAGTCCCTGTCCCTATTTACATTTGAACTCATAATTTATTAATTTTGTGTAGATTTTTGTATGGTTCACATTTGTTTAGATTTTTCTTTGTATCATGAGTTGCAACAAGCATTTCAGTGAAATACTTTATAGATACTTTATACTACTTTATACTTGGTAGTTAAACTGAATTGAATAGAATAGATACTTTATCATTTATATATACAGTACAGTACTTAATACTACTTTATACTTGGTAGTTAAACTGAATTGAATAGAATAGAAACTATATACTGTATACTTTAAACTACTTTATACTTTATATATACTTTATACTACTTTATACTTGGTAGTTAAGCTGAATTGAATAGAATAGATACTTTATCATTTATATATACAGTACAATACTTTATACTACTTTATACTTGGTAGATAAACAATTGAATAGAATATATACTTTATACTACTTTATACTATTTTATACTTTATAGATACTTTACTTTATACTACTTTGTACTTTATATATACTTTATACTACTTTTTACTTTATAGATACTTTATAACTTGGAAACTGATATTAAATCACATCAAGCATCATCGTTATGAAAAGGAGCAAATTTAGCTTCAACTGTCAGTGGACAATAGATTTAATTTTAACTGTGTGATTCCAGCAGATGTTTTTTATTTTCATTTTTTTAGAATGAGTGGGACTCCTTCCTGGAGAGTGTGGACAAAGATCTGCTGACGACAGATGAGCAGCTGTCAGGAGGAAAGATGGCCGACAGCCTGAGCCCCGACTCTCTGTTCACTGATGCACGGAGCGGAAAGTACGTTTCCTCTTTGGTTATTAACATCAGTTCAGCTTCTTTAAATGGCTGCTTCAGTTATCGGTCCAACCAGCGTTGGATGGACACTTTTCAACGTAATAAGTCAGGTTTTTGATGTCCATGTGTTTTTAGGAGCGTTGCCCTGGGTCACTTCCTGGGTCAGGGTCAGAAGCTGCTGCTGGTTCTGATTAGACATTTTGGATGACTGCTGTGACGAGACCACGTGGCCGAGCTGGAGGCCAGTCGGGTCAGTGTCTCCTCCGTCCGAGGAGGGAACAGTTTCTGCAAACATCTTTTTTTTTTTTTCTTCTGTGTGTAAATCCAGTTGTCTCGACTTTAACTGCTCAACACTTGAAAATAAGTTATCAACACAGGATGGGGATTTTCTTTTTGGTCATTATCACTTTTATTACTAGGGTTTTGACATTTACTCCACTAGTTAGATATACAGATGTGCATAAAATGAGTTCAGCTTGAATGGTTTTGGATAGTTTCATTGGCTCTTTTTCCAATATCAGCATTATCTGATTGATCATCCTGGGGTCGCATTTCTTCTTGCATCCATGTCCTGGGCGGTTGGCCAAAGTCTCATGTCCCTTATATTTTTATGATGTTGCGTGCAGATGGTCTTAAAGCTTTTATCTTTAACATAAATGCTAACACAATGATACCAAACTACCCAGTAGCTGTTTGTTCCCTTTACATCAGCCGAATGCTTCCTGTAAAGACAATTATGATCAAAAGCTGAAACACAACTATAATGTAAAGATAATTTGTCTCTTTAACAACAAATTTGTCTGTGCTACTTTAGCATATTGTTGTAAAACTAACAATAAATTAGGGATGCACGATATTATCGGCATGGTATCGATATCGGCTGATATTAGTGATAAAGTTAAATATCGGACATAGGCCATTCCATCAAAAAAACTCACCGACATAAAGGGTGCTTTACATACATACAGTA
>JARVLU010000179.1:27805306-27819050 GCA_031762415.1 Simpsonichthys santanae
ATATATGTAACTGGAGTTGAAGTTGTTTTATTTTTCTGCTGCGTTGTTCTGCAGGACCTCCTGGAGGCTCGGTCAGTGCAGGTCTTGGTGGTTTCCTTCGGCTGTGTGGAAGGAGCTCAGCTGTGGCTGCGGCAGACCGGAAGTACCTTTGAAATGCTGCTCGACCCTCAGAGAACGGTCCGTTTGTTTGTTTCCACCCTTCACTGTCTCCTTTTAAAACAGTTTTCAAGATATCATACTGTCCAACCTGCACATTAGAACAGCTCCTGTCTTGTTTTAGGAAAACGAACAAGAAAAAATAACGTTAAATTCATGGAAACTAGACGTGTCTGTGATTCAACGCGAACACAACGAGAGACTCAGGTGTTTTACCAGCTGTTTGATGATGTGTCATAAAAGCTGAAAGTCTCTGAACTCCACTCTGAAAAGTCCAGATGCTGACCTCTGCGAGGTGGAAGCCACCAAACAGAAAGAAGGAACATTTTCCAGATGCCACAGAATCGGTCATGCTGGAGATATAAACCTAAAGAAACGACTTTCTGCTGCTTCCTGTCTCGTACAGATCTACAGGAGTTTCTGTCTCGGCTCGTCTTACGCCAAAGTGATGAAATTCGGCTGCCTGCTGCGCTACTCAGAGTACAGAGCTGCAAATATAGACTTCCCCGATGTCCCGCCTCGTCTGCTGGAAGACCTCTTCCAGGTACGCATGGCAACATAACACAAGACAACGTGTCTTTAAAGTCAAAGAGCTCGAGTTGATCTGTAAAACATTTATTATGAGAATGTTTATGAAGCAACTGTTGTGATCTAATCTTTCTACGTTTTTCAGCATGACTCTTGTCTCGCAGTTTTCAAGCTATTTCAACAAATCATAAATCAAAACCTTCAGCTCTTTCAGGACCACCCTGCTATGACTTTTAGTATTGGTGCAACTTTAGCTTCTTGAAATATTTAGCCTTTTCTGGCATTTTTGTTCTCGTAGAAAATGAATTGAGCTCATTTTACCTCCTTCAAATCTTTAGATGTGTTTGCAGATGACTGCTCCTTTCACGTTTTGTTCTGCTTCAGCTTCTTTCAGCTTCCTTATGCAAATTTACAATTTTTTCATCTACTTTCAGCTGATTTCAGCTGTTTTTCACCTGATTTGTGCTCCTTTCAGATTATTTCTGCTAAAATATTTTTGTGCTTCTTCTAATTTCTTTCTGCTAGTTTCATTTAGTTATGTTCCTTTCTTATCTTACTTCTGCAAGATTCAGCTTTATCTACTATTTCAGCTACTATTAGTTGTTTTTTTGCTAATTTTAGCATTTTCAGCTAATTCCACATTTTTGCATTCATTTAAACTTTTTTCAGCCTAATTCAGCAAAAATGTGCTCTCTCCACGTCCTTCTTGTAACTTCAGCTTCTTTCTGCTTTTTAGCTACTTTTCAGCTGTTTTTGCAAATTTCTGCTTGTTTCAGATAATTCACACTGTTTTGTGCTCATTTCTGTTTCTTTCAGCCTAATTAACTTCTTTCTGCTAATTAAAAATATACTTCAGCTTTTTTTCTGCATTTTCTGCTATTTCAGCTACTTTTTAGCAGTTTTTTTTTTGTTGCTAAATTTAGCTTTTTCAGCTAATTCCACATTTTTAAGCTCATTTCAGCTCCTTCCACTTCCTTATGGTAGTTTATGTTTCTTTCTGCCTTTTCAGCTGCTTTTCAGCTAATTAATTTTGTTGCTAATTTCAGCATTTTTTTTAGCTAATTTCCTAATTTTAGTTCTTATTTCTACTTATTTAAACCTAATTCAGCAAATGTGTGTTCTTTCTGCTCTCCTGCTAACTTAGGCTTGTAGCATTTCAGCTACCGGTACATTTCAGCATGTTTTAGCTACAAAGGTAATTTCAGCTGTTTTCAGCAAGTTCTTCAGCAAGAATTATTCACACTGCATTTTTGCAGGAAATCCAGTGTTCAGCGTTCACACTATTGTTATTTGTTTCAGAATTTAAAACAGTTAGATATGACTTTTGGTTTCTGTAAACAGAAAAATTAAACTTCGTTTTACAATTATTCTCATTAAAATGCACATTTTAAAAGTTCATAAATAAATGTCATCTTTATGTTCGGTGTGTTTTCAGCTTGGTGGTGACTTTCTACTGGACAACACGGGAAAGGTGCTCCTGTCTCACCCATCTAAAAGCCCTTTGGACAGGCTGAGTTTGACCGACGTGCTGCAGGCCGCCGCAGCCGAAAGTCGAACAAACACGCTGGTGCAACGCCACTGACGCCACAGAGGAGGAGCAGCTCTTCGACGCACATTGATGATGTCACGCCTCGCATTCACCGCATGAAGAGGAGCGACTGATGCTGAAGTGTGGAGAAGAGACGGCCGATCGTTTGTCAAGTCAGTGTTGTGGATCGAGCAGCGTCGTCTAAATGTTATTCAACTGATAAAAACGTGTTCACGTGCCAGTTGGAGATATTTTCAAACTTTTAACGACGACTATATTATTTAGAAATCAAGCAGCAAAAAGCTACAACTAACTACTGAAATAGTCTTTAATTGAAGTCAAGATTATAAATTAATATAAATAATAAATGTAGAAGCAGTTATCGATAAAACAGCTATGATGTATAAAAATCTCAGAAATTGTCTTATTTTTTAAGAGAAAGTAAGTTGATTACTGTAAATGCAAAGAAATTACAAACATATTAAATTGAAATGAGTCTGTATTCAAACTCAGGATTTCTGATAAAGTTGAACCCATTATGCCTGAAATGTGTAAAAATATATCAAAACAGGAGTATTTTATTCTCTGAAAAATAAACTAATAATAGGAGTATGTATTGTAAAATAGATTTATGAGATTTTTTTTTTTTTGTAACCAGACATTTAATTTAATAATTAGGATTAAAAAATAGACTTGACCCACTGTTTTACTGTTCTTTACTGTTATACAAATAAAAAAGTATCAGCTTTATTTGTTTTATTAACACTGACAGGACAGTCTAGTGTCAAAAATGTCATTTAAAAACAAACTTCAAAATATTTTAAACCTGTTTTTACATATTTATACTGATCTGAAAAGGTTCTGAAAACCATGTCAGCACATGGTTTTTGATTCATTAATAAAGTATATGTTCAGAACTTTATTGTCTCCTAGGCCTGTCACGATAACAAATTTTGCTGGGCGATTAATTGTCTCAGAAATTATTGCGATAAACAATAATATTGTTTGAAATTTGACAATAATTAGTAATTATTGCCAAATTTAAGAAGAAATGTTGGTTAATTGGTTTTGTGTGCAGTACCTTTTTTGACCACTGCATGGCAGTATAAGACAGGTTTAACTGAAGGATGGATAGAGAGGGAGTGAGCAGCGTGTCTCAAAGAAAAATGGGAGTGAGGCCCCTTGATGTGACGGACAGAGGGTTTTTTCCCCCCGAGGTCAGCCTTTTAGCTTAGCTTCTTTTAATGATCCAAAAACGTGATTTTGGACGGTTAAAACTGATTTTAAAGAAAAAAGAGAAAGGGAGGGGTCAGTGAAGAGCACCGGAGTTGAACCGTTTGTCATCCAGTGTCTTCAGTAGAAAGAGAGACATGAAGAAACGATAAAGCCGATAAATGAAAATGAGATCGATAATTTTAATTTATCATGCGATTAATTGATTTATCGTTTATCGCGACAGTCCTATTGTCTACGTAACTCATATTTTACGGACTATTTGCACCAATATATTAGTCTTTTTTCTTTTTTAAAGTTTTGCCAAGTTTCAGATGTGGTTCTGAAGGTCTTGATAAGCAGGAGTCTTGCTCGGCAGATTTCATTAAAACATGTTTTAATCCTGTAAAGCTCAAATAGTCACTGATGGACATCTCAAAGGAGTTTGGTATGTCCTGATTCTGAAGAAGGGCCTTCCATCTTTAAACTTCCTCCTTTTTTTGGACACTTTGATCAAAAGTTTTGAATTCCATGAATGAACTCATGGCAGAGTGTGACTGAACCAGTGTCATATTAATCATATTAATGCAGCTCTCTGAAAAAATAAAGCAATCATGCTTAAAATACCATCAAATATCAATATAAAGTAAAGTTGGATTTACACAGTTATATTGCACCCTTCATGCTAAATTGATTGTATTGTATAGGTATTGCAATGTTGACATCAAGACTATGGGAAGTAGGGGTGCTACAGCCCCTCTGATGAATGCAGGATATGATAATCCAAAACCATAAATAAGGCATTTATGATAAAGTAAAAAAAAAAACTATTTCACTAGTGCTGCACGTTTAACTTCTATTTTGATGTTAAGTTTTGTAAATCAGTGTTGTTATGGTATATATGTATGCAAAACTGCTTCAAACACACACCCATATATATATATATAGAACAGCTTTAATGTCCACAGTGAGATAAAAGCACGTGCTGCCAGTGTGCATTTCAGTGCATATATTTAGTATTACATTTTTCATTTGGGAGTTTAAGGCTTTAAAATTCAATAATCTCACAGCAACCTCCACATGACATACGTTCCCACAGACCCCAGTTTGTTATTGTATTGTAGAGAGTCTTTTACTGTAAAATAAATAATTTGATTATTAAATAAAGTGAGTTTTATTTCCATATATCAACAGCTTTGTAGTAACATGGTGACAGATAATAAAGTTCATTTCAAAGAGCCACCCTGTCGTCAAACTCGCAGATGTAGTTCATGGTCCGATCGCAGTAGTGGTCCCACCAGTCTCCGTCGTCTGACGACATGGCCACGCAGTTCTCCCGCCTCCCTCCGTCTGGCTGACTGGACAAGAAGTGTCTGCGCCACTGGAAGTACGAGACCCGAGTGCCGTCGTCGAAGAGGTACAGGCCCTCCGAGCGCAGGTCGTTGATGCCCAGCCAGACGGGCCAGTTCCCCGGGTGGAAGAAGCCCTTCACGTAGTCGGCCAAGGCCTCCTGCTCCTTGCGGTCGCGGGGCATCGCCAAGCGACCTCCACGTTCCATGCACTTCCTGGATGCTCCAGCATAGTCTTCTATACTGTTGTACACCAGGTAACATTTGTAGCCCATCCTGCGTCCCTTCTGACAGCCTTATAGAGCAGAGAAAGAAAAACGGAAGTGCAAGTTCTAATGAAACTTACGGAAACTAATCGTTAGATATACAGCTGCGATTTTTGGAGTCAGCCTGATTCAAGATGGCTGCCACAGCTAAATACCTTAGCAAATACAAAAATAGCTACAAGTCAGTCAATTTTTTTCTCTCTCTCGATGAAGACAGACACTCATTCCCTCTCCTGCCTCCCGTCCTGCTTTTACTCGTGCCCTGTGAATCTCTGAGCCGCTCTTTACGCATCTTCCGAATTGTAAATGATAAATCTGGTCAGCTGGTCTCTCAACGCAATTGATGAAATTTTCTCGACTAGAAGACAGGGTGCTGGAGAGCCCTCATGCCCAGAAGGGACACATGCAGCTGGATATGTCATGGATTCCTGGATTGTTTGGAAGATGATGTGTCTGTCTGTTGAGGATGTAGAAGACGTGTACATAATTGGATTTAACAGTGTTTATGCTTTTTGGAATTGGCGGATACCAGGGATATTGACTAATGAGGAAGACATCGGCAGCAGTTTTGGCAACAGTAAAGCTGCCAGGCTTATATGAAGGATCACTCAGTGCTTTGAACACTCGGACTAATATGCTTTGAGAGTTGAACCGTAAACTGGACGTGATTTGTGAGAATCGTGGGCCACTTGCAGCTCCTTGGACTCGCCGGCATGAAGGAATTGACCTTGGAGAAGGCTATACTGTATTGCACGGACCGGCGGGATGTCCACAAATCTGGCTGTTTGGCTTCGTCATTGAGTGAACCATTGGAACTGAAGGCAGACATGAAATCAGTAGTCGGCCTGCTCAAAACAATTTTTTTTTAATTATCTGAATTTGGCCTCTCTGCTGGCCTTGGATACGCCAACTTGTCTCAAATTGCTCCTGGTGGATACGTAACTTAAGAAGCTCTGTCCCCCCATCCCCCCGAGAACATCTGTAGACCCTTATCAGAGTGGACTGGCTGAGAAACACTAACATCTTTATCAGGACAATGGAAACTATCTGGAAGTGTTCATGGACAATCTCACCGTCTTGTCGCCCTCCCTCACCTGCAAAATGTATTATGTCTCTCTATGTTGCTTGCTGATGTATAATGTTTTGCTACCTTGCACTGTGCCCTGTGTCAAGGACACGGTGTGAGAGATCCTTTTTTTTAATACCTTGTCTCGTGTTTTCTTCCCCTTTTCTTACCGAAGCGATAAGGACAGCGTTCATAGGGAGCCGCAGCCTCGGTACACTTCCATCTATCCTTCAGACGGCTGTACGTAATGAGATGTAGCTGTACTTAACTGTGCAATGACTAAGCTGATTCTGAATTCCCCAGAAATTGGCCTAAAATTTGGTGTGATAGCAACAACATATATTGAGAGCTATCTTTAAGCTTAATTCATGCTCAATAATCTAGGTAGCTAAATCTAACAAGGTTGAGTCAGATCGTTTCTTCTTGTTGAAAAGTTTCATCTTTTATCTAAAAGACTTCTTCAGTCTGCGGAGCTGCAACGAACTCTGTCTTATAAACAGCACCTTCTCATAGTAAATCAACCAGTTTGTTGTTGTCATCCAGAACTAGCTGTTCACATGTAAGAGGACCAACAACCTAACAATTTATCGTTAATGCTCTGATGACCGCTTGCTATTCACAAGGGGCTGAGTGATACAGTAACAGCATTATAAGAGGGGGACAGTTGGACACGGAGGCTCCGCCCCTGTTTAATGATGGTTTCCCTTCACAAAGATGGCCTCCTTTACTCTTCTCTCAAACCACTGTTCCTCTCTATCAAGGATGTGAACATCTTCATCCCTGAATGAGTAACTGCTGGCCTGGAGATGCTGATCTTCTGTGCTGGACCATCTTTGTGAAGAGAACCTTCCATCTCCAACTGTCCCCCTCTTACAATGTTGTTATTGCATCACTCAGCCCTCTGTGAGTGAGAAGTCATCAAGGTACTAATGATTCTTCATTGTTTTACTAAAAACTAACCATGATTCTGCTGCAGGATGTAAAAAATAAATAACATCAAAATCCACCCTTACTGCCTCCATAAAATTAAGAAGGTAAGTAGCAGCCTGGTGCTGCCGCAGTTCATGAACTGGTCTTTAACAGCCGTCAGTCTCAGGAAAAGAAAAGTTTAATTAGTTTGCTGCTCTGGAGGTGTGTGTTAACAACAGACCAGGCAGAAGGACGTCAGAGTTGTGTGGCTTTACTTTCCAGATGAGGCTGTGCAAAGTTCATTTGGTATCAATTTATTATTTTCCCACTAAGACGCCACGATGTTTTGAAGAATCAACCAGTGAATTTGCATTTTGGGGGGATTCAGTCAGCTGTTTTGGTTCTCACCCGCCCATCTCGGAGTTCCTCTGTATTCCTGCAGGATAATACTTGAGAAGTTTATCGTTTATCTGATTCAGACGTAGGAAGCTGAAAGACTGATTCATGACAGTTGTGGCTTTTAACCCCCCACCCTGAGCAGAAACGTGCTGGAACATGCCACAAGGCTGCGTTGTGTCCAATTGATTTTATTTTGGCAGTCTTCCATCCGGATCTGTTTCTGTTTTCATACCTTAGCAGCCTCTGTTATTTGCATAGTAACCAACAACACTGCAACGCTATAACTTTCTTAAAGCGTGACAAAACCGCAGGTCCCCTTTGATGTTTTTTTCCTTCATGCAGTATCTCATTTGTAAAGTTTTTGAAGACAGCAGGGGCGTGTCGCTCTGTAAAATTTAAAAACACCTCTTAGTTATTTGCATGATACAGAACAGACGCGTGAGCTACGGCATGTTGTCTCACGCGCGCCATTTCCCCATTAATCTCCTCTCAACAGACGTGGAGCGATCCCCTTCGGACGTTTTGGATCAAACGGCATCCCCTCCAGCAGCTCGTGTCTTTTTATAGTAGATGAGTTTTGACAAGATCTAGAAATATAATGAAAATATAACGCAGGTGTTTGCTTCTTATATCTTTATTCAAATTGTCAAATATGGATCGTTTCTCTATCAGAATCTAAGATTTGCAGTTATTGATCTTTTTTTTTTTTTTTTTAAATATCATTTTAAAAGCCCTTTTAGTAAGTTTCTTTCAGCTCTTCCCTCCTTCAGCAAACGCACGTGAAAGATTTAGCAATTGTTTTTGTTTTTTTTTACATCGGATGCCCTTTCTGACGCAACCTGGGGTTGACCTTGTTGCAACCTCAAGATTACAGACTGCGGCTCCTTTAAAAGCCCTGTTCATAAAACAGAAAGTTAGAAATCAAGGAGCAGAGGTCACAAAGGTGCAAGACGTCAAGGACTTGGCGTCCACTGTCCAGGAAAATGGAGAGTGTGGTAAAGAGGTGAAGACACAGTCCAGACAGGATGGAGAGGATGGAGAAAAGTTTCAGGAGTGATTTGTGACAAAGTTAGGGAGGCCAGACTGAGATGGTTTGGACATGTCCAGAGGAGGGACAGTGGGTATACTGGTACAATGATGTTAGACATGCAGGTGCCAGGAGAAAGACAAAGAGGAGACATATGGATGCAGTTAGAGAGGACATGGAGGTGGTTGGAGTGAGGACAGAAGATGCAGAGGACAGAGTGTAATGAAGGAGGATGACTCGTTGTGGTGACCCCTGAAGAGGGAAAAGCTGAAAGAAGAAGAAGAGAAAGAATTGTGGGAAAATAATCTCATACCTTCCAGTCGTCCGATCTCCTTGCGGTTGTCCTTGCTGTGCTGGTAGACCTCTTGGATGCTGTCCTCCAGGTCCCCGGCTTTAGCTGTGGAGTTAGCAACAAGTAACAACAGAGATAGGACAGATGTGCACTTCTACGATACCTCATGGTTTTTATTTGTGAGTTACACGTTGATGCTTTGAGAAGATGAATGGTTGGTTGTCTCTGTGTCCCTGGGATGGACTGGAGACCTGTCCAGGGTGTCCCCCATCTCTTGCACAGTCATAACTGAACACGGGTACCAGTGACCCCCGCAACCGGAAAAGGAAGAAGCAGTTAAAGAGAATGGACGGATGGATGGATAGATGGACGGATGGATGGATGGATGGTTTGCAATGGAAGCATAAACACTCACTGCATTGTCCAAAATGATATATACGTTCAAAGATGTCCAGCTCTTGGAGTATGTGTTGTGGATTGCTACTGTCACAGCTAATTTTAGCTCAGTATAACTGAGTTACAGCTGTTTTGTGCTTGCTATGGCTGCGGTGGCCATCTTGAATTGTGCTGATTATTTGATGGTGGCGATCAGTCTTACCATCCAACCTGGAGATACGGTCAATGAGCTGGCTGACTTTAACATCCAGAGTGTAATGACCAACGTTCAGCTTGTGGATGGCCTGGTCCATACTGGCTAGTCTGGACACTGAGGGACCATGAAGAGCAGAACACAAGAACTAAGTACAAATAAGAAAACGTCACTTGAGAGAATGTAGATGTGTTGCTTAAAATACAAATTATTGCGTTTGTACTTTTAAAGGCAGATCAGTTATACATGATGCAGCATTTGATTCAAACAAATACAACTTACAGACGTAGTTATATGAGCTTTCAAAGTCCGACACTTGGGTGGTTGGTTCAGATTCAGGTTCTGGAAAAATATCCGGAACATCGCCTCTCATCCTTTTTACCTCTGGCACAGATGCCTGACGAACACACGGAAAGATGACGTCAACTTTTCTGTCTCCTCAGAGATGGGAGGAGGTCTGGGAGCTCTGAACAGCTTTGTTGTGTGAATGAATCATTCACTCTATTGTGATCCATTTGTCTTCTGTACATGACGGGCGTCGTCCTGCAGTTTTCAGCTATTTCAACAAATCATCAATCAGAAACATTCAGCTCTTTCCTGCTATGATTTTTGGTATTAGTGCAGCTTTAGCTTTTTGAAATATTTATAGCCTCTTCTGACATTTTTTCCTCATAGAAAATGAATTGAGCTCATTTTACATCCTTCAAATCTTTAGATCTGTTTACAACCTTTTACTGCTCCTTTCACGTTTTGTTCTGGTTCAGCTTCTTTCAATTTTCTTGTGCAAATGTAAATTGTTTTCAGCTACTTTCAGCTAATTTCAGATGTTTTTCAGCTGTTTTGTGACCCTTTTAGGTTATTTCTGCTAACATTTTATGCTTCTAACTTCTTTCTGCTAATTTCAGCTTGTTATGCTCCGTTCAGCTTAGTTATGCTAGTTTCAGTTATTTCAGCTTTAGCTTTTTTTAATGTTCATTTTAGTAACCTTTTCAACTAATTTCACAGTTTTTGCACCCATTTAAACTTTTTTCAGCCTTGTTCAGCAACAATGTGCTCTCTCCACTTCCTTCAGCTAATTTAAGCTTCTTTCTGTTCTAACTATTTTCAGCTTTTTTTCTTTCCTTTTTCTTTTTTCTTTTGTTTTTGTTTGTTGCTAATTTAAGCTTTTTTCAGACAATGCCTACTTTTTGTGCTCATTTCTGTTTCTTTTAGCCTAAGTGGGCAAAATTGTGCTTTCTCCACTTCCTTCTGATAATTTAAGCTTCTTTCTACTTTTCAGCTACTTTTCAGCAATTTTTTTTTGCTAATTTCAACTTTTAGAGCTAATTTACTAATTTCTATGCTAATCCATGCATATTTAAACCAAATTCAGCAAATATCTGTTCGTACTGCTTTCTTCTGCTAGCTTAGGCTTGGTCTTCCTTTTTAGCTACATTTCAGCATGCATTTAAGCTAATTTCAGCTGTTTTTCAGCAAGTTCATAGCATTCATACTGCATTTCTGCAGGAAATACAATTTCTCTAGTTAAGTTTGTATTAATTTTCTCTGCTACAGTCTGTAGTTTGGGTCCTCCACATACTCACATCACAACACACTGACATTAATACTCAGTCTTGCTTGACGGCTTAGAAGTGTAATAGATGTGAGATGATTTTAACCACTGCTGTCCTTTCATAAAACCCACTAAGTCAACAATAGGACGTCTCAGGTTTGGCTTAGTGTTTTGTGAAAGGAGCTATTATAATTTATTTATTTATTGCAGAAAATCTAATTTATGTCTGTAAACTGTTCAGGTTCTAGACAATTCGTTTGGATGTCTGTTGGAGAAATTCTCTTGTTCACTAACGTTGTTTACTCTAAAGAACCACTCTCACTGCCAGTGAAGATTTTTAACTGGCTTTTACTTGCAAGGACCACATTCAGGACAGGTAACATACATAAACATACATGCATGGGAACACTGTCACAGAATCAGCCACGAACATTGTTATTCACTGACTTTTATAACCTTATCAGCTCAGTGGAGTTCAGTGGGTGTTCCTCAAAACTGCAGCTCATCTCACAACATCACCCTGTCTTGCACAAATACGGTTCACGGGAGTTGAAGTAGTACTTGTAGTATCGTGAGTAGGCCTCCAGTTCAAGATAAGACAGTGGTTTGGGAAACAATCGAGCAGCTTGTTCCCTGGGCAGAAGGGGAAAATGTTCTCAGCCCCAATAATGACACAATAAAACATTCTTAAACTTTGACCGAAATTTTTCTGACAGTATCTGAACAATTAGCCAAACTAATACAAGAGAATTTTCCTATTTCATCTCTGTGGCACAAAAGTTAGTTCTGGTTTGAATCTCAGATGCAACGTTTAATCTAAAGTTTGTATGTTAGTGGGTTTTCTTTGGCCACTCCAGCTTCCACAACACTCCTGCCTCATGATGTCTAGAAAATACTTTTCCAGGATCAGGATGAAGTAGTTGTGGAAAACTAACGGAATGAATTTGCACAATCTATTGTTGCTGTGGGTTATATTTAAAGACTGCACAAATTTGTTTTTTGCCTGAAAGAAGACCTTCATTATTCTTCTGAGTCCTAATGTCACCACCTGAGATTTATGCTCCTCATGTCCTGTATGTCCTCTTCCACACTCCACAGTGAAAGGATCACCCCACAGCGGTGCTGATGCTGTTTATACAGCTTTTAATCCAGACAGAATGAACTCAGCTGTGTGGGCGCAGGAGGTGTTTTATAGCTGAATGGATCAACGCTGATTTTTTGTCTTCCAGTAAAAATAAACAACTGTCTCTGTTTGATCAATGAGCGACTCTGCTGCTACTGCTGCTGTGAATATTTTCTGTTTGACCGTTGCCACAAGCAAACACAAGAGGCGTGCATCTTTTTTTTCTGTTTTCATCCCTGGCTCCGTGCTACGTAACATATTGTTTTGATGAGTTCCTCCTTTCTTGCTCGGAGCTACTGTTTACGCTCACACTCTGAACGTTGGGAGTGTAGGCGTTTCGTTATAATATCACGTTGCCTTGTGGCTGCTGGACACATTTTACTGTTTACATTTAAGATGCGCCAGACGATCACTTTGGTTCAGACGAATGCGTTGCCACAGTTTTCTGATACTTATCATTTGTGAAGGATATTTTTTTTTAATGTTTTGTCAAGCAATGCGTGCAACCTCAAGTATTTTAAAAAAAATCTGCTGATTTGTGCTTATATTTTTAGAGATTATTCATCTAATTCACAAATCCACTAAGTAAAATTAATCATCCTGTTTGGGGGGTTTAATGTTTTATTGCCAGCTTTATAATATATTTTGTTCGGAGCAGAGATTTCCTTACATAGTGAGATTAGCTGAATGTATTTTCGTTTGTGCAGCAGCTGTCGGCTCATTGATCAGTGTATGATTATAAAAACCAACCATCTGAAACGTCTACAGGGAGGAAGTTGGGGGGGTTGTAGGTCAGGAGTGTCTTTATTCTCCCTCATCAAGGCTTGCAGTTCACCATTCATGGGACTGGAGCTTTAGCTAAATGAGAGTGAGGCCTCCTTAAAAAAAGAAAAATCTTCTCCAAAGACACACACGTATGTACACACGACACAACCCTTGATCGCCCCACACCCACTCTCCATTCAGCTCTGCCCCTCCCACCCTGTTTAGCTGAATAATGGATGGCGCCGTAACATTAAAGAAGAGTGTGCCCACGTCTGCACGTAATGGCCCCGGTTTCTTGTCCATCATGTGGAGAATGGAAACCATTTGACTAATGTTACCTGCCAGAATAATAACCGGAGATTTTAAATACTTTATGACTTGATTGCGGCACCTTTGCATTTTCACCACTCTGCCAAATGGAGATTAAAAAAAAAGCTTATTATACAGTTAAATAATTTCTATGATGGCTAGAGAATGTCATTTTCTTCTGGAATCAGAGTAACAAATCTTCAACCTAGAGGTGAAAATATTGTTTACTAAACCTTTACATACTGTAAATGTCTCATTATGAATTAAAGTTAAGGCACGAGGTTAAACACTTAAAGGCAGCTAGATGAGATGTTTGAGTTCACAAAAAGTAAAAGCAGGTGGATTAATTCAGACGTACTGTATTTGTACTCATTTATCAGAATGTAGCAACGCTGAGACAAGCTTTCCAAGAGAACAAACCAGGAGTGTTTGGAGGTAAAGAGGTGAACGATTCCTTGCCTGTGTCTGTCTCATCTCAACAAGCTGACTGAGCTGCATTTTAGCACCCAAAGACAAGACTCGAGGTAGTTAGAAACAAAAAGTAATGTACTAAAGTATCACAAGGACCGGAGTCTTGTTTAGAGTAACTGAGAGGATTTGTCTAAAAAAGCTAAGTCTGGTCCTCTGGACATTCAAAAAACAAAACAAAACAAAGCAAAAAAATTGTAGAAACG
>JARVLU010000179.1:27819150-27830799 GCA_031762415.1 Simpsonichthys santanae
CCGTTTAGTTTCGGTTTCGTTTTACGGCCGAAAATCCGCGTATACGGCCGCGGATTCGGCCAGAATCAGTATACGGCAGAATCGGTATACGGCCAAGCCGTTAGAACGGATCTTGGCCGTATACCGGGGACCACCTGTATTCTTCCGCCGCCGCGCCGCCACGTTACGACATTTAATGGCGTAAAACCGACGTAAAATTGACGTAAAACCAACGTAACCGCGTAACGTGAATAAGGGAGATGCGTCGTAACCTCGAAACGTTGTAACCCGAGACCGTCGTAAGCCGAGGACTACCTGTATTTACAATTTTAAGATAAATGTAAAGGCCAGATTCTTGTAAATTCCAATTAATAAAAACTGAACTGTGCAGACCTATTAATTTTTTTTATTGTGTGGAAAAATTGAGTATATAAATTAAGCAGAAAGTTAAAGTGAGTATGTTTTACTCCTCAGCTATTCATGTACAGTATGTGCAAAAGAAATGACAGAAAAACAGCTAAAAGTCCTTTTTTTTTCCTTCTTGTTACCAATAAAATTCAGTTTTATGGTCGTTTTGGCTGAAGCTTGAAAGAGCTACTGCGGGGTCCAACATGTGGCTCCGGAGCCGCTGGTTGCCGACCCCCCGGCTCTATTCCCAGACGTGGGAAGCTGCTGAAAACTTGAGGCTTGAACATTTTTACGTTCACCTACCGTGTTGTGCCAGGGCTCCCAAATGCACCCCCCACACCAGAGCCATGCGTAAATATCCACAGCAGTCCATGTCTGCAGCTCCGGCTCCCCTCAGTCTGCAGGTCCCGTTGAACGTTTGAAGAAAAGCAGTGCACACTTTTCTGTTAATTAGAGGACAAGAGGCCAAAATTGGTGCTCTGCTCACTGAAGATCAGTCTGTGTCGAGTGCACGAGATGAAAGAGGAGGGGGGCACATTTGTTCCTGTAGGTGGGGTCTTTGGAGATCCCCCCTCAACCATGGAGCGTCTGTAAACACCCCAAACGTCAGAGCTGGAGTCTCCGTCATGTGCACAGGCTTTACGAACATCAGGGAGTGTTCACGCTCACAGCTGGAAACAAGAAGTCACAAATCAGTGCGACGGATGAAAATAAAGGCCGAAGAAAAGCGTCAGCTGTTTGAATCCTTCTGATTTAGACCAAATAACCCCTTTAAGATCTTTTTTTTTTTAAACCAAAAGGAATAAATCATGCATGTCTGTGCAGCTATAGAGACTTTGTTTTAAATAACTGCAGCTGTTGTGATGTTTTTGTTCATGTAAAAGTTGCATTGTTTTGTTTGATCTTAGCTGTTTTTTTTGTTTTTGTTTTTTTTTTTTGTTTTATAGTTGAACAGTAGCACAAAAAAATTGTAGAAATAAAAGCTCTAGCTTATTTCTCTGTTGGAATGCACATCACCCGCTGCTGTTGTTACAGCTTTGTTGGGTGATCCTCAGCTACTACCACACCAAATTCTGATGTTTGTCTGAACGGTTAGCGTTCACACTGTTTCTATCCATTTTTCTTCAGTACAGTACGTTGTTCTGCGTCTTTCTCGTCCCACAGGTTTTGGTGCTATTTCAGCAAATCGCAAATCAAAACGTTCAGCTTGTTCAGGACGGGTGCTTTGACTTTTGGTATTGGTGCAACTTTAGCTTTTTGACTATTTAGCCTTTTCTTCCATGTTCTTTCTCATAGAAAATGAACTGAGCTCATTTTACAGCCTTCAGCTCTTTAGATGTGTTTACAACCTTTTACTGCTCCTTTCACGTTTTGTTCTGCTTCAGCTTCTTTCAGCTTCCTTGTGCAAATTTAAACTTTTTTCAGCTACTTTCAGTTAATTTCAGCTGTTTTTTCCTGCTGTTCTGTGCTACTTTATTATTATTATTATTATTATTATTTAGCTGTTTTCAGATAAATCCAAGTGTTTCATGTTAAACTCTGCTATTTTCTGCCTAATTAACTTATTTCTGTTATTTTCAGCTTATGTTCCTTTCAGCTTATTTCTGATAGTTTCAGTTATTTCAGCTATACTATTTAGCTGTTTTATGCTATTAGTTTTTTTTAAGTTATTCCACATTGTTTTACACTCATTTCAACTTTTTTCAGCTTAATTCAGCAAAAATGTGCTCTCTCCACTTCCTTCTGGTAATTTCAGCTTCTTTCTGCCTTTTTAGCTACATTTTAGCTGTTTTTCTTGTTGCTAATTTAATATTTTTTCAGAAAAATTCCACTCTTATATGCTCATTTTTGCTTTTTTCAGCCTAATTGGGTGAACATGTTTTTTCTGCTTTCTTTTGCTAATTTAAACTTATTCCGCCTTTTCAGCTACCTTTTTTTAGCTCATTTTAGCTGTTTTCGGATAAATCTAAATTTTTCATGGTAACCTCTGCTTCGTTCAGCCAAATTAATTTATTTATGCTAATTTCAGCTTGTTATACTCCTTTCAGCTTATTTCCGATAGTTTCAGTAATTTCAGCTACTATTTAGCTGTTTTTTGCTAATTTTAGCTTTTTCAGGTAATTCTACTTTTTTGCACTCATTTTAACTTTTTCAGCCTAATTCAGCACAAATGTGCTCTCGCCACTTCCTGCTGGTAATTTAAGCTTCTTTCTTCACCAGCTTCACCAGAATAAGCTTCTTTCTACATTTTCAGCTTCAGTTTTTTTATGCTAATTTCAACTTTTTAGCTAATTTCATAATTTTTATGCTCATTTCTGCCCTTTTAAACCTAATTCAGCAAAGCTGTGTTCTTTCTGCTTTCTTCTGCTAACTTAGGCTTGTTCTTCCGTTTCAGCTACATTTAGTCAAGTTCTTCAGCAATAAGCAGTTTCACAGGAACTGCAGTTTTTCTAGCTTAGGATTGTAAACAAGCCCAGGTAGTTCAGGTTTGGCTCATGAGCACTTGAGGCTTATTTTGATAAGGTCTAAAAACGTTCACGGATCTTTAACTTATCTGTCATTCTTAAAAAAATGTAGTTTAAGTGTCAAAAATCAATAGATCACTTGGATTTAATATGTTTTTGTGTTTCATCAGCTGATTTATTTTGAAGCTGTAAATGCACGTGATACAAAACCTGCTTCTGTAGATGTCATCATTAAAGTCTGCCAAGGATTCAACACTTACTGTAGAGTCATTCACAAAAACCTCCTTACTTAATCTGCAAAGAGCTTTTCTGAAAAGTTTGATCCCAGCCAGACGGACAGGCACGATGAGCACAGTCCAAAAGATTTAATGTCTTCAGTAAAAGGGAAACTTTCCAAAGAGCACGTGACCGTACATGCAGTGCAAAACATTCTGACCTGTGTCGGCGCAGCGTTGATCGTAGGAACACACACAGCCAGAAAACACAAACACAGGAGTGTGTGTGAGGTGGCAGCTGCTCCCATTTTCCTCTTCCCAGTCGCTGTGCTTTTCCTTCAGCAGCAAAAACTCCCTCTGCACCTCGGAGTCGCGGTGCACTCGTTCCCTCCTGGAACAACAGCAGGAATCTCTCTCCCATTAGACGTGAATGGGAGGGTTCTCACACCCCTTTGGTTTGGAGGGAGAGAGGAAAAAACAGGTATCCCTGCTGTCTTTTCCTTTCTGTCTTCTTCGGCACAGGCCTCCTTTCTTCCGAACAACAGGAAAGCTCTTTGTTTTTGCTTCAACCTCCCATTTCCACGCTTTGTGTGAGCGCTGTGGATTCACGTGGGTCTCTGTCCTGTGGAAACCTCTCCAAAATAGAAACTGTCCACAAAGACTAACAACCTGCTTCAATTTGAACAGGAGAACTTTACACTTCAGGACAAACCATCACACTATACCAGCTCGTCAGTGGACAGAAAGATGATACATAAATTAATAACTGTTGACCAAGTGAAGAAAGATTTATTTGGACAATATGATCCTTCATTTCATTAGAAAATCTGCAACAGGACTAAAAAAACACCCATAAGCCAAGTTTTAACATTATCATAATGAAAATAGGGAGAAAGTGAAAGCAAATGGATTTTAACGTACATGTTAGAAAATCCATTTTTAACAAAAGTGCGATGTTTCAGTTAATAAAATTACCGTACATCAACATCTCTGCATCTGGACACGAAAAATCAAGAAATGCTGTTACCGTAATTTTCGCTGTATAAGTCGCAACTTTTTGCATAAATTAGCATGTCCTGCAACTTATTTATTATTATAAAATACCACACTTTTATTTATTAACCTTTATTTAATCAGGCAAATCCCATTGAGATCACAGATCTTTTTTCCAAGGGAGGTCTGGGCCTGAAGGCAACTAACATGCATGTTTTTGATCTGTGGTTGGAAACCCACGCAAGCACGAGAAGAACATGCAAACTCCACCCAGAAAGACCCCAGGTCCACCCGGGGATTGAACCTAGGACCTCCTTGCTGTGAGGCAACAGTGCTAACCACTGATCTGCCGTGCTGCCATTTGTTTATAAAGTTTCTAAGCAGAAGGTGAGCAGAAGAAAATCTCATACGAGTTTCTAAAGAACTGAACTGTTCAGAGAGTAAACTGAGAAGTAAATTTATTCAGTAAAATGCCTTTAATTCACCTTTAAACGAAGGTCGACCGGACCCCCCCCCCCCCCCCCCAAAAAAAAAGACAAGATGTTGCATACTCTTTCTGTTTTATACTTTGGTTTTATGTGGTGAAAAATCAGCACCAATAAATGAGTTTATTTACAGTTTTTAATCATATCAGATGGTGTTTATAAGAATATGTCTTTATATTAGTCGCCTCTCCAGGCAGCGATATTCTGCTTTAGAGGAAGTTAGACTAATTTAGAGTTAGCATGGTAATAAAGTACATGATGCAAAAACAGTAGCTTTTGGAACAATATCAAGATTATTTTAAAAATGGAAGCGCAAATGCAACTTGAAACAGCTGATGGTGCCATGACAGGAGCTCGTTGCAACAAATAAAGAACATTTCATTTATTTTAAAATGCACCACCTCAACTTCTACTTTTTCAGAAACCTACAATAAACTCACATTTATGTTCTGTTTTCTATGACTTCACTCTTGAACGTCCACGTGCATTCCACTCATGCGCGTGCTGTGGTCATTATACACACACACACACAGGCCTTGTATTAATGTAACTACATTAGGTCTGCGGTAAAGCCTTCTTGTATAATTAAATAATTAGCGGTGACAGAAATATGGGTCGTGAATCTTTTCAGGAAATGATGGCATTGACAGAAAATGGAGGTTACGTAAAAGCCTGTGCTAGCGTGCACATGTGTGCATGTGTGTGTGTTTGAGGCTACAGCAGGAGGTATGCCAGTTAAAATGCCTCCAATCCAACAGACTTTTCAAGAAACCCATTGAGGCACGAGGGCTCGGGATGTGGAGACTGGAAGGGTCGGACACGGTTTAAGTCTGCAGGACGTCTACAGATGTTTCAGTAGCGAGATGAATTCCAGAAACATTTCCAGGCCTCACTCTGGATTCAAGAAAGGCTGTGCTGGAAATGTGTCCATTTAAAAATGTTTGATTTGAACCAGTTTGGTTTAATCACAGTTTCAGTGGTTTTTAATTTGATTATCAGTATGCAACATTAATTAAACATAGTGACATTGGAAAGTTTTCAACACTTTGGATGTTTATGCTTTTATTTCTATAATAAATCAATCATGGTAAAAAAATAAATAAATAAACTGGTAATTCTGAGGTTGTAAGTTCCAGCTCAGGTTGCATCAAGAAGGGCATCCTGTGTGTGGCGCACCGTGCACAAGGAGCAGCCCAAAGAAAAACAACACTAATACCAATTAAATAAAAACATGCAATGTAAAATAAGTGATTGCATAAATGCTGACCCCCCCCCCCCCCCTTTTACGTGACTGTCCTAAAATTAACTTAAAGATTCTTGAAAAGTCCAGGTCAGGGTTTGGATACATTTTCCAAGGCCCTAAACGTCCCCAGGAGTTCTGCTGAATCCCTCGTCAAGAAATGGAATATGGGACGTGTGTAAATCTACCAAAGAGCATGAGACTGCAGGAAGGAGAATAGTGAGGGGGGGTCACTGTAAAGGAAGCTCCACCAGGTGTGATCGGAGAGACCGTGTGTACGTCACCTGTTGCCCGAGTTCTTCACCGGTCGGTCTGAAAGCTTCACGGGAGAGTGGCAAAGAGACACTGTTGAAGAAAACTCAACCAGAGCCGGCTGCTGAGAACAAGTTTTCCACATGCCTTTTGGCACACGCTTGTCAAAGACTAGTCATTTAGGGGAGTTTTTGTTTTAAGGTAAACCATCCAAGCAGGTGAAGACTTTTTACAGGCACCTGCACCGTATTTGTACGTAGATACCACAGGCTTTGATGCTGCTGTATCATTTACTGTATATATAATTATTCCATGGGGTAAAACAATGAAACTTGCCATGTTGACTGTTAGAGGCATATTGGCCAAGATGGTGTAGAGGTAGGGCAGCAAACTTGGCACCAGGGAGTTGTGGTTCAACGCCACGTCGTGGTGTCCCTGAGCAGGACGCTTAATCCCCGGGTGCTTACATAGCTGCCCACTGCTCCACCTGGTGTATCTCAGGTGTGATGGGTGCAGATAGCTCATTTCGTCAATGTATGGAAACATACAACAGCACTTATATTTACAGACATGTTGGATTTTTACCGTGTTTATTTTTTGTTCTGACAAAACCTTTGGATGTGGATCTCATCGATGCTCCAACTTCTGTGTGTAAATATCAAATTTCTGCTTTGAGACGTCAACATATAATTTTAATTACTTCATAATACACCTTACTTTTTTATTTTATTTGCATTCTGTTTGTTGTTTGTGGCTCATCTGTGGTTTAGGTCTCTCTTGTAAATGAGTCCTCGTGACTCAGTGAGACCGACCTGTAGCAATAAAGCTTGAATGAAAAAAAGACTGCTTTAATAATGTTAAGACTTATGGAAAGTGTTAACACAAGTCTGCTTCTGTTCCGATTCTTAAGTTTTATACCAGGCCGTGATTTTCATTCTCCGTTTTATTTTTTTTACTCAAAATATTTTCTGAAAACAAAACGGCCTTTCAGGTTTTCTTGGCGCTGGGTGGTCCTGGAGGGAGACGACTGGACTGGACAGAGGAGCCTCAGTTCAACCAGGGACGCTGCAACACAAACCTAAAAACCATTAAGCTGCGATTGATGATGTGTCCAGATGTTAGCTGATCTTGGCCCTACTCCGTCACTAAATCGTTAATTTGACCTGGTCCGTGTGAAGCGTTCCAACGTAGTGAAATGGTATTGATCCAGTTTTGTACTCGAGTCATCAAGTGACGTCTTCTGACTCCAGAAAATACACTGAATTAATTAGTTGTGCTTCAGTCTGTGATCATGTTCTGAGCAGAAGTCTGTGGACTCACCATGTTCCTCATTATGAGTTTATCAACTGATTAAAAAATACACAACACTGCTTTGAACTCATGTAGCTGCTATTTAGCTCATTTCGGCTGCAAGTCAAAATATATAATTGTCTCTTCTGAAGTTAAACTCTTGTCTTGAACCACTTCGGCTGTGGCTGTCTGTCTGGGAGGAGTCGACGAGGGACAGGACGTCCTCCAGAAACCATGGGCCCCAGCAAACTGGTTGGTCCACTTAAGGTGTTTACTGCTTGGTGGGGAAACAGTTTGCTGGATCTCCTCTGACTGATGAAGCTCTCTGGATGGAGGGTGAAACGTTTCTATAAAAAAATAATAAACTGTCCAGATGACCTGGATTATTGAGCATGAACTTCCTTGCCTTAAACTGAGACATTTATTTTTTTCATATTGTCTGACTGCGGCAATCCAATTTGTATTTTACACTCAGCACATTTATTTTCATTAAAAATATATATTTAAGCAAAATTGTAGTCTTTATCCTACTTTAATAAGCTTAAATCTTCTCACAGGATCAGCCCTGACATTATTCACAGCTGAACAGATTCATTTCTGCATCTGTCGTTTAATTTTATGACTGTTTGGCAACAGCTTGACAGAAAAATCTGCAGTTACTGCTCCATCCCAGGCCTCGAACACAGATCTGCTGCGTTGAAGACGTACATCAGTACAAACTGTTCAGGAACTATGATAAAGAAATTACTTTCTTGGTATTGTACATTTATTTATTTTGATAAACAGTTGTTGCTTACAGCTTGTTAGCTTAGCATAAAAGTTGCGCTCCACGTCTAAGCAAATGTTGCCTTCAGTTATATGTTGAACACTGAAAATACAGAATATATCTTAAGTCATAACTTCAAATATGAAACACTGAATTGCTTTGAACTCTGTAAATAGTCTTTTCAGTTAAAACGAGACCTCGGCAGTCTGATCGTTCTGACCCGTGACACTCCGTGTTCATCACTCGTCCCTACTTGACGTTAGGATATTTTATATTCTAACACAGTCTAGAACAAAATAACTCCTTTACATAAAACAGTAAAGTGGTTTAAAATTAAACTTGAGAGGAAAAACAAACATCTGCATTTCATTTATTTTCAAACTAGTAAATGAACGAGTGCATTATTCATACAACAGAAGATACAATCGGAGGATAAATATAAAACTTGGTAAAATAGTTATCTAGATAAGTTCTGGTGTTTTGGTCTGTGGCACAAACATAATCCATGCCCCTCTGCTCGTTTACCAACAGGCAAACGTCACAACGTGAATAATTTTCTTAAATTAAAGCAGAAAAATCTGGTTTCAGGAGACGGTTGTGATGTAGTGAGGAAGTGTTGGTGTGGAGCTACATCTGTACAAGACCTTCAACATCTGTAACAGCTGGGCACACAACCCATACCAGAACTTCAGCTTTACCATCTTTGTCCTAATCCCTAAAAGAACAAGTCTAGATTTAAATTGGAAATTTTAAAATATATTCTGTGAAAATAACGAGATTTTCCACGTCAAGTCTTAAACACTTCCCAATAACTAACAGTTTAACATCTGCAGGACTGGACCTACATATTCTTAATGCATAAACCTGGAGGTTTATGCATTAAGAATATGTAAAGTAATAAATAAAAGCACAGAAGAGCAAACTGAATTTGACAGTTTTATATTAAACCTTGACCTGCTCCTAGTGAAGAACTGTAGGAGCTCCGTGACACTGCAGCCACATCTTCAGCAACAAACCAACATTTTTTTGTGACTAATATTTGCAGAGGTTTACAAATATGTCCACAAATGGAAACCTCACTTGATGTCCAATAATTTTATTCCTATGCCATTCAGCTTATCTTCACGTGCACCGTAGGAGTAAAACTAAGTGTTTGGCAAGAAGCTTAAACATCAGAAAGGATGATGGAAGAAAAAAACTAAAACCACCAGCAGACAGGAGGTGAGATCATGTTTCAACAAACCACTGAGGACGAGAACGAGCGCAACGTGATCGTTTTGAAGAACGGCGTCTCTTAAATCTAGAAGGGGAGGTTGGTGGCCATGGCAGTGTGCTCCTTCATCAAAGCGATGGTGAGGTGGTAACTGGTCTCAGGCGAGAGTTACCAGTTGTCCAAGAAGTCAAATCCAGTCTTCAGGATGTTGCTGCTCGTGTTGAACTGTAAGAAAAGAACACGTTTGACCAAAGGCTCATTCCTCTTCGAAGTCCCGTAAGTCGAGAAGTGAATCTGAAGCACGAGCCGTTTCAGGACTCACCTGGGAAAAGGTGGCGCTGTCCACGTTGGGTGACCCGTCTTCCTCCTTCTCCACAGCAGCAGCGGGGTTAGAAGGCTTGGACATCAGGCTAGAGGAGAACACTTCATCCACGGTGTTGCCGACTGACGGCAGGGTGCTCTGAGATCTCTCCCAGCCTCCAACAGAGACGCTGACAGGTGGGACAGGGGCGGGAGCGATGGAGATGGACGCAGGCGTCGCACTGACAGCGGTGGGGGCGGGGGGCTGTGGGGCAGGAGGCTTGGGCGCTCTCGGCTTGATGCTCTTGGCAGCAACTGGAGGATGAGATTCCGTTGCCTCAGGCTCTTTGGAGTTCAAGGAGCTCTCCTGAAGATAAATTTTAATGTGACAGAGCTGAATACATGAAGAGCAAACACTCGTTACTGGAAATTGTTCCAGAATGACTTGTGAGAAGAAAACAGACAAAACAATTTCTAGAATTTAAATAAGAAAAGACCAAACAGTTTTTAGTTCGTACCGGTCTGAGGTAGGAAGGGAGGGGTTTCTCTCCTTTCTCCAGGGATTTGATCTGACTGGGGGTCAAGGACTGGAAGTCTGCTTTCTCACCTTCCAGTCTCGACCTCTCGGCACTGATCTTCCAGAACGATGACTCTTCCTCAGGCCTTCGTCCCTCACTCACAGATACCTTAATATTCACATTATAACAGTCCTGATCAAGAATTGCAGATGTGGAATAGAAGACGTGGGCAAACATCTATAAACTTAATAATTCTTGACTAAAGAAAAACTTGTATGTAAGACTTCATCACCGACTACCTACATGCTATGTTTAAACACAATAATATATACGGTATATGTATCAGAAAACCACATCAGTTAATAGTTAAGAAAAATGAATCCATACCTTGGTTCCTGGCGTAGTCTTGCCAGGCTGACTGGAATGAGAAACCTTTGCAATCTTGGTGTCAACCTGTGAAACGGTGATCACCTGATCTGTGGAGCCTGGGGCCAAGCTGAACTCCATCTGACTCTGAAAGATGAGAAATCATTTAATAACAGCATTCAGATTTATCTTCACCATGTATCAAAGTGTACCGCAGCACTGAAGCAGGTTATACCTTTGTTTCCCACGAAAAGGGGGCAGAATGTTCATCCTGCCATGTTATGTCCTAAAATATAAAACACGATTGGATCAGTAAGTTCATGGTTTAAAATACTCACTGCAAAACGACTGGCTGGAAGAAAAAAAACTCACCAAAAAGTAAAAAAAACAAAATTGGCACTTCTTCCCCTCTAATCAATGATTATAGCTCTAAAATTAAAAACTTGGATGCAAATTTTGTGAATGGTTGTAAGCTACCACCATCACAGAAATCTACACCTCCAGGGAGAGAGCCACCTGCATCATGAAGGACCCCACTCACCCAGCACACACTTTTTGCTCCGCTCCCCTCAGGCAGAAGGTTAAGGAGCATTAAGTGTAGAACCACTAGACTGAAGAGCAGCTTCTACCCTGAAGATGTTAGACTTATAATCCCTAACCAGAAAAATCACTGTAATGCCAATGTGAGACTATCAATGCTGCTGATTTTCTTACCCATCTGCTCCCAACAGACTCATTTTCATGCTGCTGTTTAATACACTGTATTACTTTACATTATTATTGTTTAGTGTGCATCTTAGCTCCTTTTATACAATTTATTTTTGTAAACTTTAGTTTTACTATTTTGGGGTGTAACCCTTGAGTACACAGTTTCGTTCCACCTCATGTACCACATGCGATGCACAAATGACAAAGAACCTTGACACAGCAGAACTGACTGAAAATACAATGGCGACATCCGTGGAAGAGCCGCGTGGGATCAAGTCAAGACAATTTTGATGTATTCCTACATCTATGTGCTCAGTTCTATTTCATATGAGCTACGCCCTTTACAGCTTCGCTTATTGGATATCCCTCCGCGTGCAGCGCGTCCACTGAAAACCTTTTAGTCCACGCCCACCAATCGTGTGGGCCCCACCCCGCGACTATAAATAGTGTT
>JARVLU010000179.1:27859021-27873243 GCA_031762415.1 Simpsonichthys santanae
CCCCCCCCCCCCCCCCCCCCACCAAAAAAAAAGAGGCTAAAATCACCACTGTCTTAACATCCCATTTTATTTAAAACTATTTGCATTTAACATTTTTTTTATTCCCTAAAAGTCTTGGTGATTATAACCGCTAATATCTTTAAATTTCTAAATTCCCTGCATCAAAATGGTTTTGCTTTTTTTCTAAGGGTATTATATATTTAACTGTGCTGTTTGTATGTAAACGGTTTATTTTAGTGATTTTCAATTTTGCTAACATTATTTGATGTAAAATATTTCCATTTTTTATAAAACCTCACATACACATTTTACAATTATTCACAAAGAGATTACTTTCCTTGTAACGTTTTGACACGGTGCATGTGGACGATAAGATTGTGGATTGGTTTAAATTAAATGTAAGCAGTAAGTGCAGGTGCGTGCACGTTTATCCAGGTAGCGAGGAAGAACCCGTCCAGAGGACCTGACTCCACAGCTACAAGGCTTCTCGTGGCACCTCGTGTTTATTTACACTTCACTTCGTGTTTCTGAGGTTCACAACCTCTGACGCACTTCTGAAAAGTTGCAGGATGAACTCTGGCGTCTGTTCTTAGGCGTAAATGATTTACACGCAGCCGTCGCTTTGAGGATGCCAAGCAGAGTCTGATGATCCTGCAACTGATCAGGTCCTGCAGCGAAAACAGTCGACAACAAGACAGACGTCAAGGACGTGGGAATGAAACAATAGTTTTATTGGTCCAAGATCATCACACTTTATATTTTCACTACAGTAACATGTCATTTTGCCACAAAATCTACAAATATCAAATGTTTAACATCTCAGCTAAATAAAACCACTACAATTTCTTGTCTCCCGGAGATGCTTCGTTTACAGCTTCACTTTTCATCGTCACATAAATGCTGTTTTTTTACAAGTGACACCAACAGAACCCTCTTTGATTACACACGTCAGACAGATAAGCTGAAGACACAATAACACCAGAACAGACGCTTCGTAAGAAACACCTGCAAAAACACACTTAAAGGTACTCAATGCAGTCATGAAGACTGAGGGGGGGAAGCAAGTAAATCAAGCAAGAAACATAATCTGCACATTACTTTTCAAATGAATGATTAATGTGGCGTTAAAATAACAATTTGTAAGCAGAATTTGTGAATGGCTGGAAACGCCCACGTGTTTTAATGACCTTCAAAAACAGACGAACTGATTGAAAATAGGTGAACATGTCTGTGAAGGGATGAGATGGAGGAATCCACTTTTGATGCATTGGTTCTGTTTTCACAGATTTGTCAAGCATGCACACAAAAGTGTTTTGTTTACGTGGAGTGTGGACCACGCGTTTCAGATACACGTGAAAATATGTAGAAAAGTAACGGAGTAAAGTCTTTCAAACATCATCAGTTGACATGCCGTATTTAACCCTAAGTCGCATCAGGCAAAAAAAGCATCATGAAAAGGAAAAAAACATACATATGTTACTCTGGCATAAGTTGCATTTATTACGTGTTGTAGCTGGCACATTGTGTTCATTTCACCTGGATGGACGATCGATCCATCCATTCATTCCAGCCAGAGCCGCTAAATCTCCAGTGTTCCTCCGCCTGCACTGGCTGAGTGAAGTGAGCGTGCACAGGAGAACTCGATGTTGCAGTTCTTAGAAATTTAAAGTGTCAGTTTAAAAAGTTGTGTTAGGAATATGGAAAAAAAAAAAAAAAGTATGTAAGTCGCTTCAGCGTATAAGTCGCAGGAGCACAGAAGTCTCTTGGAGTTAGCCTCGTCACCATCACAGACATCTACATCTCCTGATGCAGGAAGAGAGCCACCTGCATCATGAAGGACCACACTCACCCAGCACACACACTTTTTGCAGTGCCCCTCAGGAAGGAGGCTGAGGAGCATTTAGTGTAGAACCTCTAGACTGAGGAACAGCTTCTACCATGAAGCTGTTAGACTCATGAATTATTATTAGGATTATCTCTGTAAAAAAATATCACAGTAACGCCACTTGGTTGTTATGTGCTGCTGATTATCCATGCTGCTGATCTCATGCTGCTGATTTATTTCATGTTGCTGTGTTCATTCGTCCTCATCTGCTCACACAGACTCATGTTTGTGCTGCTGTTGTTCAGCACATTGCTTTGTACTATTAGTGCTTAGTGTATTATTAGTTAATGTCTTGGATCTTATGACTGTTTTTCTTTACAGTTTGTATTTTTGTTGGATGTAACTGGGACCCTGTGTACATAGTTTTGTTCTACCTCATGTACCACATGTGATGTGAATGACAATAAAAAAACATTGAATCCTATACAAAAAACTGTAACTAATCAGAAAATAAGGTAGTTAAGGAGAACTTCATTATGTTTGATTTCATTGTTTGCATTGAGCACCTTTAAGAGCGTCTTATGGAAAACAGCTGTATCACATTGCTGCACTACACATCTGCAATACATTTTTAAAGTTTTATGGCTGCACAGCGCTTTGGTGGTTTATTTAAACACAGGTTTTCTTCTACACTGTTGGCTATTTAGTCCTTTTTTGAATCATTCAGCTTTACCACAGTTGGAACATTAATTGAGACTTGTGGTTTTAAATTTAAATATTGTATGATGTGTGACAATCTCCATGTAACAGATGGGAAAAAAACAACAACAACAGACTTTCAAGTTCCTAACTGGCACTGATGAGCATCCGTGATCCGAGAATCCAAATCCACTCTGGAATACACCTCATCAGGCCATACTGTGAAGAAGAATGCATTTTTTATGGCTCAGATTTGGTTTTCAGAAATAAGACAGAACAACTATAAACACATAGTTGACCACAAACCTTCTTGTTGAGGACTGAATGCAAAGATTTGAATTTGAACCAACCTGCAGAGTATGAGGCCAGTACCCGGTGGTTCTGTTGGAGACCCCCAGCGTGGAGATGGCATGGCGAGCATAAACCTCGGGCCTTGGAACAAACCAACCATCTCTTGGTGATGATGATGGTTGCAACCTGCCTGAAGCTATCTGGAGTAACATGCATGAGGAGAATGTGACTTCACTTATCTAATAACATGCTTTTTAAATAAATAAAATCACTTTTATTTCAGGAATTAATTAATAGCATACAAGATGAATAACAGAATTATTCTGGTAGTTTATTTTTTTTTTTTAATTTGGGCTGTGTAATCGCACCAACAGTTCTTGACTTCTTCACAAATAAAACTGTCAAAACTTGGACAAGTTTCTTCAAAAAGTTACTGCTCATGAATCAGGAAAAGACATAAAGAAAACAAATTTATCAAGGCCCAGCCTGAAAACTCTCAGCTCTTTCTGGCACCAGAATCAGAACAAAAGTCAAATGTTTAGTAAATGTTTGATTACCTGGAAAGGCATCAGACTTTGAACAAAGATCCCTTTGTCACTGTACTCAAGGTGAAGAGCTCTTGAGAAATGATCCAAGTACCCCTGAAAAGTTGGAAAAAAAAAATTGCATTGATATGTTTGTGAATATAATCACTGGAAAAAATGAGCAATGGATGATAAAATTTTGTTTAACTTGTTTGTACAGAAAAAAACAAGTTCTACTTTTGGTAAAGTGATTCACTTTCTTTGCTTTTTTTCTAACTAAAATCAATGTTCTCCTTTTGCATCGAAACGCCTGCTGTGAAAGGCATTTACAAAGGGTATAGGTCTTACGGTGAATGCTGTGAGTGCCACTCTTCCACGCAGGGGTCTACAGCAGGCCCCTGACGATATATTGACCACAGCCCCACTGCAGCGCTCTACCATCCCCGGCAGAACCAGTCGGGTCACCAGAGTAGCAGCCACAATGTTCTTATTCACTTGATCCAACAGGTCGTGCTCAGGCGTATCAATCAGACTGCGAGGGAAAGCCAATGTTTCTTGCACACAGTTTACCAGGAAGCCGATATCTTTACCCCTCAAAGCGTCTTTGATGGGTTTGCTTGCCGCTCGGCCCAGAGAGAAGTCTGCCAGAACGACAAGCGTTTCCACCCCATAGGTTTGAGAGAGGGATGCAGCTGCATCCCTAATGACGGTGTCGTCCTGAGTGATGAAGATGATATTAATGCCGTGTCTGGTCAGCTCCTCAGCATACGCGCTGGCTACAGGCTCAGATGCACCTGACAGGAGAAAATAAAAATGATATCCGTTAAATAACAATTAGTACTAACAGTTAAAAATAGAACTATCAACAAGCCACTAAACAACCATGTACACAAAATGTATTATCCCCAGCTGCAGAAAGCCTAAAGCAGACAATGGTTTTGTTTTCATGTGTTAGCAAAATATCTCGTGAACTACTGGACAAACGTTAATGAAACTTGCAGAAGTTAGTTATTGGATGCAAAATTACAACTCACTAACTTTTGGGGTAAATTCATGATGGCCACTGCAGCCAGACGAAATGGAAATTGTAGTTAAAATTGGATGTGGTAGTAGCTGAGAGTCATTAACACAAATGCTAATTGTGACGCCTCATAATAATGCCTGAGATTTATCTAAAAAAGGTAAGTCTGGTCCTCTGGATTATTGAGCATGCATCAGGGTAATGCCTGAGATGGTTTCAAAGTTTAACCAAAAATGGCTACAACGGTCATCACTCAATAAAATATGATCTATTTTTAGTTTTAATGATAAAATACGTAGATATAACAATAGCTGGAAACCCAACAAAGTTAAGTCAGGTCCTCTGGATGTTTTTTTTTTTTTTTTTTTAAACAGTTCATCTTTAATCTAAAGGACTTCATCAGTCTGAGGAACCACAATAAACTCAGTCCCATAGGTAGCACACTCACATAGTGAGCCAACCATTCTTGGTGATATGGTCACATGGTTACCATATCACCATAAGATGGTTTTTGGAGTCTGCCCTCTCCCCCGTCAACTCCTCTGAGGCAGCCATAGCCAAAGCGGTTCAAAACATCGAAGTTCATGCTCAATTATCCAGGTCAAAATATCCAACAAAGTCGGGTCCTCTGGACATTTTCTTTTTTGTTGAGACATTTCGTCCTTCATCCAAAGGACTTCATCAGTCCGAGGAGCCAAAACAAACTCAGTTCCTTAAGTGGCCCACTCACAAAAAAGAAACCGTCCAGAGGACCTGACTTAACTACGTTGGATTTTTTTTACCTGGATTATTGAGCATGAACTTTGATGGCTGAAAACATTAAACTTTGACACATTTTTCTAATTACAGGTTACTAAATGTTGATAATTAAATGACAGGAAACTACAAGATTAATTTAATAAAGTTATACACTTATTAGTTGGACAAAGCAAGACATTAGAGGCCTTTTTTTGTTGTTTGAATCAATTTGACGTTTTCAGTGTGGAATTAATTGCGATAATAGTTTTCAAAACTACCATTCGTGCTAGTTTTCCTGTACTTTTCATGAAACATCAAGAAGCATGAGGTATTTGGGACGCTGCAGTTTAAGTTTGTCCTGAGCCTGGTTCTTCCCCACGGGGGAGTTTTTCCTTTCCACTGTCGTCTTCGTGCTTGCTCAAGATAAGACTTCTGCGATGGAGTTAAACTCAAAGCAATCTGCTCCTCAGATAATTAATGTTATTAACTTAATTTATATATACTATATACATGAATGTTTTTGTACAGTGCCCTGAGATGACTTCTGTTGTAATTTGGCGTTACACAAATAAAACAGAACAGAAAAAAAAACTGGTCTTACCATAAATTACAGCCCAGTCACCATATCTTTGGGTCAGCTTCCTGCTCGGGATCATTCTCGGCAGGAAATGAACCCTAACCAACGTGCAGCAGTCATTCAGCAAGATTAATACCTTCCTGGCCGCATACAGAGCTCCCACCAGAGCCAGAGTCTCAAAGTAAGAGCTGCACGACCGAGAAATTTCTCGGTACAAAAAGGAGAAACTGTCTACCGCCGCCATTGGTGTTCGCCACTACTCTGATCTCTTGCTTGCCATTTAAAATTCAAAAAGATGCTGAACTGTAGTAATAAAGACAATAACAAGCAAATCAAGCGTGAGAGTAAAACATATAATCATTCGCAAGAAATTACTGATAAAACTTTTTTGTTTTTCCCCAACGTTTTACGGATTAGAAACGACTACTGTTCACTACCTGGTCCAGAAACAAAACATTGGGTCACGTGACAATATACGTCACGAATGCTACTTTCAATGTTCATCGAGAAAATCCGTCATAATATATCCAAATCAACAGTAACGAAGAATTTTAAAATAATTAAAGTTAGTTTTAGGTGGTTTTATGTTTAATAATTAACATATTTCCTCATTATTAGTTTAAATATGTTATATTAGGAGATAAGTTACTCCTATTTTGTATTTATACATTTACAAATGACAAACGAAATTCTCAGTTACGACAGTACTATGAACACGACACAAACTAGCCGTTTCCATGGAGACACGGTCGTTGGGAATCGCGATTAGCGGAATGCTACAAGGATTAAATCCTTTAGCAGCGTAAAAACATGTAAATTTGTGGTATTCCTCACCCGGTGCCTTTCTGTTAAGTTTAATGCTTTGTTCCGCGCGAACGCTTTTTGGTTTATCAACTCTTATTCCAGCTTAACTCGTCTAATTTCGCCTTAGCTTAGGTTAGCTGCGTTTTTTAGCTAGTGGCAGCATTTTTAGCTGGGCTAAGACGTAGGAGCAAATTTTGAGGTTTCAGCAGAGTTTGTTGATTTGTGCTGACCCTTTTAGATGTTTATTTTTATTGTTTGGAAGAAAAAACAGACATTGGGACCGTTTAATGACCGAGGAAGCTTGTTTTGTCTTACCTGTTGCGGATGAATTGATGGGGGTAAAACCTGCAGGGTGAAGGGTTTCTTTCCTGGTAAACTTGCATGATTACATTAACATTTGTGTGATAATTTCTGCAAATCTGCTTGAATAACATTTGTTCATCCAGTCTATACTCTTGACATTTGGTGGGTGAAATTCTGGTTATGAGACATTTTAGAACAAGGACGCTTTAAAGTAGTATATTTCTGTATGTTAAATTAGAATTTGGTAGAATAATATTCCTAGCTTTGTCTCACAGCTTGAGCCTTATTCAACGAAGAATAAATCCACAGATAAATGCAATTTATCTATAATTTACTGGTTTTCAAAATGAAATACTCTGTAATTTATGTTCCTGATGTAGATGCAACAAAACTGACAGGCATGATACAGGTCTGTACTTCCCTGGTTTTGTACCTGATACATACAGTACTTTGTAAGTACCTGGTTACTGCCAGGCTTGCATCTGGTATGTAATGGGCAAGTAAATGTATCCAGTATGTGCCTGATATTTACATGGAATCTTCAGATAAATACTGGGCACACACCTCAGACATGTGCCCTGTTAATACCGTAAATAACTTGTGTTAAAATATTTCACATTTATGATGAAAAGTATATAAAGTTTATTCTTTTGTGTTTTATTCCCATTACCTAACGATATTTAATATGAAGTTTTATGTAAATTGAGCTGCACAGAAAAAAGTCTCACATCTCCTTGCACTCGTGTAAATGAAACAAAGTAATTATTGTCTCTTTCATGCATCAACAGCAAAAATGTCTCAGTTGTCAGCTGAAGATGAGGTGGAGTTGCAGTCGCTTCTCAAGCAGCTTCTGAGGAGCATCAGTGACAAGATTTCTGGTGCACCATCTACTGAATGCGCTGAAGAGCTTCTCCTTCACCTGGAGGAGACAGACAGAAACTTCCACAAGTAAGGCTAGCAACAAGCAGTATAATGTTAAGTGTGAGGCTTTAAGGGCTGTTTTTCATATTGTTTATTGCTCACTGTGTTATGACTACTCTTGGTTTCAGCTATGAGTTTGTCAAGTACCTCCGTCAGTATGTGGAGAACTCTATGGGGACTGTGGTGGATGAGGAGATAAAGAACCTGACCAGAGTAGAGGGACAACCTGCAGTTGGAGCAGGACACGACACGCTGATCCATACAGTCACTCGAAGAACCAGAGACTCTGTTGAGTGAGTGTAGCTCAGAGTTTTGCATAAATGCTGAGTTAGCATTCACACAATCATGTTGTTCTAAATGTTTTATTGCAGTCAGCCTTCTGCCCACTTTGCTCTATTTTAGCCATTCATATATCACGATGTGCAGCTAATTCAGGAGATGGGTGCTATGATTTAATATCTTAACATTTTAGGAACTTTATTATTTTTCAAAGCATTTAACTTTATTCATAGATATTTTCTTTATAGAAATAATTTGAGCCCTCTTCAGCTCCTTCAGAAACATTTAGTTTGATATCAGCTTCAGCATATACTGTATATATAATTTTTAGCTTTTGTCTCTTACAGCTACTTTCATGTTTTAACTACCACTCTGATACTTTTATTTGTAAATGGTAAATGGACTGTTCTTATATAGCACCTTTCTATCTGATCAAGATACTCAAAGCACTTTACAACACAATCTGTGTCCTCGTTTACCCATTCATCCAGCACTCTACTAGATCTGTACAAATAGCAATAAGTGCTTTATCACATTCATACGCTGATGGGACACACATTGGAGGCAATGAGGGGTTCAGCGTCTTGCCCAGGGACACCAGAATGTGATTGCTGGTGGAATCAAACCCCCAACTCTATCATTGGAGGATGACTGTTCTAACCACTCAGCCGCAGCCGCCACTTTATAGCTACCACTCTTCTACTTTTAGCCTTTAGCTAGCCTTTTGCTACTTTTAACTGTTACCTACGATTCTTCAACTTTTAGTTTTTTAATAGCCTTTTGCTACTTCTACCTAGATATTCACTATTTAGCTTTTACTTAGTACATTGATACTTTTAGCTTGACTTTTATTAGTTTTAGTCTTCTTTGTTTTAGTTAGCATTTGATGTTTTAGCTAGCTCTTTGCTACATATAACTTAGGGATGCACAATATTATTGGCATGGTATCGGTATCAGCCATTATTAGCGATGAAGTTAAATATTGGACATCGGCCATTTCATTAAAATAACTCACCGATATAAAAGGTGCTGTTTTTGTATGACAACCCAATGACAAGGCTGCCTGCAGTGCCAGCACAACATTATGACATCACACACGCTGTTGACTTTAGATTTGTGAAAATTTACAAATTAGCACTGTTCAAGTGTTGTCATTGTGTTCGAGAGAGTAAAGGTCATGAATAAATTTGACATTAAACATAATCCAAGTTGAAGTGTTGCATCATTGATACTTTTAACTTTAAGCTAGCCATTTGTTATGTAAGCTTTGAGCTAACATTTTGCTCCTTCAAGAAACATTCCATTCCAATGTACATGTGTTTTAAATAGCCCTGTGATGCTAGTATTTGGCTATTTTTAGCTATTTGCTTGCATTTTGCAGCATTTAGCTGGTGCTCTGCTTTTAGTTTGAACAACTCTGTTTCAGTTTCTTGAGCAAATTTCAGCAGTCGTTTAGCACTCAAGTCATCCTGTATTTTTGCAGAAAGTTCACTTTCTCGTGTTTTATTTTTAGTTCACATATCGTCTTTTTTTGTTTTTGTTGTGTAACAGGTATCAGCAGATGATGCAGACTTTGAAAAACACCATGATTGTGGTCGTAGAGTCTCTAATCAACAAATTCGAGGAGGACCAGCTGAGGAAAGAGGAGATGCACAGAGAGATGGAACCGAGTCAGTCCAACAGCCAGTTCATTGATAACTGCTCAGACAGTGACTCGTCCTTCAACCAGGTTGGAGACACGGCACATATCATCCAAATGCAATAAATGATTGTGCGTTATTTAATTTGTTCTTTATGATGAGCCACAGTGAAGTACTGTATCCTGGGTCCAAACTCTGGCCTTGGGTCCATGTCTGAGAGCAGCTTTATACTATAGATTATAAATATTTTTAGAGCGTGGTTTAGTCAGTTCTGACTGAAATCAATTGAGAAATAAATTATTTAATACTTTGGTCTATGCCAGATAGACATTTTTTTCTTCTTCTTCTTTTAGAGTTATGCCTTCATCAGACAAGAGCAGCTGCAAGTTTTGGCAGAAAAACTTGACCCCACCAAGCCCAAAGAGGTAGACGGGAAAATCTGAGCGTAGTACTATGTTGTTCTTTTTGTAGGTGTACTGGAGAACTTTGTACTGCTGTTAGTACAAGGATGTAAAATCAATGAGGTTATGTCCGAGGTCTTGCACTGTTGTAAATCTAAGTTTTCATTGGCTAATTAGGAAAATATAGGCCTTAAAGAAGACCTTCAGTAATTAAGTTTGATTCGTGTTAGCCTTTCAGACTAAACTGCCAGTGTTTAATGAGATCAATAAATGTCGGTGTGATGAACAACTGTTTAGGTCGATGATTTAAATGTGTGCTCAGGTGCGTTGTGATGTTCTGCATGCTCTGTGCTGTGCTCCTCCGTCTGATGTGTTGAGCTGTGAGAGCTGGAGCATCCTGCGTAAGAACCTCTGTGCTGCTCTTACTGAACCCGACCTCAGCGTGAGTCCCGAGCATCCTCTTGTATTCAGTGCATGAGCTGTCCATGTCCTGCTAACTTAGTTTGAATTAGGATAACAAATGTAAAACACTCATGTAATAAACTGTTGTAGATGTGAGCGTGTCAGGTCTGTTAAATCAGTTTCACTATAGTAACCTGTGCTGGCATCATCTGGCCTGGCAACAAGCTGTTTTGTGCACGAGAGTGCTGATGTGAAGACTCCATTTTTATTTGACTGGAGTGATGTCATCAGGATTTCCAGCATTTCCCCGTGCCTTGGAAACTAGCAGAGAAAAATGAGAACACTATTTCTGAATAAATACCTGTTAGGAAACTTCACTTTAAAGATAGTTTAGGAAGAGCATTTGCTATTTTAGTTACTGGGATTGCTAAATGATGTCTTTATGGTATCATTTTTATGCAAATCTCAATTATTACAAAAAATATTTCACTTATTCTGGACTGTGCTCATTCCAACACATTTTGCAAGCAATTGTCACATACTGTATATTTTTGCATGTCTATAATACCATTTCACTTTCCTCTCAACTCTGTCAGGAGAATGTGATGCAGTTTTTTGCTAAAAGCTTCTCTTCATCTCCACTGAATGTGACACGAGAGATCTACACAAGCTTAGGTAGGTCAATCGTACTGGACCTTTCACGGTTTGAACGTACCATCCAGCACCTTCATATTTGTAACAGACATTGTTATTTTTAATAAACAAGTCTTTAAATAGCCCTACTCGTGTCTACAGTCTCATGATTGTGCAAGGTTATATATCACCATTTTGAGGGATCTAAATCATGTAAACAATTCAAACTCCAACTGTAAAGAAATGTCTAAATGGTGTACCATTTACCCCAAGACAACAAGTATAACTAAAGATGTAAATGGTAAACAGATCCCATACGTTCTAAATATTTTAATTTGTCCTAAAGCAGCAAGAGAGGAGGAAATGGTGGACAAATACCAGCATGATTAAAGGACTACAGCTGCATCAAGATACTTCCTAAGCTTAGGATTTCTGAAAAGCATGTTCTAAATTCAAAATATGCTTAAAAACTGTTATGGCAGCACTGTACACTGGGTTAGACTGTTGTTTGGTTGGTCAGCTGATCTATCTTGTTAGCCTTCTTCTGGACAGGGTACAGTTCTGTTTTAGAACCAGTTCTTACAGTTTTAATTCTGTGGGAAGTCACCTACCAAATCATTTTGTTCTTAACCTCAATAAATCTAACTTGGTGCTTCAGTGAAGTATTAATAGTTGTACTTATGACCATTTGGCAGTCTAAATTGTACGGAGGCCGACCGGTGCAAACAAGATGCAAACATGAATGATGCAAACTCCAAAACGAAAAATAAAAAAATAAAAAATGCAACAGAAAAATGCTGCAAAAGGAAAATTCCACAATCAGAGAAAATAGACAGAAGAAAAAACACCCAGCTTGCAAAACAAATGCAAAAGTAATATGCTGCAAGTACCCAAAACACTAAAACTCCCCAAAATAACAGCAAGTAAGCAACGCTGTAAACTCACTCCTCAAAACAGAACATGTTCATCCTTATCTTTTCTCTGCTTTTCCTATAAAATATCAAATTACATAATTTAAAGCCTTTGTCTAACCACTGTTTAATTTTCTGCTTTAATTTACCTTTAACAGTAGCTCCTTTTTTGTTTCCTTACATTACCAAAACCTCCCTTTAGTTGAGAAATGTTAAACATCCTTCCATACTATGAAAACATTATGACTTTTTATAAAGTGGCCGCTCAGATATAATGACTTTACAGGTCTGGTCCCAGATGACTTGGTTGTTGAGTCCCCCTCCTGGTCTGGTGCTCGTCTCTTTTGAGGAGTGAGTTCACAGCATTTCTTACTTGCAGTTGTTTTGGGAGGTTTTAGAGTTTTTAACTTTTGTATAATTTTTCCTTTGCATTTGTTTAGTTAGTTGTTTTTTCTTCTGTTTTCTGTGATTGCAGAATTTATCTTTTGCAGCCTTTTTCTTTTGCGTTTTTGTTGTTGTTTGTTTTGGAGTTCTCATTATTCATGTGTTTGCGGCTCGTTTGCACCGGTCGGTCACCAGAGTTCAGTCACGTTTTAAAGCCACAAAATGCTGATTTCTGATCATAACTGGCCTCAATGTCTAAAGAAATTTGATGAAAGAAATTGTAGGACATGGCAGGAGGTAAGTACTTATGAGTTAATTTAAAAAAAAAGAAACTCATTGAAAGATTGCTGATATGGAACTTCCAGTGTTTTTAACTGTGTTTATGTGATTTAGTCCCTCAAAATGACTGCCACCTGCGTGGGCGATCTGTAGACAGAACCAGTGAAGAAAATGTCCTTTCCCTTCATTAATATTCAGCTTTTTATACAGAAGTTAGTCTTATTTTCAAATGTTTGGAGATTGTTTACAGCTTTCTCTCTGATACTAACAATATTGTTAAAATGTGCTTTGTAAGTGCACCTTTACAATGCATTTAACAGAAAATCATTTTTGCTGTGCACATTTTAATTTAAGATGATTAATTTGCCATTTTTCTGGGCAGCAAAGAGTGTGGAAGCAAGTTTTCTGACTCACAAGCTGAGCTTTCCAAGTGTCTCAGCTGCTGTTAACACCAACAGTCCTGAGATCAGTCGACTTCTCAAACAGGTACAATGCCACATCTCTAGTGTCTCACTGTGTCACTTTAACTAAAACACATCTTACACTTATTTAATTAACTCTTTGTCTCATACCAGGTTCGATTATTAAACGACTTTCAAAAGGAGGTGACTAACTTCTGGATTCGTCATCCAGAGAAGTGAGTTGTTCAGTGAAATTACAGTCAACATGTTTCTTGTCCCACTTTTGGTTTTACAGTCTGCACCTACTATTTGTCATGTTAAAGGTTTATATTTTAGGAAATCCACTGTGAATGGGGATGTTTATTAGCTGGCAGACTTTCTGTAATTTGCTTTTAAGCTGAGAAATCTGTTTATGCCAATTCCTTTTTGCTTTCTTCTTTCTGTCATGCTTTAGATATATGGAAGAAATCATAGAGAGCACATTCTCCCTGTTGTCCTTCCATCATGACCGTGCCTTAACGGAAGCAGAGAAAATACTGGAACCAGTCCACTTACTGGCTTTACTGGACATTAAAGCTACATGGTTTATTAAATGGATGGTGCGTAAAGCAATGAATGTTAAGATTTAGATATAGAATACATTTTTTAAAATCTATTTACCGGTAGACATAAAATCTTTGTTCATGTTGAACGTATGCTGTTTCTGTCCTGATTAAACTGTTTCTGTCTCAGCATGGCTACTACAGCAGGACTGTGGTCCTTAGGCTTCTTGAGAGAAAATACAAGTCTTTGGTGAGTGTGTTTTTTTTTTCAGTCAATATGTTTCAGCAGTGGGCGACATGGTGGTGCAGTTGGCAGAGCTGTTGCCTCTCAGAGAGGTCTCAGATCAAATCTTGGCTGGGGGCCTGTCTGGGTGGAGTTTGCATGTTCTCTTTGTGCATGCGTGGGTTTTTTCCCACAGACAAAAAACATGCATGTTAGGCTGATTGGCAACTCTAAATTGTCCCCAGGTGAGTGAGAGAGTGAATGGTTGTTCGTCTCGTTTGTCTCTGTGTGTCCCTGTGATCGGCTGGAGACCTGTCCAGGGTGTCCCCTGCTTCTCACACAGTGACTGCTGGATATGGACACTAGTTCCCCATGACCCGAAAAGGACGGAGCGGGTAAAGATGATGGATGGATGTGTGTGTGT
>JARVLU010000179.1:27876922-27894858 GCA_031762415.1 Simpsonichthys santanae
GGACACATAGAGACAAATGAGACAAACAACCATTCACTCTCTCACTCACCTAGGGACAATTTAGAGTCACCAATCAGCCTAACATGCATGTTTTTGGTCTGTGAGACGAAACTGGAGGACCCGGACAAAACCCACACACGGACGGAGAGAACATGCAAACTCCACCCAGAAAGTCCCCCGACCGGGATTTGAACCGGTAACCTTCTTGCTGTGAGGCGGCAGCCAGAAATGACTAATTCTTTCTGTTTGAGTTATTGATCAAATCATGTAATGATCCACGTTTCCACACCTTGTAATAAAAGACACATTTATAAGTCATAATGTGTCACTTCCTGTTTTGACTGAAGCTTTTGGCTGCCAACACACAACTTTTATCTAATTAGTTATTTATTGGTGATCATTATTACTTTGGCTCATCAACTTATCATCAGAAAGTTAAATACTGTATTGCTGCTTTCAGCCTAAAAGTTTTTCAGTTTTTCAATATTCTCATATTTTTGCATAAATCAGGGGTGCCCAAACTTTTTCTCTGAAAGGGCCAAATTTAAAATCTATCAGAGGGCTGCGGGCCAAATAAGCAGTAATACATGAAATGCAAATACAGTACTTCTTTAAGTAAAGTCCATTTATTTATTATACAGAAATTTAACCTTCCATTCTGCATGAAGAACATTACAGAACAGACTGTGTTAGTGGTGGTGGGGGGGTCTGGGGGGGGTCCTCCCCCAGAGAATTTTGATTAAAGTAGATGCCATGTCCTGCATTCTGGTGTATTTTACAAAAGTTTATTACAGTAGATTAACATGAAACAAAATATGTAAACTCTATTATTATTGAAATCTCTCTGACTGCAAAGCGTTCGTAATGCAACACCGCTGCAGCTCTGCAGGTAAGAGGTGTTCACTTCAGGACAAATCGAGGCTGCTGATTGGTCAGTTGCTGACGGTCCTACTGGATTGATTGACAGGTGGTGGGCCTCGTGCCCCCCAAAAAAATCATGGATTTTATTGGCCCGTTTGAGACTATTGTAATTTATTCTATATATATTTAATATTTTGGTGAGTCTTAAGGTTCCTTACACAATCCTAATGATGTTTTTTTTTTTTTTTTTTCAGGGGTGCTGTAAAGAGGCTAAAATCACCACTGAAACCAGTTCATATTTATAATTTACTTTTAAACACTTTGTGTGATTTATAAGTATGTTCTGTCAAAGGAAGATGTTATTCAGTGGAAGGAAGCTGCTGAGGGATGGTAGAAAGTCTGTCAAAATAAAATATAAAAATATAAATTATTAAAATTATTTAAAAAATACATACATTATCTACTCTACTGTGTAATCTGTGTACGTAGTTAAAATATGGTAGTCAGGCTGACTAACATTAAAGTCAATGAGTTGAATCACTGAGTGTAAACACATTCATTCTTCAAAGGAAATTTTAATATAGTAACGAGGACAGCTTGTCGGACCAACTTGGGCCGACATAAATCATCTCAACTGGTTTTGGCTGTCAGCAGCAAACTGGTTGATCCACTATGAGAAGTTGCTATTTATAAGACTGAGCTGAATACAGCACCTCAGACTGAAGAAGTCTTTCGGACGCAAGACGATACGTTTCTACAATTTTTTTGTTTTGTTTTGTTTTTTGAATGCCCAGAGGACCAGACTTAACTTTTTTAGATGTTTCTACCTGTATTATTGAGCATGCATCAGGATATCTTCTCAGAAGTATTTTTATGGTCCCTGTCTAGACGCAGTAAGAATGACAGATTTATTTTGTCTGTTTCAGATCCAGTTAGCCTGACGGACCTGATTGTCATCATGATTAACATCATGTATCGACACCCCCGGCCGCTGCACAGTGATGTCTGTCACACAGGTGGGGCACGAACCCTCGAACACTGATTAAAATCTGCGTCAGTGTGTTGCGTTCACCTTCCTGATTGTAGGTCTGGGTTCAGCTGCTGAAGGAACACAGTGATCCTGTCTCTGAGACATAAAACACTCCTCAGAGCACCTTTTATCCATTAACCTTGTTCTGAGTCAGGCAGTGTTATATTAGCTCCTTTTATTGTTCAGTCTTGGGATTGAACTTTTGTAAATTTGCTGCCAGTGATCAATAATCAGAGGATCACTTCTTTTTGATGACTGTAGTCACGCTGAGCAAGTCTCAGTTTTTAAAATCAGTAAGCTGATGGTGAAGACTGCAAGTGACTTTGTTCAATTAGTTTGGAGAAATGTCGCAGTACTGAATGCAGTAAGTTAATGCAAACTGATAATGATGTGATAATTGGTTGATGTTGGCATATCTCCATCAAGAAGTGGAGTTAAAATACAGTAATCTACTGGGAAAAATATTAGTCTTTTATTATTTCCTCATGACTAAAATAGCTTTAGGTGCATTTATTTGATCTCAAAATGATTTTCCAAGCAACCCTGCCTTACACTGTCTGAGTATCTTTTCCTTCAAAATGGCTTTAAAAAAACAACAAATATCACAAGTTTTAAAAATCTTGGCTGTTGAAAAAGCTGTAGCACGAACACCAAACACTTCATCTCATTATCTAATTCTCACTTCTCTAATCTTTGTCTTTACATAATAAATTAAATGTTCAGTGTAGCTAAATGGAAGTTAGATCTGTTTTACTGGCAGAGAGACCAGGATTTCATGAGATTATTTGTGGGTCATCATTTTTAAAATGCGTGACAGATGCATGCAGATCATTTAGTTATGTAAAACCTCTAAAACTGGATGAAACTGTCTATGTGCTCAGATTCCCTGTCGCCCAGCTGCTTGGTGATGGAGGTGCTGTGGACGCTGTGTGAACGGACAGAATGCGCTGCAGAATGTCTTCACCAGACTCGAGTTATTGAGACACTTCTGGCACCTGTTATAGCTCTGCTCACTGGACGGCAGGTCTCACAAACTTCTCAATCATCTGATGGATGCACAGTCATTTATGTACAAAGTAAAAATTTGGTATAGTGTAAAAGTTCATGGTGTCGCAGATCAGGACGTAAGAAATCCTCTGGTTCTTAGTTTTCCAATCAGGGAGTTATAGTTTTGAAAAAGTTTTTATTTAACTATTAACTTCCATAATTCAAAAGTTCTGTATTTTGGAGCACTTTACGTGATTCCTGTTTTTATGGCCATCAGTCTGTCCCATTACTGTTTATGGTAGTGTCCCAGTTTGTTGCAACCAGTTGGCAAATGAGATTGGCGAAGGATTCTCCAGAAAGTCTTGTGATGTTTGCAGTGATTCTTAATTTAATTCAAATTACAGAGGCGAGCAATCCTGTCGCTTGAGTTTTGAACATGTTCAAAATCCTAATGGGACAGTTTTATTATAAAATAGTTGTGGGTGTCTTGAACCCTTCTCAGGAGCACTAGAGCTGCAGTGTGACACATGCACAAGAGCTCTCCTCTGACAGAAAACATCCCAGACCAGTGTCCAGGTCTAAAAACCACACTGGTGATCAATAATAATTATGCATGCACAATATCATTGGCATGGTATCTGTATCGGCCACTACTAGCAATAAAGTTAAATATTGGACATTCCATCAAAATAAGAAAGTTCATGCTCAATAATCCAGGAATCAAATCTGATAATTCTCAATCAGGTCATTTGGACAGTTACTGTCCAGATGACCTGATTGAGAATTATCAGATTCCATCAAAATAACTCACCAATATAAATGGCGCTGTTTTTTTATGACACCCCAGTGACAAGGATGCCTAAAGCACGTTATAACATCACGCGTGCCGTTGACTTTAGATTTGTGAAAATTGACAAATTTGCACTGTTCGAGTGTTGTCATTGTGTTAGACAGAGTAAATGTCATGAATAAATTTGACATTAAACATAATCCAAGTTGAAGTGTTGCATCATTTTCAACCCCCTTTTTGGCATCTGCATTTGGTAGCAGGACAAACTGACAAAGACCTGCAGAATAATGTAGTATTTTAATTCCACAGCAGAGAAAACTATGTTGTCTCTGTAAGTAGGTCTAGGAAACAAACAAACAAACAATAACAACAACAACAAAAAATCAGTATTGGTATCGGCATATTGGGTATCAGCTAAAAATTAAATATTGTGCATCCCTAATAATAATTATTGTTGAACTGGTTCAGATTTGCCCTTCTTCATTCCTAAAGCTTACTCCAATAGATATATTGGATATAATATTAAATCATAAACGGGGGGCCGTTTGCCTAGGTGGGTACAATGGGGGCAGAGTTGGTAACAAAGTAAAGTACACAGCCAAGAATACAGTTTTGTAATTTGTGCAGGATGTGATTTACAGAAATTGTCTGCTCAAAATGTGGCTGCATGCCTCTGTAATCACAAACGCTCACAGTTCAGTGAGACTTCAGTGAAAAAAATCTGTCAATTTTCTCATAATTTTGAAACTCCCATCTTGTCTCCAACATTTGCAGCTCAGTGAGACGCTACCTTTAGGAACTTTGTTTCATTCCTCTTTACAACTTTGCTTCAGTTCGTTGAAGCAGCATTGTGCAGAAGCTTATTTGTGCACATCTATCCTGGATTTGTTTCGTATGCTTTGTTGTTTCTGCACCTGTTGGGTTAAATTGTCTGTTTTGTATAATTGTATTTTGCAGACTAAACTGAAAAGTCCTGCATCCACACTTACCCTCATTGCTGATGTTCTGGCTCGCATCGCAAACACTGACCAAGGATTAACTCTTTTTCTATATGAGAAGACTCTTGTTGTCGCCCACAATGAGAGGTGAGACAAAGTGATGAAGTTTGTTTTGATGAAAAAAAAATATATATATTATTTTGGGCATGACAACAAAACTTTATTGTACTAGATTAGATGCATGCATGATAAATCCTCCTTTCTCTACACATAGAACATAAAAAAACATAAAATATGGCTTTTTTCTTGGGCTTCTGGGACTCTGCTTTGTGTCAAATTTAAGAAAATGTTTATTTCTAGATTCTGAACAGCCTCAGTATTAGTTTATATTTTCTTGTCTGACCCTGACTAGCCTCTTATTTGGTTCAGCTTGTCCAACAACAACATATTGTTGTTACTGGGTAAAATTCAAACGCTTGTATTGTGGTAGGTGAGCTAGCAAATTTGTGCTATTTATGAAAGCATGTTTGGCTAAAAACAGCTGATTAATGATATTAATGATGTTGAAAAAATCCTGTTGTATAAACAACAAAGTAGCTGTATTCTGCTAAGAAAGCTAGTATAATTAGCTGCTAACATGTAATGGTTAGCATGTACAGTATACAGTGTATTGCTAATTATTCGGGCATGTTTGGCTAAAAACATCTAATTTATGCTATTAACAAAACTCTGTTGTGTAAACAACTAATTAGCAACATTCTGCTAAGAGGGTTAGTATAATTAGCTGCTAACGTGGTTAGCATGTATATTGCTAATTATGCTAGCATGTTTGCTGCATTCTGCTCAAAAAGATAGTATAATTAGCAGCTAATTATATACTGTATATATTTAGCAGAATGCAGCTAATTGGTTGTTTACACAACAGGATTTTGTCAGTAGCATCAATTAGCTGTTTTTAGCCAAACATGCTAGCATAATTAGCAATATACATGCTAACCATGTTAGCAGGTAATTAGCTGCTAACGTATAATGGTTAGTCGGTATTTGCTAGTTATTCTAACATGCTTGTCTAAAAACAGCTGATAAATGCTGTTGACACAAACTTGGTTGTGTTACCAACCAAGAAGTTGTGTAATTATCTGCTAACATGTGATAGTTAGCCATATTCATTTACAGCTACATGTCTACTGACATGTCTCGTGTAACGGAGACAACCGCTATTGATCTGCGACTGATTAAAGACTGTCTTTAAAATAAAATTCAAACTTTTTAACAAGGCAAGTTCCATTATTTCTGCATGTCCATGCCACTTCACTTATTTTTTTTTTATTTTTGTTAATAAATATGCATAGATATCCTCAAAACAAGGTATTAAGATATGAGATCAGGACTTATTGAATGATCTTGTGCACATGAAAACATTACAGAATTACTCTTTTAGTCCTTTTTGGGTTCTTTCTTTGTCTCCTTTTCTGCAGAACCTTTGCTGCTCACATCATTGTACAGTTCACCTTGAAGCTGCTGGATAAAACACTGCCATCACTGAGTGAATCTGATGTGACTCCTGCATTATGTGGAGCCTTCATCTTTGTCTGTAGGCAGATATACAACACTTGCGAGGGGCTGCAGGTCCTCAGAACATATGGCCTGCACAAAGCCTTGGCTGCTGCGTGGAGAAAGGTACATGCACCACACCTCAGGGTTCAGTCCTCATTTATGGATTCACCTCTCATATCTGGCACCCATAGGCCCTTCTTATTTTATAAACTCATTGTAATAAAGTCTACCCTTTGTTAAATCACATTTGGCGTAATATACACTGGTGTTTTGATTAAAACGAGACATTTTGTTTGCATTACAGGATATTTAATCCTTCGGCCTCATTGCTTCTCTGCTTTAAATAGTTTTCAGTATTTTAGGAAGCAGAAACACTTAAACACAAAAACAATATCACATTACTGGTGCAATCATTGTGAAGTTTGTGTGCATAACAAAACTATTGTGTAAGTCAAAAACGTGTTTTACGAAAAGCTTTGCAGCACTAAAGCAGCTGCAAAAACATCAGAAGTACGAGAGGACAGTTTTTGTATCTTCCTCTGTTTCACATGATTGAACTGATGAGTCTTCATGCCTAATGATCAGATTCAGCACCTACTCGTGTCATGTTTCATTTGCTTGATGAATTCTGAGTTCTCTCGCTTTTCACCCACCACAGCGAGATGTGCACTGCAAGTATCAAACCAGTGGAATTAACTAACCGTTACAATCCCCTTCATGTTGGTTTTATGAGTGTGCCTTCCATAACCAAACATTTTGGTTAAGCATCTTAAATATACAGTGTGTTTTGGAAAAAGAAAACTGGGGTGACACTGCAAAGCTAAAGACTACAGGTTTGATGTTCTACAGCAGGGCTGTTCAACTAAACTGCTCAGTGGGGCACTGTTACTGAAAGCCAAGAGCTCCGGGGCCAGACTGCAGCAGTTGTCATTAAGTAAGTTTGTTTTACAGTTTAAAATCTAGTTATATTTAAAATTCAACCAATTGGTGAGCTGAACTGAGCTCACCCGTGGGCCTGATTTGGCCCCCCAGGCCACCAGTTGAATAGCCCTGCTCTACAGAAACCGTCTGTCATCTCCAAACAAGTTGTCTGGTCGTCTGGACAGATTTTTCTTGGTCGAAACGTTTCGTCTTTCATCTGAAAGACTTCATCAGTCTGAGGCTATGTGATAAACTCAGTCCTATAAATAACACCTTCTCAAAGTGGATAAACTAGTTGACTGGGTACATCCAGAAATAGCTGTTCATGTGTAAAAGGAGGAAAATCAATTTAACAATCGATCGTTAGAGGCCTGATGTACAATGGCCCTGAGGTTTAAACGAACAACATTTGAAAAAACAAATTACATTCCATCCATCCATCCATCCATCCATCCATCCATCCATCCATCCATCCATCCATCCATCCATCCATCCATCCATCCATCCTCTTTACCCGCTTCTACCTTTTTGGATCACGGGGGTCACTGGTGCCCATGTCCAGCGGTCACTGTGCGAAGGGCAGGGTACACCCTGGACAGGTCTCCAGTCCATCACAGGGCCACATAGAAACAAACGAGACAAACAATCCTTCACTCGCTCACTCGCACCTAGGGACAATTTAGAGTTACCAATCAGTATAATATTCATGATTTTTGGTCTGCGGGAACCAGAGTACCTGGAGAAAACCCATGCATGCAAGGAGAGAACATGCAAACTCCACCCAAAGGCACACTCACGTGTCCGCCATTTGGCAGCCTGTCGATTTTTGGCCCACATTTCTGGGTTTGACCCACATGTCTGGGTTGTCAGCGGTGACGTGTAACAATGACGCGTCAACGGTGACGCATAATAGATGCAAAATATACGGCAAAATGACATATTTATGGATTTCCCCCTTTTTTAGACATATTTGGACTTATGTGACTTATAGGGCAGTGCGACGTGTACAGGGGAAAATACGGTAATTGCAAATTTTTTTTTTTTACATGTTGTTCGTTTAAACCTCAGGGCCACTGTACTAATGGCCGCTTGTTATTTCTTACCCAGGTGTAACAGTTTCAGCTGAAACGTGAAGGAGCTCCTGTAAAGTTTCCTTCTGTATTTAAATGGTGGTGCGAGTATGGCCAGGAATAATCCAGTAGTTTAAATGTTTTACGTTTCTTCACACTGAATTTAATGTGGCGCAATAAAAAAATCTTTTTTTTGTTCTCTGTTTATTAGACTAGCTCATTAGCAGAAAGGATTCCAACTCCTGTACCCGGAGCCATGGCTGCAACACCCGCTGGAGAAATGCAGAACACGTAAGAACGCACAAACTCACACATTATTTAAACACTTCATTGGAAGTCCACTTTTAAAAACAGTAACTACATCTTGATGAAGTGCGGTAGTGATTCAGTGAGCGTTTTAAAACACAGGATGGTTTTTCATCTCGTGGCTACACCCAGTGATTTATCTCTGCAGAAACCCACAAGTTTGATAAGTTTGTAGATAAAGTTTACAACTTCTAATAACCTTCCTCTTATCCATGTATATATATTTTTAGCATGTGTAAAAGGATGTTCTTCAAGCAACAGAAAACTACTTACTAAAAATGTGACCTTAGGCAGCTGAGACTGCCCGAATAGCTACTGTAAAACACAGCAAAATTATTACAAATAAAAAGTTTTTGTATTTATAACAACCATTAGAACCATAACGCAGGTAACATAAAATCTGGTACCTGCATAATATGAAAGTAGCTCGATCAATAACTGACAAAACATCATAATATATGCTCTAACCTGGTTAGCTGTGATGATATAAATGGCAAATATCCCTAACAGTGTAACACAATTGATCAATATATATCATTTTAATTTTTTTCCACTGGACAACAACATATCAAAGGATGCTCTTCCTTGACCTCCCATTGGCTGCATTTATTTAAATAAATGTGTGACACTAAAATACCTTGGGTGTTTAACTTGAGTGGAAAAATCGAACCTCAGTTTTAAAATTGGACTAGAGCCTGGTATTGTTAAACACTAAGCCACATACTTTAGAACAGTGTGTGTGTCAAACCCAAGGCCCAGGGGCCAAATGTGGCCCTTGTTGACATCTTAGCTGGCCCTTAAGATGATATTTTAAATGCAAAATACTTTTATCACTAATTTCTTTCAGTAATCTTTGATTATGATGTCAAAAGTGTACCAGAGAACCTCAAATGAGACCAATCAAACTCTTGTTGAGGAACCTGCAACCAAGAAAAGACGTCTGGAATCTAACTTGAGTTAAGGTAGATTCTGAAAGTGGCCCTTAGTTTGAAAAAGGTTTTAATTTTGTGAGTTTGACACCCCTGGTCTAGTGGTTCTACAGTGCTCCTCAACATTCTGCCTAAGGGGAGTGGGGCAACAATTATGCGTGCTGGGTGAGGGGGGTACTTCATGATGCAGGTGGCCCTCTTCCACCTGCATATTTAAACTCTGGACACGCCACATGTGTGAGATGGGTGTGACTGTGGTGGCACGTTTTGTCTGTTTGATGTGGTCTTCTGTCTCTGTATTTATTTTGTTTTTATCTGGTTTTGAAACAGACTCGTTTGGGAGGAGACTTTGTTGGACAGTCTGCTGAACTTTGCAGTCACCCCTAAAGGCCTGCTGCTGCTCCAGCAGACAGGAGCCATAAATGAATGCATCTCCTACATGTTCTCTCGCTTCACCAAAAAACTACAGGTATGAAGTGCAGTATGAAGTTTAGCTTTCGCTTCACCAGTTGTACAGTACTATTCTCAGATTAAACAGTAGTAGGTGGCACGTGGTGTTATTGTGAGAGTCTCCAGAAAGTCATGCAACTTTTTCAGGGTTCTCAACTATGTCATATGAGTCGCAGCAGCACACAGCCCCATCATTTGAGTTTGTTCAGAAAACGAGTGCAGCAACATTTCTCTTAAAATAGTCACAAAGTCATCACGGGCATCTCCAACTCGACTCAAGAGCATTAGAGCTGTTTTTTGACTCCTGCACTGGAGCTCTCACCTGACAGAAAGCATCCAAGGTAAATGTTTGATTATAAGTGTACTCCCCTGATGATAATGAATAATCATTCAAAAAGTGTACTCCAGCAACATGCAAGAGTCCCCCCTCACATGCTCTACTACGCATGCAGGAGAGTCCCCCCTCATGGGGGGTTCCTCCCCTCCTCGTTTCAATGGTCCACTGTGACCTGTTCAGTAATTTCATTGGTCAGACATTTTTTTAACCTTTATTTATACAGGTAGTCTCATTGAGTCACAAGGACCCACCCCCCAAGAGAGACGTGTATTGGACAGCTATGTGAGCACCCGGTTGTGACGAGGCTAAATGTTTTGGCGGCAGGAAGCTCATTAGACCGTCAAAGCATGTAAAATCCATAAATTAGCCTCAGCATTGTTAAAGCGTATGAAAAAGTAGCGACTTGTAGTCCAGAAATTACGGTAATTTGTGATTTTCAACAGCTGGGCATTCAAAACACGACCACACCACCTTATGGTCATTTGGTCACAAGCACTCAGAGTTCATTGAGACAACAGAAAATTCACACATTTTCTTGTAATATGTTTGCAAATTTCTTTTTTTTTTTTTTTTGTTGTTGTTGTTTATTTTTATTTTATCACCAACTGGTCTTTGGTAACAGTTTCCGTTTTAAATGTGCTATTTAAATAAATCTGACTTGGTCTTCCAATCCTCCCAGCTCAGTGAGAAACCAAATCTATCTGAACAAATAGGAGTTAGAAACTTCAGATGTCTCCACATGTCTACACTCCCTAACAGATCTGTCTACTTTAGAAGGGTTCACTTGGAGAGTTTTGAAGCCTCAAACTCTGATTTGACATTTTGACGGATCCTTTGTGCATTTCTTAGATATACACCTAATAACGGGGCAATCGTAGAAAAGAATGAAAGGTTGATAATCATCAAGTAAATTTGATCAGATTTGATATTTATCTATTTTGCTATTTATAACCTAAAAAGATAAGTTTTATCAACAGTTTACAGTTTACTTAAGTAATCTCTCAAGCTGCAAGATAATCTGGCTGTGCTCCAAAACCCTTCCTTGGCTTTATATTACCCAGACAGTTTCGACCAGGCGTCGGCTTTTAATTTGAGATGATGCAGCCATTTTTAACAACTTTGACTTATGCAGTATGGTTCTCTGGAATAGGAATATTGACCTGGAAATTGTACCTCCCATTTAATGAATAAGCCAAGTATATTGTCCTGCATTCATAGGAATCTTTGTTTTCAGGGGGTGATACAGACTGGTATCAATATGCTATTATTACATAATTTGACAACATGTTTCATAACCTTTTATGAGTGCCTTGGAATAATTAACTTCTGGTAGGGAGCTGTTTGTTTTTTCCTGAAGTAACAAATGTTTTGTTGCACAGGTTTTCTATAAAGCTGGGTAGATTTGCAGTTATCCATTAAAAAAATTACGAGAACATGTATGTAAAAATATAGTTTATTCATTGGTGAAGATTAAAAAAGATTGTTACATTGTACAAATTATACATGTTTAAATAATGTATTGCATTTTCCCAAACTAACTGTGCATGTAGAATATGCATTTATGCGTTGTTGCATTTAGATGTGCAGCAAAACACATTCCATGTTTTAAATATTTATTATTTCTGTAGCACATTTCTTTGGTTTCCCTAAACATAAAATTAGTAATTTGTAGAACATTCTTCTCAGTAACACTCACATTTCCTAAAGTTTAACTAGAGAAATTGCATTTTCTATGGAAATGCAGTGTGAATGCTTATTGCAGAAGAACATGCTGAAATGGAAGAACATGCCCAAATTAGAAGAAGAAAACAGAAAGAACACATATTTGCTGTACTGTATTAGATTTGAGTAAGAAGAAATGAGTACAAAAATTAGGAGATTAGATAAAAAAAGCTGAAATTAGCAAAAAGTAGCTGAATAGTCAAAAAGAAGCTTAAGCTACCAGAAGGAAGCGGAAAGAGCTGAAATGAGCTAAAAATGTTAAATCAACTGAAAAACCTAAAATAAGCATAAAAACAGCTAAATAGTAGCTGAAATAGCAGAAAAGCTGAAACTAGCAGAAAAAAACGGAAAGGAGCAAAACAAGCAGAAATTAGCATAAAGATGTTAATTAGGCTGAAAGTTGCAGAAATTACCACAAAAAAATTAAATTAATCTAAAAACAGCTTAATTTAGCTACAAATGCTAAAAATAAAAAAATAAAAAAAGCTAGCTGAAAATGTAGAACAAGCTTAAATTAGCAGAAGGAAATGGAGAAAGCACATGTTTGTCCAATTATGCTGAAAGAAGCTGAAGCAGAACAAAATGTGAAAGGAGCAGTAAAAGGTTGTAAACAGAAGATTTGAAGGATGTAAAATGAGCTCAATTCATTTTCTTTGAGAACAAACATGGCCAAAAAGGCTTAATATTTCAAAAAGCTAAAGTTGCACCAAAACCAAAAGTCATAGCAGGATTGTCCTAAAAGCTGAACATTTTCATTCGTGATTTGTTGAAATAGCTTGAAAACTGCGAGACGAGAAATGCGCTGAAAAACGTACGGAACAAATATGTATGACAAAAGCGTGGATGCTTCATAAACATTCACACTACAATATCTTCAGTGTTCAACCAGTGGTGGGAACTGAAACGTAACTCTTAAGCTTCATATTGTAGACGCACAATCATACTCAAACCATGACCGACTCCCTGTGGTTTTAATTTACTGCCCCTGTTTACGCTCTCAAGTAATTGCTATTTTCATTAGACATTACGCTTTAATTACAGCATGTAATTATGTCTGACCTATTTTTAGGGATTTTTGTGTGTGTGTTGTAATTAACGAAGGCCTCGCATGTTTTAATTCTACATTAATTTACTCCTTTAAGGATAACTGTCTTTTCTGAAAAGTTAGCTTTTTTTCATGCACTTTCTTCTGATTTAACGACCTCCTCTTTATTCTCAAACAGATAAAAAATACTTGGACAAAATGCACAAACATTAAAGTTTATGGGGTGTTCTTGTTTGAAGGTGAGCCGCTGTGAGAAGTTTGGGTACGGAGTGATGGTGACGCAGGTAGCTGCAACTGCTCCCGGGGTTGTAGCTCTGCAAAGTTCAGGTACTAAAGCACTCGTTTGCACAAACAAACCGTTGCCAGCTGCGATGCCGAAGGGGTGAGTTGTAAGAAGTTGTGCAGCTGGTGTAAAGCAGACTTGAGAAGGAATGTCTTTGTGCGATTGTTTTTGTCTGAATAAAATGGATGAAGAGCAACAGAAGGCGTTCGCGCTCAGGTGTGAACATTTAGCTTCAGGAAATATTTCTGTTTGCTAAATCTGGCACCGATGATGCTAATTACAATGTCATGTGGAGAAGTGGATACACTGTACAGTGACTGCTTTTGTTTTGTAGTTTCAATGCTCTTTTTCTCAACAAATACCAGACAAAGCTATTCATAACTTTTCCAGTATTTATTTTGACACCTTTGAGCGCTGCTGTATTTAAAAATAAATAAATAAATAAGATTTTTGTTGTTGTTGTGGAGGTTAAAATTACAAATGTACTCCAGACCAGCTGTTTAGCAGGATGTTGGTAGAACATTTGTCAGTTTCCTTGTCGTCTTGAATTTATGTTGACACCAGCGTCTTGATTTTTGTATTTTAGGTTTTGTCCGGGCGCTTGTCGTGGAACTGTGGTCGGCTCTCGAATGTGGCAGCGATGATGTCAAAGTTGTTTGTCCCAGACCCGCACCCATGGACCACACGGGCAGGATCTGCCACAAGGTGCGTGAAGACTCCAGTTTCCTCTGATCATTTGTTCTCTGTGTTATTTTGCAATGGTTTTCTACTGTCTCGTTGGTTTGCAGCTGCTTTTAAGCATAAATATTAGTGGAGCAGCAGAAGTTGACTTCAAGACTTAAACCTCCACCACACCTATATTTGGTATTTAAAGCCTTGTTTAAAGTAATTAAATTAAGTAGTTCTGTACAAGGTTGGGAAGCACCAAGTTAAGGGTGTTACATATTTTCATTACAAAACAAAAGTTATCAATCGTGACTGTAAAAAGAAAAATACTGTGTTTTTGTTTAATGTATCTTGCAACAACAACCCGTTATAATATTCATTTCATGCAGACTTGGTAGTTTTTCTGTCCCGAAACTGATGTTTTAAAATTTAACCATGTAAAATAAGCATACAGAGAAGAGTCCAGACAGCTGACGCATACAGTGGGTTGTAAGACTCTTAACCCTCTTTCTGTTGTTGCTTCACCACTTGGAGGTTTATTGGATTTTTGATTTGATTGCACAAGATCATATAAAAATTCTACAGATCAACAAAGTTAAGTGGGTGAAAATGAGCTTCTTTAGTTATATAATTTATTTAACAGAAGTGCAGAGTATATTCACTCGCTTTTGCTTTAAATTCTCAACCATCATGTTCAGAAGCTGCTTGTGTAGATTAGATTTATGTGGATGAAATGTAGGTGTAGACACAGAAAATATGTCTAACATGTTGGAGAAAATGTCTGGTTTTAGTTTTTCATGTTCTGTTTATGTCTGTTTAATCTGCTCCAAGCTGCTCGATTGATTTAGTCTCTTCTAATTTTTGTCTTACAAATGATTTAAAAAACTGCCCCTGCATTTCATATGATCAGTTTAGGCTCTAGCATTAGTAGTGGCTGAATCAGTGACTGGAACTGCACCAGTAGACAAGTACAAGTACATGTATAGACTCAACGGACATTATGATACTGGCAAATGTTTGCAATGATCTGTTCAGACTCATAATTGAAAATAAGCAAACAAAACCTGATTCACTAAAAACAGGTTTAAATTTATTTTAAAGGATAAAAATAGTTGGAACTCCCCCGGCCCCCCAAGAACAAAACAATAAACAGGACAGAAAATAATTAAATAACATTATTTGTACGAATAACTATTATTTGGGGCAAATAAAGCAGCCACACCTGTGTTTATTTTATTTCAAGTGTTGCAGCCTGGAACTTATTCAAACTTTACGTCTGCAGTCTAACAAGTCAGGTCCTCTGGAGGGCTGTGATCAGTCATACATCGGGGAAACTACCGTATTTTCCGCCCTACAAGTTGCATCAGTCCAAATATGTCTAATAAAGTGGAAAAATTTATAAATAGCATGGTTTACAATTTAAAGCTTATCCTGCAGTGTGGGCTGCACAAAGGTGCAGCAGGTGCTAAATAATTTAAAATAATTTATTTTAATTAAAAATTCCATGCCGATCGTGCTGCTCATCCATCAATCAGCCAGTTGTGTGTCATGTCCAATCTTATTTTGAAAAACTGCGATAGAGCGATAAACGAACTGTGAAGTAGCGAGGGACTACTGTATATACTATACTATACAACTGTTTTAATTATTGCCTGTTGAAAACATTAAGTAAACAATAAGTGACTGAAATTTCTTAATAAAAACTTCAAAATTGAATTTGATGCTCATGGGTGTGCTTGCGTGTACGTCTTGAGCCTGATGCTGCTGTCTGACAGGAGCGAGTCATCTCGCTCGGTGAAACCAGCCGAGTGAGAACAGGCTTTCAGTGGACTGTGTCCTCAGACCTGCCACTGGCAGCTTTAAAGTCGACCTTATCAGTGGGTCAGCTGCCACATCACACACCTACAGTCCTCCGAGCACAACTGTGTGGCAACGCTTTTTGTTTGACAACATAAAAACAGAAAATAATGCAGATTTAAAATGTAGGAAATGTTGCCTTGATTAGATTATCTTTAAAGTAATTTTATTAGAAATTGATTCATTTTTAATGTAAAAGTGTTAACGAGGGCGTCCCTTTTCCTTGTCTTTGGTTTCTGCTGCTCTGTTTTGATCCAGTGTGTGAGCAGAAAGACTTCAGGGGGTTTAATATTCTTCAGGCAGCGTTATGTTTCTGCTCAGATGCTCATGCGTGTGAAGATGTATTAATATCGTGTGAGAATGCGCCCACAGGTTATCAGCCTTGTTCATCTTCGCTTTGCTTTTTGCATCTGTAAATTGTTAACTTTCTTTTTGTCTCAAGCGTCTCTGCACATTCTTCAGATTTTTTTCTTTTACTGGAAACGCTGTGTTTTGTCTTTGTTGTATTTGAAACCAAACGTCCTGACCGCTGCTGTCACGCGACTGCGTCAGTGATCAATTTGGAGTTGAGTTTTCCTCCAGTTTTAATATTTGTACCGTTCTCTCTTGACGTGGTTGTTTCTGTCTCGTCAGTCCTTCCTGTCCTTGGTCAACCTCCTGTCGTCCTCCCAGTCCGTGTGGGAGCTTCTGGGACGACGGTCTTTAGCCAACAAGAGTGAATACACCCTGAGAGAAATGCCGACTTCCATACCTGTGAGTGGTTTTCACACAAAGACTTCACACACTTCCTTTTTCAACCACGAGAGGGCACGTTTGCACTTTTATTCAGCCTCCAACCAACACCCACAGCTTATTTCATTTCACAAAGGCCTTCCATTAAACCCTCACCAAACACCGAGGCGGATGTGTGCTTTCCGCCCTAGACGTCCCGCTCGTCCACACAGTTTTCATTTTGAACCTCGACTGCTGTGTTCTTTCTCACAGCTGCTTATTTTGCTCCACAGGATTTGATTGACAGGCTGATTGCTGTGAATTCAGATGTGAAGATCCATTCCCTGTTCCACTATGAGCAGTCTCACACGTTCGGCCTGAGGTGAGATTGATATTTTGTTCATATAACTTAACACCAGCGGGGACGCACACGGCATCAGATTAACAGCTGGAGACTGCACACATGCACTCCCTGCTTTCTGGGATTAGTAGACTTCCATGGTTTTTTTATTCTTTGATTACCCAGCGTTGGAAATCTGATGAAGGGATTTCCCCGGATCAGACTGAAATAAGCTTTTCTGTGTGGGTATTTACGAGTATGAGGCACCCAACAAGTGAGAAAACCAGTTTTTAAAACAAGCACTATAATGTGCAAGGAAACCTGTGTACATTTTCGATGTGAAAGTAGGAGATCCGAAGCGTTCGGTGCTTGATGTTATTGATGTTTGTTTACACACACACACAAACCATATGTTGTCCTGGCTGTGTGTGGAAGCCTCTGGTGGCTGCTGTGCAGTCTTTTGCATTTTTAACAGCTTTTTGAATCACAATAGCCTCAGCTTGTTTTGGAGTCTTGCTGACTCACTCTGTCTTTGCCTGTCAGTCAGCCCACTCGTGTCAGAATCCAAGTGAAAGGAACAAGTTGCTTTGTTCGTTCAGACTCCATTAACTGACAGCTTTATACTCTTCGCCTCTTCATGGGGCGCTAAATCTCCTTGTTAAGGTATCTTACGATCAATAAATTAAAGCCTGCTGTGATTATACCGTGAGGTAGAAGTGGCATGATTTTTATAAATATATATATATTTTTAATTTGACCTTTGTTATTACAGGTAATCTCATTGAGACATATGATCTCATTCTCAAGAGATTTGTTTCAGGTAAATGTACAAAAAAATCAGCTTCAGGAACATCTGCAATATCTCACTAAATTAGATTTATTTGCTCACTACAGCAAATTAAAGTGTAAAAACTAGAGTTCAGCTGATGAGATTTTCTTTCTGGCCAATGCTGATCTTTAGAAGTCATGGCTACCGATGGCTATATGTACAAACCGGATTCCAAAAAAGTTGGGACACTAAACAAATAGTGAATAAAAATTGAATGCAATGATGTGGAGGTGTCAACATCTAATATTTTATTCAGAATAGAACACAAATCACAGATCAAAAGTTTAAACTGAGAGAATGTTTCATT
>JARVLU010000179.1:27922296-27941328 GCA_031762415.1 Simpsonichthys santanae
GTTTGGAGAATGAAGTTAAAAATGCCAAGTCAATGTGTACATTTAAGAAAATGATCAAAACTGAATTGTTAAAAAAAGTAATGTATTAGAGTTAGAAAAAATAGAAAGAGTTATTATTTTGTTTTGTTACTTGAAGTTCAAGTTTAAGTTTGAGTTGAAGTTTAATATTGTTTGAACTAACTTTGAAAAAAGGGGCAGATATTTCTGCTACCTTTCATTTTGTATTTTGTATTATTATCATTTTTGGGATTGTTTTGTATTTTTTATTTTTAATGAATAAACTTTTAAAATGAAAATGAAAGGAAAATGAAACTGGCCCTTAGTTTGAAAAAGGTTTTAATTTTGGCCCCTTTTGTAAGTGGGTTTGCGCTAGATGGCACTCAAGTAGTATGGCATGCCTTTTGACACAATTGGCTTGCCATAGTCTATCATAGTTGGACTGAGATACACATTAACTATAATTTTGAGCAAACAAATAATTGTTTTTAAGTGTTAATCTTGTTAAATTCTTGTTAAAGTCCTCTAGTGCATGCTCCCGCGGCCACCATTTGGGATCCAATTGATTTTTGGCACAACACCGGCCCACATTTCCAGGTTGTCAGCGTTGACGCATAATAGGTGCGACTTATACGGCGAAGCGACCTATTTGTGGATTTTTCCAAATTATTAGACATTTTTGGACGATGCAGTTTATACGCCGTGCGACTTATAGGGTGGAAAACACGGTAGATGTTAAACTTCACTGAATTCAATTAAATGAGTGATTTACACTCCAACTATACTTTCTTTGTCAGCGGGTCTGATTGGAAATTCAGTTTTCCGCAGTCGGATGAAGAAAAAGCAGCGACAGAGCTCGTTTATGCAGCTGGAAAGCCCTGACAGCCTCGTTAGTGTCATTAAGAAGTTGGTACAGTCCATCTGGACCGACAGACCTGGGGAGAAAATTTCCTTCTCACTTACTCAACAGTTTTTAATTTTAATTTAAATTTTTTTTTACCCCAGGTCAAAACACATGTATCACAAATCAAACACACGAACAGTGTCAGCAGGCTGGTTTGTTTTGTAGCCAGGGGGCTAAACAAGCTTATCAGACTGATGATAGACAGAAAAATATGAAGCTAATTAGTGAATACCCAGAAAATACTCCAAACTGCAAACTTCCCTTAAGGTAAAGTACTAATTGCATTTATTTAAAAGAATTGGTACAGATTTTACAACAGATCATGTGGGGTCGTGCTTGTCACTTGTAAGTTTAATTTAACAAAAAAGTTGTTCTAAAATCAACAGATTATGTTGTTAATTTTAACCAAGATTTAAAAAAAAGGTGTTTTAGCTCATGACTTATGTTTTTGAGCTCTTTAACAGCCTCACAGACATTTGAGCGATTCTTTTGGTGAATATTTTTATATTTTCATTCTTCAGCCAACACGCGGAGGCACCTACTGTAACTTGAAAATTTCTGGCATTAAAAAAAATCTAAAATCATTCACCAATAAACTTTGCTTTGAACACTTTTAATATTTAGAATGACACACGAAATGAAAATTAATCTGTTAAAGGCTGTAATTTTTTAAGCTGAGACAAAATTGATTACTGATTCCCATGTCACGAGGATTTATAACAGATAAATTACTAAAAAGATGTGAACACCAAAACTTTATCCAATATATTTATTTTTATTCCATAACAATGCAAAGTGAATGAATAATAACTGAATGAATAATTGTTGGACCTGCTGTGCTTTCATTTTTTTAAAACTATTTAGTTTTAACTTTTAATACGTTTTTACATCTAGTCATATTTCAGAACAGTGCTTTAACAATCCAGAGTAGCTTTTGTTTTTAAATCTACCAGCAATTAAGGTGGAATCTGTTCTGTAAAGTGGATCTTAAATTAAAAGTGTTCAGTTTGTCAACTCCATAAACTGGACATTTAAAAATTTAAACCAGTTTTCAGAAAGTAAAGCTACGAGGAGACATGAAAGTAAAAAGTCAGATATGAACTGTTCTGTCTGCAGCGTTTGAAATGTGGACTAAATAATAAATATCTTTGACAGAAAGGATAAGGAATGTGTTCTGTCTGTTTAATTTATTGTGTAATTCAAGGAGGCTTTTTCAATAACTTCCATGTCTGGAGCTTTTCTCCTCCGTGCATTGACTCTTTTATTAGTGCTGTGTTTGTATGAGTGTCACAACAATGCTGTGTTCCCTCTGAGGCTACACCAAGAGTCTTAATCCTGAGTGTTTGTTTTGATAATGAATTTATTTAAATTCTCTCCTGCTCTTCACAAATGTTAATTTTTCCACTTTAAAACACGAGTTTTTAATGCTCGTGTCACGTTTAGAAACCAAACCTGTTCACATGCTCTCATCTACACAACGGAATATGCTTCAAATAATCCCTCACATACAGAAATGTTAACGTTTAATTCTTGTTCTAACATCATTACCATATTTTCCGCCATACACGTCGCACCACCCTATAAGTCACATCAGTGCAAATATGTTTAATAAAGTGGAAAACATCCATAAATATGTTGCGTCACCGTATAAGTCACATCTATATATATCTATATAAGTCACAAATAGCAGAGAATATAAAAATAACAGAGAATATAAAAATAACAGAGAATATAAAAAATAACAGAATATAAAACAGGTCAGGTGCAGACAGAAACATTAAAGTGTTTATTGTGCAGAAAGGGGGAGGAGTTGAAAAGTTTGAAGGACTTCCTGTGTTGTTCTGTGGAGCACCTCGGTGGTCTCAGTCCACGACTGAAGGTGCTGCGGTCAGAGTCCAGGGTGTCATGCAGGGGTGTGACATGTTGTTCAGCATCTGCTCAGACTCCTCTGTCAGAGACTGCAGGTCCACTCCCAGAACTGAGACAGCTCTTGATGAGTTTATTGTGTCTGTTGGCATCAGCTTTCTTCACCTGCTGCCTCAGCGCACCACAGAGTAGAAGATGATGCTGGAGACCACAGAGTGGTAAAACATCTGCAGCATGGTCTTGCAGATGATAAAGGACCTGAGTCTCCTCAGAAGAAAAAGGCGACTGCCCTTTCTTGTAAAAGTGTTGGTGTTAGCTATCCAGTCCAGTTTATTGTCAAGGTGGACCACCAGGTACTTGTAGCAGTCCACAGTGTCCATCTTAGTACCCTTGATGTTGATAGGGCTGGGGGGTTGATCTTGTTCCTGTAGTCCACCTGCAGCTCTAATTTTTCCACCGTTGAGTTGCAGGTGGTTCTGTCCACCACACCTCTGTATTCAGTGTAACTGTATATTTTCCCCTGCAGCTTCTAATGGTTGTATATGAAGTTCTACAGAAAACGTTGCTGCTGTCAAATCATTAAGGCCGCGTCCACATGGAAACAACACTTTCTGGACACACAAATGTTTATAGTTTCAGCCTTTTGTCCACATGGGGGCTTGTGTTCTCCATTTTCATCCTTTTCTTCTGCTCCACATTGTCCTTCCTGCTTCTAGTGTGCATCTGTGGCAGCGTCACATCGTGACAGGTCTGGAATAGCTATTGCAGTGTTTGGCTCATTTTCTGTTTACGTGTGGATGAAAATATTTCTAGAAACGAGAAAAAAAGTTGTTTTTGGAGAGGGCGCGCTGTGTGGATGCAGCCTAAAGATGGCCGACGACTTAACCCTTTCTTCTTGAACCGAAGCAGTTTGTTGACAGAGGACGAAAACACAACGCTCAACATCATAATAATTTAAAAGGCTGCCTACGTTAGTATCGTTGTGGATAATCTCTGCTCATCTTGGTCTTCATTCGTCTCATGGCTCCGACTGTTTCCCTCAAAGTTAGGATTCATTCATTTCATCGTTACTGTATTTGTCTCAAGAACGACAAAGTGTGGGGACTAAGTCAACGTGAAGCTGCTGGTTGCTGATATTACTCTTCATTATGTTTGCAGTTACTTTTGAAACAGGTGGTTACGACTAATAGAAATGATTGCACATAGCAGATTTAATGGTGCCTCCTTTTTTACAAAGTTTAATATTTGTTATTAAAGTTATTACAAACTCTAAAATAGACTCTGGGGGCACAATAGTGAGAAGATTAGGGAGGGAATAAAAAACAATGAAAGAATTTATCTCCATTAAATGGTAATTGCCATCGGCATGAGGGTTTTAGAGATGTTAATATGTGAGGATGCAAGGGGAAAGGAAATGCAGGATCGTTGTCCTGGTACATCAAAAGCCATTTTCTCTCGATAAATACAAGATTTGATGGCCTGTGATTAATCCCCCGAGCTTTGATTTTTGAAGGCAACGCTGTTGAATTATCACTTTGATATGTAAATCACAGCAAACATTTTTATCTTTTCACTTGGGCACAATAACGCTGTAAACTGGATTTGAAGTTGTCCCTGCCATTTGCCGGCACCCAGTTGATCTGCTCATATTAAACGTTAAATTTTCCTCATCATCCAAACCATAAACCGTCTGAAGCAGGGGATTCATTTGCACAGATGTAATTTTCTGCTTCTCAAAGCCAGGATGCGGAGGCAACATCTTTCAAATAAAAACGTCAATCTTTCCACAGTTATCGTCTCATTTCTTTCAGCCTCTGCATAATTACTCACAATTCAAAAAACTATATATTTTAATGATTCTTTACAAATGTTGGAGCTAAGATCCCACTGAGAAAATTAGACTACCGTATTTTCTGCCGTACACATCGCACCGCCGTATAAGTTGCATCAGTCCAAATATTTCTAATGAAGTGGAAAAAATGTAAGTCGCTTTGCCGTATAAGTCGCATCTATTATGCGTCGCCGCTGACTATCCGGAAACGTGGGCCGGTGTTGTTCCAAAAATTGATCGCCTGCCAAATGGCGGCCGCGGGAGCGTGTATGGGAGGGAGGACTTTACAAGAATTTAACAAGATTAACACTTAACAACATTATTTGTTTGCTTGAAATTATAGTAAATATGTGTCTCAGTTGAACTTTTCCACTTTAACGGTCAAATCAGCTGCATTTCGTCTGGGAGGTGCAGCGAAATGCAGCTGATTTGATGTTTGCTCCAGGAGTTCCAGAGCAAGATGACGGTGGCCTCTATGGCAAGCCAAGCATCTCATTAATAGCCACTTTTATCTATTGATAAGACACTTGTCTTGCCATATTACTCAAGCGCCCTCTAGCGGCTGAAAATGGTAGTGTTCAATATTTTCCATGTCAGAATGAATGAAATCGTCAGATCTCAGACAAAAATTGTTATAGATCGGTAAAAAACACAAATAAGTCGCTTCGCTGTATAAGTTGCAGGGCATGCAAATTTCTGCACAAAGGTGCGACTTATACAGTGAAAAGTACGGTATGTAGATTTGGTATGAGGCTGTTATGCTGCTGTTATCTCACTATTAACAACAGATCCTGTGATAGTGTGTTCTTGCAGGAAAAAAGTTAGGATTTGTGAATAGATTTTATACTTTATCAAAAACTGCCACATCCCTGAAATCCAAGTTAGGATGCCTCTGCACCAACACCGCTGAAAGCTGCTGTAAAATTACCCGTGAATGACTGTTAGTGAAATTACTCGAGTCACCTTGATGCGGCACTACCTCGCAAACATCACGGTTAAATGCCAAACGACTGCCTCGGAGCTGCGAAGTACAAACTTGCCCAGACACACTGTCAGCTCTGTAGTGCAGTGGAAGGAGCAGTTCATAATTTGCTGTCATGTTTTTCCATTCTTCATGGTCAAAACGCACCCCGTTACGAGTCTTCTCACCCAAATCCCTCCGTCACACGCTCTCTCTGAGAGAATCTGGTGTAATCCTCGTGTCTTTTTGTCGTGTTTTACAGCAGAGGAGAAGAATGTGAAGAATGCCGTATTATCGACTGTGGAACAGCTGGGAATCGACTCCTGCGTCAGGTTTGTTGGGGTGTTTTCTGTTACTCAAACAATTTTAATCGCACTTTCTTTATACAAACCTCAAATAAAGAACAACAATGGTTTTGGCTTTTGTTTTATATGTAAGGAGGTTGTTCCAAAGGGAGAAAAATAATCAGGGCTTAGATAAATTATTTGTTAATGGGGAGAAAGTTTATAAACATTGAAATATTTATGGAGTTTTGTACGCCTTTTGTTCATAAACCTTATTCATTTTGTAAGTGAAGTCATTTAATTTGTTCTTTTTAATGTCTAAGGAGCACATTTGGTATGAATACGCCACCATAGCTCTAAAAAAGCTAAGTCTGGTCCTCTGGACATTCAAAAAAACAAAACAAAGCAAAAAAAAAAAAAAATTTTGTAGAAACGTTTTGTCTTTTGTCCGAAAGACTTCTTCAGTCTGAGATGCTGTATTCAGCTCAGTCTTATAACCTGCACCATTTTGCAACAAAAGTCATCTCAAAGTACTTAACAAAAGAAAAAGCAAGTACAACTTGTAAATCCAAATACATTCACATTACATTAAAATGTGCCACTTAGCAGTGGTGGGTACGATAATCACAGCCAGTTATGAATCTTAGTGCACCGTGATTGACAGTCTCAAATAATTTTGATGATTTTTTTACTCTGGACTCTGCGTGGAACTCCTGAAAATACCAAACATGTATAAACTCCTTTAGTTTCACTCTGATGTCACTGTGCTGCATTATTGATTTACTCCTCTGAAGGCCTCGTTGTATTGGTTGAATCAAATCAAACGTCAGACTTGCTGATGTAAATCTGGACCACTGGATCTTTTATTATGGTTTTGAGTCTTCTGGTGCCTCTGCTTTGCAACATGACGTTCATTTGAGCAGAGGTCAGGGATGATGGGAACTGAAATAAAAAAAGAGCTCTGAGATTTGTTTACGAAATGTTCACAGTAACTTAGTTTGTGATTTCAGTCTTTATGTAACTGTGGGGAAATAAAAATAGATGTGATTCAAAATAAAAGCAAGACAAGTGGAGTAGTGACCTAGATATTAAGAGATCATATGAAAAAATCATGAGGGAGTTGCACGCAGGCGAAAACTGAAGTTAATTTTATTTTGTGAACTTTCCAGGTATGGCTGCTACCTCAAGCTACTGACAGAAGATGCTGTGAATGATCTGATGCTGCTAATGAAGCACACGAAGACCTTCTTATCCACACAGAGAATTACCAGCACGTCAACACTCAGTATCCTTTAAACACTGTAAGTATTTGTCTATTGTGCTTCTATGTGACCTTAAGGTTTACAGTGAGTTCCCATCAAAATACTATTATATCAGTATTTATTAAATTAGCTGTATTCATATGCGTTAGCACCATTTTACAACAAGTCATCTCAAAGTACTTAACAAAAGAAAAAGCAAGTACAAGTTGTAACTCCAAATACATTCACATAGCTTACATTAGAATGTGCCACTTAGCAAAATATATTTTTCTAAATAGGCAAATAAGTCTTTATTTTTACACAAGCATGTTGGCAACAGTGGAAAGGAACAGCTCCCTTTTTACAGGAAGTAACCTTCAGTGGAACGAGGCTCGGGGTGAGTGGCCATCTACCTAGACCGGCTGAAGTTTTAGAGGACAGGAAAGAGACACACAAGGAATGGTCCAGGTGTAGTTTCTATGGTTCAGGTGTAGTTTCTATGGTCCAGATGTAGTTTCTATGGTTCAGGTGTAGTTTCTATGGTCCAGGTGTAGTTTCTATGGGAAAATAAAGAGAAATGCAAGTTAATGACAGCAATAATTACAAATACAAACGTGAAGAGTTGAGCATCAGGACACCATCAGACTGAGGAAATGTGTTCATTTTGTCCACCAGCAGTCTAAGCCTATAGCAGCAGAACCAAGGGAGAGCTCAGGAAACCCAAGGCATCCCTAACTATAGGATTTATCAAAAAGGAAAGTCTTAATCTTGGTCTTAAAAGTAGACAGAGTAAGAAAAATAGTAATCGAAACTTGAAGTTGATTTCACAAAAGAGGAGGCTGATAACTGAAAGCTCTGCCTCCTGTTTTAGAAACTTTAGGAACCTCAAGTAAACCTGCAGTCTGAGAATAATAAGATTTTTAATCTAAGATGGAGCTTGGCTGTTTAGAATTTCATACGTTACAAGGAAAACATTAAAATATATTCTTATCAATGACTTTTGAGAATTTATTAAAATGCTGGTGAAGATTCTCAGTCATCCAGGTGCATGATAAATTAAAAAAAAAAGTCCAATACAGAAACAACTGGACTTTATTTGTAACAGAAGACGTTTCGCTCTTCATCCGAGGAGCTTTCTCAATTTCAACATATCACACCTTAAACAGTAGGGGTTTCTTAAGGTCTTTGTTACACCTGTTAAAGGTGTGAGGTGTGATTTGTCAATCTACATATGTATGTGTGTATCTTATCTCACTCAGCCTTTATAACTTGAACCCCGCACTCTGCTTTTTGAATTGAAAAAGCTCCTCAGATGAAGAGCGAAACGTCCTCTGATACAAATAAAGTCCAGTTGTTTTTGTATTGAACATTTTTTAAATTATTAAAATATAGCTTTAGCATAATTTTAAAAAGAGGTTATAGGATAAATCAAGTACCAGTGTCTTTTTTTCTCCATAAACCAAAAAAAAAAAAAAACAGCCTTTAAACTATGACCAAACTAAAGATGTTTCATTTCATCTTCATACTAAGTTCACGTCCAGTTTTTCACCAGTTTGAACTGAACATTTTCCACGTGGAGCAGACCTCTACGTCACAGTTGTAAGATTCTCACTGTCTCAAACCTAATTTATGAATACATATATTTCATTTAATTTAATTTAAGTTTATTTATTAAAAAAAAAACAACAATACAAAACAATCCCATAAATGATAAGAATACAAAGTATAAAAAATGAAAGGCAGCAGAAAGAAGAAAAAATCTTATTGTATCTGCCCCTTTTTTCAAACAATTCCTTCAAACAATATGAAACTTCAAGTACAGTAATATAAACAACTACAACTACAATATGCAAGCGACTGACCAATTAATGTGACTGCTTTTGCCTGAAAACCAAAAAGATCTGCGCAGCTTCATCAGTGTGGCTGCGGTACAACTTTTAACCATGATTGTAGTTTATAAAATGGACTGCAAACATTGACTTGAACCATATTTGAGACAGAGTTTTATCACAGACGCTGATACTGCAGCAGCGTTGAGCTGATAACCCCACCAGTCTCCCTTTGAAAGCATCATTGTCTGTCTCTGATCATCACAATACGCATTATCTTCCTCCATCTGTGTCTCGGAGAACACTTCATCTTTCTCTGGTCCTGAATGGCATCTGATAAATCTATTTAGTTTCTGAAGTTTACTGTAGAACAAGAAAAAAACAAGAAGGGAAAATCTGATAAAACCTTGCTGGCATTTAGATACATTCACCGTACTTTCTGCCGTACACGATGCAAAACCGTATAAGTCACATCAGTCCAAATATGTCTAATAAACTGGAAAAAAACAAACATAAATATGTCACTTTGCCATATAAGTTGCATCTATTATGTGTCACCATGGACAACATGGAAACATGGGCCGTTGTTGTGCCAAAAATCGATTGGCTGCCAAATGGCGGGAGTGTGCATGGGAGGACTTTACTAAGAATCTAACAAAATTAACACTTAAAAACAATTATTTGTTTGCTCGAAATTATAGCAAAGGTGTGTCTCAGTTTAACTTTTCCTTAATAAATGCACTTTGACGGTCAAATCAGCTGCATTTCAAAAAACAATTTGCAGCTGCGTGCAGAGGGAGGACTTGCTGTGCATTTCCTCGAAATTTAACAAGATTAACACTTAAAAACAATTATTTGTTTGCTCAACATTATATCAAAGGTGAGTCTCAGTTGAACTTTTCCTCAATAAATGCATTTTAATGGTCAAATCAGCTGCATTTCATCTGAGCGGTGCTGCGAAATGCAGCTGATTTGACGTTTGCTCCAGGAGTTCTGGAGCGAGACGAATGTGGCTTGGTATGGCAAGCCAAGTGTCTCATTAATAGCCACTTTTACCTAGTAATGACACACTTGTCTTTCCATATTAGTCGAGCACCCTCCAGTGGCTGAAAAAGGTAGTGTTCAATATTTTCCATGTCAAAATACTGTAAATGAAGTTGTCAGATCTCAGTCAAAAATTGGTTTATAAATATGGTTAAAAAAACAAACAAAAATAAGTAACTTTGCTGTATAATTTGAAGTGCATGCTAATTTAAAGCTTTAAATTTTCTAAACAAAATTAAAAAACTTTCTAAACAAAATTTAAAATTTAATGCTTTTAAACAAAAAGGTATGTCTTATACAGTAAAAGTACGGTACTGGTCAGATTGTTCATTAGTTTTATTCAGGTTTTTTTGTGTCTCCACAGCAACCACAATAAATAAATACATAAACCTCTACTTGGTTTGCAATGCAAATGAAAGAGCAACCTTTACTGCACATATACTTCTTTAAAAGTCCTTGTAAATGCTTTAAAATAACTTTGATTATTCTATCAAACAGTAGTTTTACATTTATCGGATGGTGTAGTTATTATTACAGCAAAGCATAGGTTCAAAAATTTACCCAAACTCAAAGAACCAAAGCTGCGATGTTTCTGTTGAAGTGGGGAACTCACTAAAGATCCAGGAGTTGTTTAATGAGGTCAATATGTTTTTAGTTTAATATTGTCAGTTTTATTCATGTTGTTGGATGGTTATGGATCAAAATAGCTTTCTGTCCAACGGGATGTTGCTTTATTTACAACTCCTTATTTGAAAATGATGTCTTGATAGAGAACATTACAAATGCATGAGGCTTATCCTGCTGCATGATGGGTAAATTAAGATCTTTGAACTGCGCTAAATGCTTATAACTGCGGGAAAAACATTGCAAATATTTAAAGTTTAAGATTGATAAACTTGGCTCCTGTTACATTCGTTGAAGTCCTGTAAACACTTTTGTTACATTTTGCTCCACAAGAGAAGCCAGAAGGTGGAACTGGATGGACCCCTAGAAAGAAAATGACTTCTAAGTTATTTTAAGATAAATATATTCTAATTTGTTCATTTTGAACAGTACCACAATGATTTTGAGTCGTTTTGAAATAGAATACCAGCATTTTAATAAATGCCAAATGCATAAACCATGAGCCAAAGCAATGAGTCACGGTGACTCTTCAGATTTAGGCAACTATAATCTACCCTCCCATGTATCTGACATTTTAACTAGCCATCATAACAGATGGCACTGACAGTGTGCACAGCATGCACCAAAAATTTATTTAAATATGCAGCTGGGTTTGAGAAATTTGAAGGAATCCTCTGAATCTGATATGAGATGCTGTTTATCAAGAATCCTAAAAAAATAAAAATAAAAAAAAAATACACCTTTTCCCAAGTTTTTAAAATGCGAGAAGCATTTCAAGGATTCAATGTTCTTTATTTGTCATTCACACCACATGTGGTGTGTGTGGTGGAATTAAATTGTGTGCGCAGGGTCCCAGTTACATCCAACAAAAGTATAAAATGCAGAAGAAAAACAAGTAAAATCCAAACATTAAATTAAATATACACTAAGCACTAGCAGTACAAAAACAATAATAAAAATATGCCGAACAGCAGCATGAGTAAATTTTAATAATAACATATTAATAATAAAAGCATAATATTTCCTTTATTGGGCAGTGTTCAGACTGTTAGCATGACCTGAATAATTAACATGTATTAAAAAAGAAACAGTTAATAGTTTGTGTGAATTGAAAATAGAGTTTTTTTTTTAACCTCAAATTAAAAAGTCCAGAGTGATGTTGGGTACCAGAAAGTGTGGATCACCTGAGGCTGGAGTTGATCCGGACCTGTTTTAATCCTGATTCTTTGCTCCCTACAACAAAACAGACCTTTACACAAGTGCACTTATTTTCCATCAGCGGGTCTTATTTATTTATTTATTTTTTACCAAGGTCTTTTTATTAATTTTTTTGACACAAACAGAACAAATAACTAAATAACAAAATCCCCCGCCCAGATGAAATTGGGCTAGAAGTGTAGGTTGATACTGATTGTTTAAAGAGCAGCCGAGAGCAATGCAGAAAGAGAGCAACTAGGAGAAGGGGTGTCCTTATCCGACCAAATTAGAAGAGCTGTAATATTAGCTGCTCAATAATAGTGCATGAAGTTAGGAAGCGACATGCCTCCAAGTCTGCAGGGCAGATGTAAGACCCTCTTGGCAATCCGTGGATGCTTTGTATTCTAAATGAACACTGCAATCTGGCTGTTCAGATTGATTAGAATGATTTAGTAAGAAACACTGGCATATTCTGAAACAGATACAGTATAGGAATTTAAATAGGATATTCATTTTTAGAGTTTATTACTATACAAAAGCATCTCATCCGCATATAAAGAAACTTTCTGCTCCGTACGTGGTAGATGAATCTCCTTAATGATGGAGTTTTTCCGTAAAGCTACAGCTAGTGGTTCTATTGCCAACGCAAATAGAAGTGGTGAAAGGGGGCACCCCTGTCTCATACCTCGTTGCTGTTCAAAGTATCTGGATATGTTACAGTTAGTGCAGACTGCCGCCATTGGGGAGGTATGTATCAGCCTCACCCATGAATTTGGGACCAAATTTAAATAACGTTAAAGTCTCAAAGAGATAACAAATGCCTTCTCAGTGTCCAGTGAGCTGTCAGCAGGTCTTTGACTAAAGTTATTTATTGTATAAAAATAACCAAATCCAGTAAGTAAATGATGTACAACTTGTCACTAATAATAAAAAAGGGGATATTTCCCAAAGTCTTTATTGTATACAACTTAAAGTCTTAACTTCCTTTGTCCCACAACTTTTAGTATTTATCAGTGTACAAGAAAAATCTCTTCTATTTGTTGTGGCTTTGTGGATTATAAAGAAGGGGAAAAAACAAGACTGTTACTATCTAACTTCAGATAACAGTGATGGTTGGACAGTGGGGTTAAAATCTCAATTAATGGGTGTGTTTCAGTCTAAAATAAAGTATTTCTTACTTATTTCTAAGTGGCTGATTTTTCTCATGTGTAGCAGCGCTTTGCTTCTTTAACTCTGCAACAGTCAGTCAGCAGGATGGTTATCTGGGCCACGACTGGCTGACCTCCACAGTCTTCCTCATCATGGCTGGAAACATGGACCGGTCCCTGAATCTGTTACTGAACCTCTCCTCTCTGCTCACGTCTGCGTTCATCTGGCCTGCAAGGATTCACGCATCTGTGAGTAACGACTACTGTCCAGTGTGTTTACATCCTCATTACTGCAGAGGTTGATCTGTGTAAAGTCTGTTAATAATACACTTTATTTCTCAACATGCAGCTGTTATTATCAATTAATTCCCTGAAGATTCATTAAAAATGTTGTGAACAGAAAATTAGTCTTAAAATCTTACTTTTTAAGTGATTTTTTGGTTAACTGAACTTTAAAATAAATATTCCTATGTATATTTTTTTAACTGCCTGTTATAATAAAAATTCTTTAGTTTTATTTAAATTGTTGGGTGAATAAACGAATGAGCGCAGTTCTCATTGAATCGGGTTAGTTAAATCCAGAATTGGGTGATATTCAGACTAGGCCTGTCGCGATAAACAATAAATCAATTATTCAAATGATAAATTAAAATGAGGTTGATAATTTTCATTTATCGGCTTAATCATTTCTTTGTGTCTCTCTCTTTCTACTGAAGACACTGGATGACAAAAGGCTCAATTCCGGTGTCTTCACTGACCCCTCCCTTTTTCTTTTCTTTTTAAAATCTGTTTCAGCCGTCCAAAATCACATTTTTAGATTGTTAAAAGCAGCTAAGCTATGAGCTAAGCTAACAGGCCGACCTTGGGGAAAAAACCTGTCTTGTTGAAGCTCCAAAATTACAGTTGATACCCGTGCCTTCGTGTAAAAAGTTGTTTTTCTCTGCAAAAAGAAGCTAACTTGTTTACTGAATTTTTTTTTATTAAAAGCTTTGTGTGAAAAATGTTAAAAGAGCTCAAACCACACCGAGTGTCACGTCAAGGGCCCTCCCTCCTAGTTTTCTTAAAGAATCCCGCTGCTTGCTCCCTCACTATCCATCCTTCGGTTTAAACTGTCTTATACTGCCATCCGGTGGCTGGAAAATGGCACTATACTCAAAACAAATTAACCAACATGTCTTCTTAAATTTGACTTTAATTGCTAATTATTGTCAAAATTCAAACATATTATTGTTTATCGCAATAATTTCTGAGACAATCACCCATCAAAATTTGTTATTGTGACATGCCCAATGTTCTCAAGCACTTTTCTGTGTTTTGTTCAATTCAGCTCAGTATTTTTGTTTTTTTCTGGTTCACAGTTGATCAGTGATGATCTGAAACTGTATTTTTTCTGTTGTGGAGGGTAGGAATGCACAATATTAAAGGTACACAGTAGAAACAATAGACATTTAGCCTACGATAGAGATCTGTCTTCTACCAGCTAACCCCAGTAATGCTGTGTCTGATGTAAAATCAGAGTTGTCAGATTTAATCATTACTTTTTTAAATATACACTTGAATTCATAACAAATTTCTCCTAGGGGACAATAAAGAATATTCTATTCTATTCTATTCTATTCTATTCTATTCTATTCTATTCTATTCTATTCTATTCTATTCTAAAGAGCATGGATCAACAGAACAATATTTACTCATTCAAAGATGTTCCAGGTCTCAGGCTTTGGTTTGATCAGTCCTCTGGAACTGTTTTTATCTGCTGTTCACTTGTTTCAGGGGCTGTTCTTGGTTGACCAACACTGAAAGTTTATTTCAGAATCATTTCCAGTGTTACCTTTGCTTTCCTGTTCGTCAACATTGTGGCATATTCTCCAACTTTTGATAGGATTTATGCACATTTAGATTTGAAGCATTTTACTGAGCTCTCTCCAAACACAAACTAGCTACATCTGCTTTATAAATAGGATAACAATCTTCAAAACGTTGCATTTGTTTATTTTTATTGATTTTTTTACAATAGATAAGAGTAGAGGACATTTCTCTGACTAAAAACATGAAACTCAGAAGGACGACTAAAACTGGAGGAGGAACGGACAAAGTGATAAAGGAATTGATCACTTGTGGGGAGTCATTGTAAAATGAAGTCTAGTTTGAGTCATAAAGAAGAGATTTACTTCTTATTCATTTAACATCTGTCGTGTATTGACAGAGTCGATACGTCTCAGACTTGTCTGCCTGTGATTCATGCTCTCACTATAGTTCCTCTTTAACACTAACTGGTCCATTCTGTCAATTATATGGAAAATTAAACGGCTAAAATAATTTGCGTACAGTAGGAGAGAGCATGAGCGTGTAAACACAATGTTGTACGCTGGTTATAAACAAATTATTCTAAATCAAACTCCCTAAAGTCATTTTCAGCAAGGAGGTCCAGTAAAATGGATCTTTATTTATTGACATTTATTCTTCCTGAATCTGTTCACACGTGGAGCGAGACAAACCCTTGGTTTTTGTTGTGACAGGTCCATTTCCCTCAGGAAGTTGCTGAATCGGGGATCTCTCCGGTTTACTGGTGCACAGCTCACTATGTGGAGATGCTGCTGAAGGTTGAAGTCCCTCTGGTCCATTCAGGCTTCAGGATGTCTGGGTTCACCCCCTCACAGGTAACAGCTAGCACTCTGCTCATTTTCTGTTCCTCCACCCTGACGTTTGTCCATCTGAGCATTAGTAGACGTCAGATCAGTGTCAGTCAGAGGTTCACACTCATTCCACACAGTTCACTCAAACACACAGATCTAATCTTTCTGAGCAGGATAAACCAAGACTGAATAATAAAACACAAATAATATGAAGGAAAGATCAGTGCAGGTGCAGTTCAGCTCACATTTATTATTACTGTATTTTTTGTTGCTTTTGGCCAACAGCATGTTTTATTAGTTCATATTTTATTTTCAGTCTGATTGGAAACTAAACTGTCCCTGGGTGGGAGTGAGAGAGTGAATGGTTTGTCTCTGTGTCCCTGTGATGGACTGGAGACCTGTCCACCGTGTCCCCCCCATCTCACAGTGACGGCTGGACATGGGTGATGGCATAGTTACATTGAAAAAGTAACTTTAATTGGATTACTGATTACTTATTGGAAAAGTAACTTACTTTACTGATTACTTGATTTGGAAAGTAACTACCGATAAGAGATTACAAGTTACTTTATTAGTTACTTTCAGCAGCTGCTGACAACAACCCTCCGCCACCTCAACATAAAATTTCATTGAGCTTTGCCAGTGTTTCTTCAGATTTGATGTGGTGTGTTTGAAGCTAGACTGCACAGAGGCGACAAAGAACCTCGATACTGTCATCCTTCACCGACAGAAACTCAAAATAGTTCCTGTATTCTCAGCTACAAAATGTGCATCTTTCTCCTCCCTCCATTGTTTTAATTTCTGTCATGGTATAGACCAGACGTCACTCCCTGAGACACATATGACAAAAATAGTAACGCACAGTAATTTAGATAAGTAACTTTAATCTGATTACTGGATTTGAAAATAGCAACACGTTATATTACCGTATTTTTCGACCAATAAGTCGCTTTTCTTTACATCTTTTACATGTCCTGGAACTTATACGCTGAAGTGACATCTCAGCCAAAAATTGGTTTATAAAAATGAGAAAAATCCATAAATATATGGCAGTTTTCATTCATTCTGACTAAAAATATTGAACACTACCATTTTCAGCCGCTAGCTGGCACTCGGGTAGTATGGTATGCCATTGTGTCATGTAATAGGAAAAAGTGGCTATTAATGACACAAGCTGCTTGCCATAGTTACCACGTTCATCCAGCTCGCCTGAAGCAAACCAGCTTCATTTCGTTGCACCGCCCCGGCGAAACGCAGCTAATTTGACCATTGACGTGCATTTATTAAATAAAAGTTCAACCGAGACACACCTTTACTATGAAGTCGAGCAAACAATCGTTTTAGGTTCTTATCTTGTTAAATGTCGATGAATTGCGCAGTGTTCCTCCTTCCTGATTTCCTCCCTCACGGCGCGCTCCTGGAGCACCGAGGCAGCGATTACTTTTGAAAATTCAGCTGATTTGACCATAAAAGTGCATTTATTAAGGAAAAGTTCAACAGAAACACACCTTTACTATAACTTTGGTCAAACAAATAATTGTTTATAGGTGGTTATCTTGTTGAGTTTTGAAGCAATGCAGAGCGAGTCGCCCTCTGTGCGTTCCGATTTCTGCAAATCAGCTTTTGAAGATTCAGCTGATTTGACCATAAAAGTGCATTTATTATGGAAAAGTTAAACTGAGACGCACCTTTCTTATAATTTTGAGCAAACAAATAATTGTTTTTAGGTGTTTATCTTGTTAAATTTTTGTCCCGTGCACGCTCCCGTGACCACCATTTGGCAGCCAATAGATTTTTGGCACAACACCGGCCCTTATTTCCGGGTTGTCAGCGCTGATGCGTAACATATGGGATGCGTCAGCTGTGACGCATAATAGATGTGACTTATTTATGGATTTTTCCACTTTATTATCCATATTTAGACTGATGCGACTTATAGGGCGGTGTGACTTATACAGCAGAATATACAATACTCATTACTGGAAAAAAAGTGGCCCGATTAGAGTAACGTTACTGACAATCACTGCAACAAACAATTCTTATTGGCAGCATTTAGTCAGTAAATAAAAATATGTCTGCATTTAGGTTATTCTTTTCACAATAAGACCTGTTATATTGCTACAACTCCATAACCAGTTGTCCTTGCGCTGCATTTCCCTCCTCATGTGGAAGCTCAGCCTGATGCCAGAGCATTTGGCAGTGGTCAACACTTGTTTTGTATTGGCAGGACTGTCTGTGCTCTCAGGAGTCACAACTTTTTATGGGAAAGCTTTACTAATAAGTTAATCTGTGCACTTACAGGCCAGAAAGCTTCCTTAGGAATGTTTTTTATTTTGTTGCCTGTTGAATCCCTTGTGCAACCCCCTTTTAAACTTGTTGCTTTTAAGACTAAATATTGCTTATAATTTAATGGCCTGAGTGACACTAATGTTGAAGGGACAACTTTACCCGTCTTACTGGCCTGCAATCAGTTTTTCTTCTGTTTGTGAAGTCACTTATATTGTAGTCTCATCTAACAACAACAAACAAATCTTTTTTTTTTTTTTTTTTAAAGCACAGATTTATTCCACTTCAGAAATGACCAACAGCAACATTTTCTCTCAGCAGTTTGTAAATCCACTTGTGGGTTTGCAGACAGTCAGCTAACAGGCCCGCTGTCTTTACCCAGAATACCTTGGTGGTCATTCAACGTGCAGAGAAGGTTTTTAACGTGGCTCTTCACAAAATGAACCCCCTTCTTGTTCATGTTAGTTTTTGGTTGAGAAGTCAATTTCTCCAAATGTTGTGTGCATCACTGAGTTAAAGTTTATGATCTGCCTCCAAAAAAACTCATCACAAAATTTATGAAATGAGTTTAACATCAAACACATAAAAGGTGTTATTTTTATTTGTTTATTTTTACAATGATTTAAATTCATGACCTATATGAGCTTTTTGACTTTATATTCTTAACTCTTTAGTAAATCCATCTTTAAGTTGATCAGGAAGAGTTTTTTACAGCTTCTAAACAAAATCTGTCAAAGCTGAAAAGTCTTCTGAAAACTTACCGTAATTCCCGGACGATAAGACGCTGCTCCCATCCCCGTTATTCCCCCTGGCGGCACAAAGAAGTGTTTGCTGCCACTCAAAATAAGTGTGAATTGTGCAATTAAAATGGTGGTCCGAGCTCCTTGGGAGGCTTGGATGACTAGTATTGAGAAATCTACAGGGTCAAAAAAATCCTTAATCTCTAACGGGTTTGGAAAGGCAGCTTTTGCGCCGTGCACAGGAGGAAGATGAAGGTAGCATCAATGACTTCCTGGTAGGTTACTGTATTTTTTTAACCAGCTGTGTTACAGGCACTGTTCAGGAAAAAAGCATTTACAGTAGTCCCTCGTTTATAGAGGTGATCTGTACCCTGAAGCCCCACGATAAGTGAAAAACTGTGAAGTAGGAATTCTAATACAAGTAGTAAGTAGTAGTTTATTTTA
>JARVLU010000179.1:27949251-27967156 GCA_031762415.1 Simpsonichthys santanae
TGCGTTATTAAATCTATTTTAATATTAAATTAAAGCTGTGCGTGCCTGTTAGACGCTATTCAACAATAGTGACTATATTGCATACTTGTTATTTTGGTTATGACGGGTGTACGAAAATTTCCCTCAAAATACGATAATTTTATGTCTCTGGTACGATAATCCTACATTTTTCACCTGGCAACACTGGCAGCGTGTCTCTTTAAGAAAAATGGACGTGACATGGGCTGACTCGGCGACAGGGTGGACGCTCAGTGATCATTTTTCACACAAAGCTTTTAATAAAAAAAAAAAATCAGTAAACCAAGTTCTCAGCTTCTTTTTACAGAGAAAAACAACTTTTTATACAAAGGCACGAGTTGAGCCTTTTGTCATCCAGTGTCTTCAGTAGAGAAGCATGAAGAAACGATAAAGCCGATAAATGAAAATGAGGTTGATAATTTTAATTCATCATGTGATGAACTGATTTATTGTGACAGGCCTAATCGTAGTCTTCTCGGCTCCATACAGAAAGCTCTCAGGTTAGTAAAATAAACGTTGTCCCTTTTTGTCATCTCACTTCGTCATCGTCATAGATCAGGTTTAAGAAGAGTTTAGTGGGTGAAAAGGTGAGGATGTAAGATTTGATCAAGTAACTTTGATCTCAGATATCTTTCTAAAGACAGGACTTGAACTTTTTTCAGCACCCGACACTGAAAACTGCACAAACCTGAGCTGCCTTCAAGAGTCACTAACCATAATATTGAACCAACCAATAAGTCTTCTTCTACTTGAAGGAATATTCTCGTTAATCTGGCCTCCTTTCAGCCTCTCAGTGAGCATTTATCATGTAAAGACAAGCCTAAAGGACGTCATATCTCCAGTAATTAACACATTAATTAGCCTACGTAATGAGCTCCTTAATACTAATGCCTACCATATTGTGACGCTTGTACGGGACATTAAGCAGCTCGTCACCTGTTCAGGATGAAACGTTCATTAGTGTTGGTCATCAGTGCAAACTCTCATCAAGCAGAAGCTAAATAAACAAACATTAAAACCCTGACCAGGAGAAATGTTTTGCTTGGATGACTGATATAAAAAAAAAAGGATAAAGCTGATGAATTACGTGGCAAATATCTAAAAATGTTAAGGTTCACGACTCCAGCTGACTAATTTAAGGCCAGGAGCTGAATAATGACTGGAGATGGAGTCATAGCGATGCTGTCGTGTTATTCTGAATACAAAGTGTCCTCTGGGTGCAGCTTCCTCTGGCTGGTACTTGGCGATGCCTCTCTCGAACACAGCAGCGACAGCTATTTGCTCTGTTCAAAGGTTCGTGCCTTCGTGACCGACTTGAGCTCAGGCAGGAAATACGACAGACGAAATTAAAATCCTGACGAAACAAATAAGACAAATAAATGATGTTCTGTCATTTCTGAGGCGCACCTCTTAACCAAGACACCGTTACGTTTGTTCCTGGGTCACGGAGGACGTACCATGTTCATCTGAACACCGAGCGTGTTGCCTCGAAGTTTATGCTCAATAATCCAGGTAAAAATACAACAATGTTCAGTCAGGTCATCTGGGCGGTTTATTTTATTTATTTACTTTTTCTTGCCGAGATGTTTCGTCCTTCATCCAAAGGACTTCTTCAATCTGAGGAGCCACCAACAAACTGAGTCCCACAAACAGCACACTCCCATAGTGGAAATAAACAGTCCAGATTGCTTGACTGAACACTGTTGGATTTTCACCTGGATTATTGAGCATGGACTTTGGTGTTTTGAACCACTTTGGCATGACTGTCTCAGAGGAGTTGATGGGGGAGAGGGTGGGCCCCGGAGACCATCTTACTAGCTGTTTGTGGGACTCGCTCCGTTTGTTGGTGACTCCTCAGGTTGAGTAAGTAAACTTTATTTATAGCACTTTTATAGATAAAAATCACAAAGTGCTTTACATAAATACAAAATACAGGCTTGAAATAAAACAACAGTTGATTAAAAAAACTTGTAAGAACAGCTGATAAAAACAGTAAATACTTTGTAAAACATTTAACTAAAAGCTTATCTGAATAAAGTGTCTTAAGCTGCTTTTTAAAGGAATCAACAGAGAGGTCACATGAAGAGACGGGGGCAGGGCACTGAAGAAATCCTTTGGATGAAGGATGAAATGTCTCAGAAAATAAAATAAACCGTCCAGATGACCAGATTGAACATTGTTGTTTACTAGAAGGGTGCAGACCTGAACAGATGTACAGTAGTCCCTCGATTGTTGCGGGGTTACGTTCCAGACGCCACCGCATGCGATAGGTGAAAAACCGCAAAGTAGGAACGCCATATTTGTTTTAGTATTTATATATATTTTAAGGCTTTATAAATCCTTCCCACGCTCTTGCAATGTTCTAAACTCTTAAACCTACATCATTTTAACAACATACATACATGTACTGTACAGTACTGCAAAATTTTATGTGGATACTCACCAGTTAAGATACTACAAATTGAAGGATGAGTTCAGCTTCAGGATTATTTGCAACTTTCCTGCCAGTTCCGTCAGTTTGATACATCGTTACTTCTGACTTCGCATTGCAAAACCATTTTCACCACCTCTGTTTCTCTGCTAGCGTTCGCTCCTTCTATTGCTGTTCTTTGAATTTCGGCAGAAAGCAGCGGATGGAAGCACTGTTGGCTTCTGGGTAGTGTAGTTCTTTTGACTTGTGTTACTGTATAGGCTTACTGAAAGAAAACTACAAAATGGCGGTGCCTGTCCAAAGTTTTTTTTTTTTTTTTTTTTTTTTTTGCTGCCTTTTTATCTCGTACAGTCCAAATCACGAAAGTTGACAATCGTGTGTCGTGTACAATCTTACGTTGAAAACCCACAAAAGAGTGAGTCCGCAAAAGTCGAATCACCAAGTATCGAGGGACTACTATGACGAAAATTATGATTTTAATCCTGCACCTTTAAATAATTTCATCTGGACATGTGTTTTTATGCTTACCCTTTTGCAAAGCATTGAACAGTCTGTTCTGTGATATTTTTATCTCTACATTCTGTTTTTTACTTCATTTTATATGTTGCCTATGTGTTTCCTGTTTGTACAGTGCTTTGGTTGGCCTTGTCGCTGTTTTAAGTGCTCTATAAATAAAACGGTGTGGCATGTTCTATAAAAGTTGCTTTTGAAGCTTTAAAATTTGTGTCTGTAAACTTTTTATTTTAAGTTTTCTTTCTTTGTCAATAAAGATAAGTCTCCCATAGAAACAGATTTAAATAACACACTGAATCCATTTTCCACTGTACTGGTATATAAAATGTAATTTAAAAGTCATACCAGTATTTATTTTAGTCATATTTAAAAATATTTTGCTCATTACCTAAAATCTTTTCTTTTTTCCATTTGCAGGAGGAGCCGATTCAGGGCTTCAGGTTCAGCAAGTATCTGGACTTTATGCATGAACTGGAGCGCAGCTACAGGAGCATTGTTCTGGCTGACATGAGAAATATTAAAAACCCTGTCCAGTAAAGGTAAATCTTTCTCTTTTAAAAGTTACAAAATGTTTTGTTTTTTTAATAAAGGGCGAGTGAGAAACGTTTCCTCTTCTTGAACTTCCTGTTTGCATCATTCTGTTCAGATACAGCAACAAATGTGTGTGGCCTGTTCTGCTCAGTGAGCTGGTGTCCAGCAGCTGGAGATGCATCGTTGATGAGAACTTTGAAAGGATAAAGATTTCAGGGCAGAGCTCAGCGCCTGCATGTAGGTGAGACAATTTGCCTCGACAACAAACTCAGTGTTGTTGCTTCCAAGTATCTGTAATTATTATCACTCTGTTCCCATTTGGTGAAATGTTCACCCCAAATGTTTTGCGATTAGATGTCAATCACCTGCGATGTTCTCAGATCCACACTCAGTAACAAGCAGGACATCAGCAGGTCCAAGGGCGGTTCTGTAAAAACCGTTCAGACATCTGAAGGATATTATTACTTTAGACTCCGTTTGTAGAGTTGTCTGTGGATGAGCTGAAATGATCTGAATCTGGCTCCCCTGTGTCAGCCTTGAATGGACCAACTATCTCAAACTCTCCTGGATGTTTTGTGAACAAGAAGCTCTGCTACCCCCCCACCCCCCCCCACCCCACACACTCCCTTCCTGAGGACATCTGTGGACCTGTATCAGAGCTGAGCCGGCTGATAGACACTGCACCATCTTATCAAGACTATGAGGACAATCTGGCAGTGACCACGGGCAAACTCACCGCCTTCGTCGGCCTTCCTCATGCATATGTATTATAATGTCATCAATATGTTGCTATTTCTGTGTTGAGGTCTTTTTTCTTTCTTTTTTGCAACTTTCACACTGTGTGCTAGACGCACACAGTGTGAGATACATTTTATTTTTTACACCTCCTCTTCCCTTATCTAAACAAAAAGGGCAGCACCTCCCACGAGGCTGTAGCCTCAGACACCTCTGTCTATCCATGTCTGTTTGTGTTTTACTTGAATGGGCTGTACTGAAATGTAATTTTGTTGTGCTTCGACGCAATGACAATAAAGCTGATTCTGAAATAGAAATGAAAACACATAAACAATGATTAGTGAGCCAACAAAACAAAGACTTGTAAAAGTCAACATGGCTGACAACCATCAGCTGACACTAACATGAGCAAACATTAAAACAAACAAAGCTCATCCAAACAATAAACCTCACAGAGCTACCGTCAAAATGTGGTCTGTGGGAAAATGTGTTCAACTCACAGTGAAGCAGTTGAAAACACAAATGCATGAAGTGTTTTTACTACGGTTTCCTCCCACAGGCTGAATACGTGCAGTAGGCTGCGTCAGGCCTCCCTTAGAAAAGAGATCTGTGATCTCAATGGGATTTGCATGGTTAAATACAGGTTATTAATAATAATAATAACAATAAAACAACAGGTCTGAACGTTTGACTTGACAGAATAGGAAAGTGTTAAAAAGGACCAGTCCACTGAATCTGCCTTTGCTGAAACTTTTCTAAAGGTTTACAGATTAAACTTATGTTATAAAAACTCACGTCGATGTTCTCTTGACAAATCGTTACATGATGTAAATGTTGTTCACTTGGTTACACTATATAGAGGAAATGTTTGTTTTATTATTTATATCGTTTTATTTTCCAACATGGAAAATCTTTTTATGAAAAATGTTTTTCTGATGTAATAAAATTATCTCAGACTTTCAGCTGTTTTTTATTTATTTAGCTTTAAATACAGCAGATAATTTCTGCACAGGCACTGATGTGTTCTCAGGTTTAACAGAACTTTTAAAAACTGATGAACAAGATTCACTTTTGTTTCAGACGGAAAATTTCACCCAGTTTTCATCACTAAAACATGTTTGACAGCATGAGCAACCATGTCAGCGAGCTCAACTGTTTGCTGATTTATTATTATTATTTTTTTGTAAATTGGCATCAGGAGCATTTGTAATGTGGGGGGTACACACAAGTGTGTGTGTTTGTGTTGGGGTGGGAGATCTGGGGGTCCCCCAGAAAAATGTGAAAAAGTAGAAACAATTTCCTGCATTCTAGTGTATTTTAACAGGTTGTTAATCATCTACATTTCCCTACATGTCTGTCATGGTGAAGAGAGAGCTGAGTCAAAAAGCAAAGTTCTCAATTTACTGGTCGATCTACATTCCCACCCATCTATGATCATGAGCTTTGGGTTGTGACCGAAAGAACGAGATCACCAATACAAGCGGCTGAAATGAGTTTTCTCCGCAGAGTATCTGGACTCTCCCTTAGAGATAGGGTGAGAAGCTCGGTCATCCTGGAGGGACTCAGAGTAGAGGCGCTGCTTCTCCACATCGAGAGGAGCCAGTTGAGGTGGCTCAAGCATCTGGTTAGGACGCCACCTGGACGCCTCCCTGGTGAGGTGTTCTGGACACGTCCCACCAGGAGGAGATCCAGAGGAAGATCCAGGACACGCTGGAGGGACTATATTTCTCAGCTGGCCTTGGGATTCCCCAGGAGGAGCTGGTCCAAGTGGCTGGGGAGAGAGAAGTCTTGGCCTCCTACTTATAAGCTGCTACTACCGCAACCTGGCCCCGGATAAGCAGAAGAAAATGGATGGATGGATGTTGGATGGATGCATTTACCTACATAAGTAAACACTTGATTCAATAACTATATCAGACAACACAATGCTCCACCTCCCAATTGAAAACTGCTGGCACTAACGCAGTGCTAAGCTAGTGGCGTGCAATACAGATGCACTAGCTAAAGTGCTACAGATGTCCACTTCCCTCACGCATCCTAACCCCCCCACCCCGGTCAACAACTGCCCACAGTAACATGGTCCTAAGCTAGCACGCAACGCAATGTGTCTCCTCCCCTGCCCCGTCAAGTGATCCAGAGGAAACACTGCACATGTCATGGTGAGTTGTAGGCAACAAGGAAAACCCGGAGTGGATTTTAGTGGTTGGAGTATTCTTCTATTAATGAAGTGGAATGAATTTACAAAGAAACAGAAACAGTGCTGGGTGAATATTTCATAGTAAATGGGGGTGGGTGTGGGTGGGGGTGGGGGTGGGTGTGGGGGGGGGGGGGTGTTCCAAACACTTTTTCTAATGCGAGGGGGACACACAAATGTTGTGACGTCTATACATGCTACAATTATAATTAGCCTCTATATGTTGTCTGAGAACAGGCTTAATTCACCCACAGCAACTTTATTTATAGGAATTAAATTTCCATCAGTGATTCCTGCACACATCATTGATGCCAGGTTACAGCGCAGTGCACCACGCAGCCTCTCCTGTTGTGTACTTATGCTGGTCAGTCCATGAAAAATGCATGAGCAGTGTTGTATTAATGCGATAAAGCCTCATTAGTAACCACGGCCTTATCTCTGTGTGCCTGTGCTGCAGTCCTGTTGTCCTTTTGAGGCCTGCATAATAAACAAATTCATCACATTCATCCATCTCTTGACAACTGTGTTACTGTGGAGCTGGATAGGAACTCATCAAATGTTTACCTCATAAACGACGCCTCCTCTCAGAGCATTTACCACTGAAGATGCTTAACATTTGGGTCACTATGAGTTGAACTTTAATGCGTCTCTAATCAATCTGTCGGCTGTTTGCGGACAGAAATACTCGGCATACTAAACACTTCAAACTACATTTGACATTTTAGCCTTTTCTGAGGTGGCGTTGAGGGAAACGAGAGTCAACACTGCGTCATTGACCTGCTGTTAGAGTTTAGGACCTTTTAAATGTGTTTTAATTGGTTCATCACCAAACAATCAAAGCAAATATGCTTTCATTGATAATTATGTTAAAAATTGACAACTAAAAGAAACAAGCAATTAGAGTTTTACGTTTCTCTAGATTGTATCTGCTTTTGGGGCTTCTCAGCGAGCAGGTCCCTGGTTCAAATCCCGGCCTTTCTGGGTGGAGTTTGCATGTTCTCTCTGTGCATGCGTGCGTTTACTCTGAGTACTCTGGTTTCCTCCCACAGACAAAAAAAAATGCATGATTTCCACTGACACCCTGATTGTCAACAGTGGTGCTGTTGGTCATTATTAACCCTTGAACGTTCATGTGTGGTGTTTTTTGGATGAACTCACGTTAGTTTTGGCAAAAGCGTTTTATGCTGGATTCCCTCACCATTTAGCCAGGCTTGGGGCTGGCACAAGAGATGCACTGTCTGTGCTGTCTAGTGGCTACTTTTGGTCCCCATTGCAGAGCAAAAAGGAGAATTAGAAATACCCTCCATCTGTCCATCCGTACATGTTGTGAGCACTATAACTTGGAAAATAAGTGAGATACTGACTTCTATTTTGGTGTGTGGCTGCATCTAGACACAAGAAAACGTCCTTTTGAAAATTGGTTGCTACATCAAAATCCTAAATGGCCACCACCATACAGGTATATGGCACTTTGCCGCAGTCTCCACACTTGTTGTTTTCACACCAGTTAAGGGCCTGTTCTCTGCCAGTACCACTCAGCCCAGTTTATGGAACTGTCTTGTTTCTGGTTCTAAGAGAACCTCTCTGAGGTGACGATTTTAACGTAAGCAGGCAGTAGCCATTGAGTAGCCAACGCAGCTACATCACTTGATGACCTGCCCTGCACATACATGTTAAGTTTGATGGATTTTTGTAAATTAAACTGACTTTTTTCTCTATTGTTTACAGTAATGTGAGAATACTGTGGGTATTTTGTGAATTTTTATGGTTTTCTTAGGTCAGCGCACAGGTAAATATTCAAAGGGGTTGGCGTGTATGCCAGCAATAACTGCAAAAACATCTGAACCGCAATTCCTCTTCAATCGTTGTAGTGTGTGTTACCGTAGTTTCTATGTTCTAGGACGTATGGAAGCTCCAAAAACAGTGCTGAGGACCAATGACGAGATCCAGACCTTTCTGTCAGATGATTCAGTATGAGCTGAACATGCTACAAGAAGCCGCCTACTTTGCAATGATGTTCTCACTCAAAGAGCAGCACGACGGCTCAGTGGTTAGCACTGTTGCCTCACAGCAAGAAAGTACTGGGCTCAATCCCTGGTTGGACCTGGGGTCTTTCGGTGTGGAGTTTGCATGTTCTTCTCGTGCTTGCGTGGGTTTACTCCAGGTACTCCAGTTTCCTCCCACAGATCAAAAACATGCACGTTAGTTTCTCTTCAGGCCCAGGCCTCCCTTTGCGAAACAGATCTGTGATCTCAATGGGATTTGCTGCTTAAATAAAGGTTAATTAAAATAAGTCACAGCAGCAATTCACTTACACCTGAGGAGAACCAATAAGACGAAGGGGAGTTTCACTTATCAATGGCAAAATTGCTTTAAATATATGTAAACCAGTCACCCCATCATTTGAGGGAACTGTCTTTAAGTTTTTATTATAATACTCAAAAGTATAGTTTCTTCAAATGACTGGGGTGGCTGGAGATTAATCTCTGGTGGCCAAGGCCACTACTGGCCACCCACTGGTTCCACCACTGCACCTGGTGGTGGATAAAACTGCTCCCTTTGCTCAACAGGATCATCAATCTGCATCGTCTCAGACAAGAAACAACAACCACCTCTTCCTCCCCGCAGTGTAACTCCACCCACTTCTTGCACCAGAAACATTATGGTTTACTTGTTCAAACACTTATTGTGATAACTACAAACATTCACTGTTCAGATACTTCAGGGACATCGACGTACAGCTTGAACTACGAGACTGCATAACATTTTATTGTCTGAATGAAAATATACTTGATAAACTTAACTCATTTGCTCATCTGAATAAATCACTATAAAATTGAATCATCACTTTAGATTGTATTTTAAACACCGATTGGACACATTGGAGGGAACGAGGGGCTCAGTGTCTTGCCCAGGGACACTTGGACACGTGACTGATGGAATCGAACCTCTGACTTGTTGGAGGACGGATGAGCCACCCATTTAATCTGATGATTTGATGGACACATGAGACACAACAACAATAATCGTCTGCCTTTGTCTTTCAGTGAAGAGTGATAAATATAAGAACTCTTGTTGCTACAGTTCTGTGGAAAATCAGAAGCCTTGCAAGGCCTGAACCAAACTAGAAACTTGAGACAAAAAAACAGATTAGAAAGTGATAAAGCCGAAGTAAATTCCTGCAGGAAGCACCAGAGCGAAAGATAAAAATCGAGGGAAGAAAACAGGATAATCGAATGAGTTCAGGAAGAACATCTGTGAGATAAAAGGCGCCCGAGATAAACTGCTCAGACGTCCCAAAGCTGCGAGAGGAGGAAGGAGGGTCCACATCACTGCCTGATCAAACTAATTACTACCGATTATCTGCCACAAATTGCTTGTTGTCAGTTCGCGAAGTCCATAATCAAGATCAGCAGCACAACAGATCATTATACTGTAGGAGTTACGGTTACAGTCACCGTCTCTAAACTGCGTCCCCTTCAGAGGTCGAGCTGCTCCCGCGCCGATAATGAGCTTTTCAGAGATAATTGAAATCAACAGCCAATTACGTCGGGACTAACGAGTGAAACGAGTCTATGGATAAATGTGCGAGTCAAAACAAACAGCAGACGATCAAACGAGCAGAACAGCCTGGTAAAGTGTTTACAAGACGTTCAGCTTCATCCCAGGAATCAGCAAAAAGAAAAATCAGTTCGAGGCTTTAAACCAATCAAGAAAACACAAAAATTTATATTTACCAATACGTTCTGTGCAAACTCGTTAGTTTTGCTTGACAATTAAAAAGTTTAAAGTCAACAAATTCTGTTTTATTGCTGCTGGAAAATTGTTCCCAGTCAGGGGGATCTTTAACAAAAAGAACTTTATTTCTATATTCCTTTGTTGTGACTCATTTAGACACTACCTCTGGAAAAAACAATAAACCCATTTGATTGACTTTTGTCCTAAAATGATCAGCACTTGTTTGCACAATATCACTGGTTAGAGCCAGTCGAGTTGTTTGGCCTCAAGCAGATGCACATCTGGAGAGATGTGGCAGAATCGTAGCATTTTTTTTAATTACTACTCAGTTTAATTCAATTTAGTTTATTTAAGGTATAGTCACAACAGAAGTTATCTCAGGGCACTGAACAGAAGTACACACTTATCAATGCTTTCACTATCTGAGGCTCTGACCTGTTCTGACTTCCTGAACAGGAAAAAAAAAAATCAGTTTTGTGAAACTTCCAGCTCCTCCCTGTCCAGTCCAGATTTATCAGAACCCAGCTGCAGTCAGAAGCTGGAGAAATCTGGAAGACCAGCAGCTCTCATGAGTTTATGTCACTATAATCATATCAATCAGACCTTGAGGATATTAAAAACTATCTCTTGCTGTCTCTTTACTGACTGGTCCCATCAAGACCGATGGTTACATAGACTAAAGATCATGGAACATTTTAATATATTTCACAACAACAATAAAAGAGCAGTGAAAATGTACAAACAATACACAAGACAAAACTATTTCAGTTTTCTTTTTGCCAGACTAATATATATTTACAGTATATATAATCTAAAAACCTATTATAATGATTATTGACAAATGAGGGCTGCAGAATTAGTGGAGGAAAAAAGGAAACCGAGTCTCACGGAGATCTCACACGGAGTCTGTGGGATCACCGGCAGCCCCAGTTTGTATCTGCAGCACGAGCGCTCAGCCGTCCAGTCGTGCATGAGAACGATCGGGAGGAGGACACAGATGAAGCTGCAGACGGAGCTGCTATGAAGCCTGTTTTCCTAAACAGCCTTTGGAATCAGAGCAAAGCATGAGCCAGCCATCACGTCGTGCCAGACAAACAAAAGGATTTCTAAACCCCCGTCCTCTTCTTAAAGAAGCTCTTTTAGCTCCAGCAGTTACACAGTTACACAGCTGCAGGCATTAACACAACCATGAAATTAATAAGAAATGGAGCTCAAGAAGAAGTGACACTTTTCATTTCTAAGTTAGACTCTTAGACCGTTTTTGTTTTTCTACTTTAGTCTCATCAGGCCTCATATCTTACTGTAAAAAAGTGTCTAGAACCTGTGAGATGTTCTCGTCCTTCCAGTTAAGAAAAACAACAGTTTTTTCTTTGTGCAGCATTTAAACATCTGGCTCCAGATGATGGAAAAGTGTTGGATGGAAACTTATAAATAATTCAGATTTATTTGATGGTACAGCAGCTTCTGTTACCTGATGACAGCACATTTATTAGTTTTATTATATTTAAACTTCCTCAGCTCGACCTATAGACCTCGTTAATTCTGGCATAAATTAATTAAAAGCCATCACTCATCACTCGTCACCTTTCATGCCAGATTTTAGACTAAAACCATGAGTTGCAGTCATGTTGGTCAAACTCTAAAATAAGGTTGTGCACAGTCTTGTGATTATCACTCAGAGTATGTGTTGGGAAATACTCTCAGCTACTACCACAACAAGTTGCACCTCATCATCTGTAAGGGAGGCTGGGTTAGAGCCATTTTAATCTTGACCAGTTCTGATTAACTGCAGTGGCCATCTTGAATATGGTTGTCTCCTAAAGTTAATCTATTATAGATCTACATCCAGTGACTAATTCCTGAAAGTTTCACCAAAATCCATCCAATGATTTGTGAGAACGGATCCCATCTCTGCTCTTTGCAGATGTGGTCCTGTTGGCGTCATCGTGCCGTGATCTTCAGCTCTCTCACTGGAACGGTTTGCTGCTGGGATGAGAACCAGCACCTCCAAATCCGAGGCCATGGTCCTCAGTCAGAAAAAGGTGGATTGTTCTCAGGTTCTGCCTCAAGTGGAGGAGTTCAAGTATCTCAGGGTTTTGTTCACTAGTGACAGAGGAATGGAGCATGAGATTGACAGAAGGATTAGCGCAGTGTCTGCAGTATTGCAGAGTCTGTGCCGGTCCATTGTGGTGAAGAGGGAGCTGAGCTGCAAGGCAAAGCTCTGTGTTTACTGCTCGGTCTACGTTCCTACCCTCACCTATGGTTACGCACTTTGGGTAGTGACCAAAGGAATGAGATTGTGGACACAGGCGGTTGAAATGAGTTTGCTCTGCAGGGTAGCTGGACTCTCTCTTAGAGATAGGGTGAGAAGTTCATCAGGAGAGACCGGGAGTAGAACCACTGCTCCTCCAAACTGAAAGGAACCAGTTGAGGTGGTTTGGTCTCTGGTAAGGATGCTCCCTGGGCGCCGCCCTAGAGAGGTGCATCAGGCATGTCCTACTGGGAGGAGACCCCAGGGAAGACCCAGGACACGCTGGTCTCGTTTGGCCTGGGAACACATTGGGGTCCTCATGGAAGAGGTGGCTGTGGAGAGAGATGTCTGGGCCTCCCTGCTCAAGCTGCTGCCCCCGCAACCCGACTTCGGAACAAGCAGAAGATGATGGATGGTTGGAGTTTATGAGAAATTTGGCTAACACCATAAACAAGCGTGCACATGCAGGCAAAACGCTTGATTTGAACTAACCCTGACCTTCAGGCTTCGACTTTTAAAGCATTCCAGTAAGTGAAAGTGATTAAACTGCTGCATCGTGTTGTGGAATCCTTCTGCCTTTAAAAACAAGAAACCGGCTTTCTGGGCCCAACTCATTCGTTATCACACGACACAGAATCCGACCGTGTCAGCTGCTGATTCCGCTAAGAGCGGAGCAAAGTGTCGGCGGCCATCGGACCGGAGCCGAGTCGGTGGCAGTGAGTTGGAACTTCAATCGATCAGTCAGCAGCAGCTCTTCTGCATCTCTTTAATCACAACCTGACTTTCAGACAGCAGGGGGGAAATACATCGAACACCCTGCGGCAGGAGGAACCATCAGTCCATGTGAGAGGCCGGGGACACGCTGGACAGGTCGCAAGCTCATCACAAGGACTGAGACAACCACTGAGACTCTCACACCTAGAGACAATTTGGAGTTACCAATCAGCCTAACATGCATGTCTTTGGTCTGTGGGAGGAAACGGAGAGAACATGCAAGCTCCGCCCAGACAGGCCACATCCTGGGACCTTCTCGCTGAGAGACGACGGCAAGAGATCAAACATCACAAATGTTCATACCAGTTAGATTTTTCTGTTCTACCCTTTATTTTTTTTTAAGATCCACAGCGTCTCTACTCGACAAATCCTCTGATGTTTCAACACAAAGTCATAAGTTTGTCGTCTTTCTTTAAAAAATAAAGTAAAAGGTTAACTGTCCCCTGAGCTTGTTGTGTTCGCTGCTGTCCAAACGTCCTGAGAACGAGGTCACACGTCCCCTCACTAAACTAAAAGTTTGCACGACTTGTTTGATGAACTGTGACGTTCATCCAGCAGCAAAGAGCATCAGCTTCTTTCAGCAAACTGGAGCCTTCACGTTCTCCTGCAGGAGACAAAATAAAAGCATCTTTCTCCTCAGCAGCTCTGACAGACTCCTGCTCTCCGCTCAACAAAGCAGCGTCCACATGGATTCGGCTGATGAAAACAGTCTGCGCTGTTGACAGACACATCTAATACGGGCCGGATCACAGTCCCATCAGCACTGTCACTGACATTTACACTCCCTCTCCTTGCATCTTCATTTCAAACCCTGAGAACTGGAGCGCCTTGTGACAGCAGCTTGACAGGAAATCTTTCCATAAAGCAAAATGCTGAAAGAAAAGTTGCAGCAGAGTCAAGCAGTGATCAAAGAAACCAAAGTAATAGAGAACTGGGCTGAACTGTAAACTCTGAGGCTGAACTGAACGTGTGATCATGGTAGTTTTGTTGACAACTTAAAGTCCAGAGAAGCTCCAAGAAACCAAACACATTGACTTCCTGCAAACTTATGGGCTTGGTATCGTTTTGGTGGTGGTTTTACCTTTAGTGAGCGAACAAACAGGAAACAGTCATCTCCTCCTGGTCCTCATGGTCCCAGTCATCCCAGTTTTGAATTTACATCTGCAGCATGACATATTTGTCTTCATTGACACTTTTGCTCCTATGAGATTAAAATTAAGACCAGAGGTTCCTGGAGAAACTTTGATGGAGACTGCTGCCAATTTAAATGGTTAAAATGACAGTGCTATGTGCTGTGGTTCGCTCTCAGCTACCACTATACCAAGTTGCAGCTGAATTGCTAGAAAACTGGCTGAGTTATTATATTTTTTCCCTTTTAGCTAAGGCGGCCATCTTGGATTCAAGACGATTTGGTTTAACATCTTGCATCTTAATTTTTAAGATCCAGCGAATTGAACTTTTTGAATTTCCATTGCAGTTAAATTCAGGTTTCCAGAATCTAACTTCTATGACTTTATCAGTTAAGTTCTGATTAGTTTTTGTTTCAAGTTTCAAGAATGGCTGCTGCAAAGTTCTGAGCTTCAAAATGTAACCATTAACCGGTAATCCCTCGCTACTTCGTGGTTCGACTTTTGCGGACTCGCTCTTTCACTATTTTTCAACTAAACTTTAATATTACTAATGTGGTTAGGATGTTGTGGGATAAACAGTTAATAAAAGTTTAAAAAACTTCGGACAGGCTCCGGCATTTTGTAGGTTTATTTCAATAAGCCTATAATGTAACTCCAGTAAAAACAACTACACTACCCAGAAGCCAACAGTGCTTCTTGCTGCTTTCTGCTGAAATGGAGAAGTTTCGAAACACAAATCTACTCCATCTATGAAGCTCTCAGAACTGGCAGGAAAGTCATAAATAATTGAAGCTCATTTATCCACACGCCATCAACAAAGGGTTAGAGTTATTCTAGAGAGAATAGTTGCAGGTCAGTTGCATGAACATCTACAAGTGAATAATCTGAAGAGTTTCAGTCAGGGTTTAGGGCTCATCACAGCACAGAAACTACCGGTACATTAGTAAAAATCTCTAATTATATTCTCATGGCCTCAGACAATGGACTTGTGTCTACACTGGTCCTGTTAGACCTCAGTGCTGCATTTGATACAGTTGATCACAAAATTTTATTGAAATTACAGAAACTGCTCTAAATTTGTTTAAATCACATTTATCTGATAGATTCAAATTTGTAAATGTAAATAATGAATCTTCTTCAAACACAAAAGTTAGTCTTGGAGTTTCTTAGAGTTCAGTGCTTGGACAAATTCTCTTTACCTTATATTTTATTTAACCTTTATTTAACCAAATCCCATTGATATCATAGATCTCAATGGGATTTGTTGTTGTTGTTGTTTTGTTTTTTGCCAAGATGGCCATGCTCAGGGCAGCTGCTGCTTCACCGGCTCCTAGTGAGATCCCAGTTTTCAGGAGTTTTGAAACTGACTCCGAACCTGATTCTGCATGCATTAAGCATGTGAATTATAGCCAAACCAAAGTGATGAGAATGAAAGAGGATTTAACACTGAATCCAACAGCAATCAACAACAACCTTAAAACTATGTTTGGCACACTGCAACTTTTATGGACATCAGCGTGGAGACAGCAGCGCTCAAATGGAAAGAGGAGGCGCTGTACCCGGGAGAAGAACAGAGGTTGCCGAGCTGGTGTGCTAGTGAGGCTGAAACTAACGATAAGACTGGAAGACTCCTGATACCCTCTCTCTTTCTGTCCAATGTCCGCTGCTTGGATAACAAGATGGATCTGCTTCGACTGAGAGTGGGTGCCTCAGAGGAGATGAGGGAATGTGTGGTACTCTGTCTCATAAAGACATGGCTAAACAGCAACATGCTGGACACAGCTTTCCAGCTAGACAACAGACTTTTTGTTCGAGTGGACTGCTGCAGCTAACAAACGGGAAAGACGTGCATTTTGGGAGTGTGTGTTTACATAAAGGTTGGTCCACAAATTGTATGCTGATAAACAGTACATGCTCCGAGGCTTTAGGGCAGGGGTGTCAGACTCCAGGCCTCGAGGACCGGAGTCCTGCAGCTTTTAGATGTGTCTCTGATGCCACACATCTGAATCATATGACTGAATTAGCTTCTCAGTGCAGTCCAGTTCTCCAAAGTTCTGCTAATGACCTCCTTATTTGATTCAGCTGTGTGGCATCAGAGAGACATCTAAAAGCTGCAGGACTCTGGACCTCGAGGCCTGGAGTCTGCCACATGTGCTTTATAGGGCAACAAACTTTGAAGTGTCAACCACATTATTTACCCGGCAAATTTATGGCGGTATTTATAATAGCTGTTTACATAGCTCTGGACGCTAATGCTAAAGACGCCCCAAAGGAGTTACATAATAACATCAGCTCACTTCAAAACAAACACCCGGAGGCTTTTATGTGGTGGCTGGTGATTTTAACCACGTAAATCTGAAGAAGACAATGCCAAGTTATCAACATGTGACCATTCCTACATGAGGAAATAACACAATAGACTATGCTTACACCAACGTGAAAGATGCATATAAAGCTGTACCCTGCACACACCTCGGACTCTCTCATCACATACAGGTCCTTCTAAAAAAATTAGCATATTGTGATAAAGGTCTGAAGCTCTCGACCTTGACTTCTCTAAATGGTTTTAAGAATCTGTTGGAATCTTGGCAAAAACCAATGCAGACATGTTCCTGTTCTTGATTTTCTACATCTGCCTTATAATCTGTCTGTTTTTGCAATTTTGACATCTTTGTTTTAACTTGTTAAAAAAAAATCTGTATTTCTCTCTTATGATTGTCTATTGTTGATTGTCCATTGAAAATCTATTGTTACTGTTGTCATCATTCTTAGTTTGTAGCCAGGTCTCTCTTGTAATTGAGTCATGGAGGCTCAATGAGATTAACCTGCCTAAATAAAGGTTGAATGAATGAAAAAATACTGGATGTAGGGAGCATAGAGATGTTAGGGTTATTAAGAGTGAAGGAAGTCAAGCTATTTTATTTAAAAAAAAAATGTATGAAGTAAGTTGATAAAATGTTGATGGCCTGTTGAAAGGTTTTCAGACTACAGTATAACATAAAGAAAAAGGTGATACAGTAGTCCCTCGTTTATTATGGGGGGTTAGGGCCACGCCCCCCCCACCCCCACCCTCCCACTGGCGATAAGTGAAAAACAAGTAGTCCAAATAGTAGAAGTTGTAGTACTAGTAGTAAGTAGTATAGTTTAGTTTATATATTAAGGCTTTACAAACCCTGTACACACTCTTACAATATTATAAACAATGTTTCTAAACTCTAAAGGGGCGGCTGTGGCTGAGTGGTTAGAGCAGTCGTCCTCCAATGCAAGAGTGGGCTTGAATCCACCAGCAGTCACATACCGAAGTGTCCCTGGACAAGACACTAGACTCCTCATTGCCTCCGAAGTGTGTCCCCATTGATGTATGAAAGCACTGATTAGTCTCATTACAATGATTTGTTCAATTAGCTTTATAGAGACATAGAGTGCTGTATGAATGGGTAAATGAGGGCACAGATTGTACTGTAAAGCTCTTTGAGTGTCTTCATAAGATTTAAAGGTGCTAAATAAGTACAGGTAGTCCCCGGTTTACGGCCGAGTTCCGTTACAACGGCCCGGCCGTATACCAATTTAGACTTAAACCGAAACTGAAA
>JARVLU010000179.1:27978593-27993667 GCA_031762415.1 Simpsonichthys santanae
CTACTCCTTTTTATTCATTTTTTGATCACATGGTTGCTTCGTCTGAGTTGTTCTCTGTTTGAAATAAACATTTTATATTAAATGAAAATACATCTAATTTTACAGTAATAGAAAAATGTCAGCAGTTAATTTAAGATCCTTTGGGCATGACTTCCATCTCAAGCTGCTAATTCAAACCCTCCATTCTGTGTTCTGGCTTGCACGGCATTTAAATGCACATTGCTGCACAGTAGTGGCACATTTATATTTCAGCTTCAGAATTAAACTACCTTTAAAGTTATGCATTGATTAGAATGACATTTACCTAAACAGCTATGTAAACATTCCACTAATTGGAGGATTTCCACCTAATTAGTGTCATAATTACCAGTAATGAGCTTAAAGAACTGCTGATAATGAGGGTTTCAGGTAAAACAACCTCCTGCATAATATACATTTTAAAAATAAAAAATGTATTAATGTGATAAAAAAAATATGTTTTGCTATTATGTTAATAAATTATTCCAAGTTTGTACCTTCAAATTGTTGGTTCCTGTCACTAATCTGTTGTGTACTGGATGGAAGGAAATATTTATAAGGAGTTATTAAAGCATCTAATCATGATGGTATTACAAGAACCCGCATGAGATGAACACATGAACCACTTTGTTTGAATCACTTTAACACAGGAGACTTCAAACTTCATTAATGCTGTTCAGCTGAATTCTTTCTAATAAAATAAAACTAATGGATTTTTAATCAAAGATGACCAAGTTTTTTTAACAGCTGAAACTGACTCTTGGAAAATGCCGTCCAGCGTAACCGTGTGGCCAAATATGTTAGACAGTTAACCTCTTGATGCCAAAATGGCCTCTAAAATAATAAATTACAGGCCATCCATAACTTTTATTATTTCTGAACACGCAGATATTAAAACATTATAGAAGGCAATTTAAAAAAAATTGTTGACGATCAAAACTAAAAACTCAGGACTTTAATGTCAAAACTGAGGAACAGAACACATCAGCCACATCTGTGACAACTAATATATTTATTGTTTATTGCTGCTGCACTATGTGGCTATATGATGTATGATACAGTATCTGTGTACCATCATAATTCAAGTCAAGTGAAGGTTGTACACTGGGCCCCAGTTACATCAAACAAAAGTATAAATTGTAAAGAAAAACAGTAGTAACCTCAATGTCACTCATTACCTGCACAACAACCTGCCACAACCTGTATAGTATGGTGAATGGTATTATAATGGTATATAATGTATACAATATAAAGGTAGTATGTTAGTTATGTGCAACATACAGTGTATCATGTGAACTTTAGATTACAGTAGTCCCTCGCTACTTCACCATTCGTTTTTCGCGGACTCGCTCTATCGCGTTTTTCAAAGTAAGATTGGACATGACACACTGGCCGATTGATGGATGAGCCGCACGATCTGCATGCGATTTTATTTTAAATAAATTATTTTAAATGATTTAGCACCTGTGTGCAGCCCACAGCTGCAGGAGCGGAGATCAGCTGATCAGCTGCAGAGCGGAGGAGTGGGCGTGGCCGAGAGTGCAGCCGGAGGCAGAGAGCTGAGATCATGACATGCTGTGCTCTTTTAGAGCGTTTACAGTTTAGATAATATTCCTGCTCGGTGATTTTTCATTTATCGCGGGGCTTCAGGTTACAGATCCCCTGCGATAAACAACGTACTACTGTACAACTACCTTGAAATACTTATTTGTTCAAATTCATCCTGCTTGCACTGTTATATTTCTACCATGTTGTTGTTTACTATCTCTCTTTAGGACCTTGTAAATATAATTACTCTTCACTTTTTGGTACTTTATTTTTGTACCCTTATCGCATGCTTTAGTACTTCTTTGTATTTTTAGCGAGTCAGATCAGTTCTTCTCATCCTGAGCATTTGTACTGTTGACCTTTTGTTAACCTTGCACATGACAAACACAACTTGAACACAAGTTTAGCATGTTTGCTGCCCACCAGATTCACAGCGCATCACAATACCAAAGCCCCTTTGAGCTGTTGGTAGACCGAGTACGACTCTGAGCCTGGTTCAAGCTCAACACCAGCAGTGTTGAGTAAACGACAACGTGAATCTCGTCCAACGTTTTCCAGCTCCAACACAATAACTGCACACACGCGTCATTTAGACCAGACGGACATAAATAATTCTATCCTGTGAATGCTGAACTGATTGGTTTGTTTTAGACAGAAGAGCACGTTGTGATCAAGATGAACTGTCAAAACGAATAAAAACTACAGAATCAGAGTGTCAGGGCAGGTTGTATCTTATCAAAAACAGAGGACTTTGTTTTGCTCTCATCACTCGTCCTTTTCAATGTTTCAGCGACGCAGCTATAAAAACCTGCTCAGCAGCCACAGAGCAGCTGGTGATCACAGTCAAACTGCTGTTTTATTACTTTTAGGCAACACTTCCTGATGGCCCTGCGATGGGCTGGTTATGGGTTCATGGTGGACTACACTTCTTGCTGTGTGACAGCTGTGACTTGGCTCCTGTTCCGCCCTGCTGCTGGAGCCGATCACGTTCATATCTGGTAGGAACGCCAAAGCAGAAATGAAACAGTGGAACATTCACAGGCAGCGTGAAACTGGAGGACCAGACATAAATGGGCCACAACAAAACTAATGCCCAACAAACTCCATTCCCCAAGTTTACAACAATCATTGCTAACGTGACTCTGTAGTTTCCTAACTTTTAAACCATTAGTCATGAGATAAACTAAGCACCTACCATATTAAATTGTTGAACAAAATTAAACTTGCTGGCTAGATGCCGTACGTGTCTACACACATCGGTGGTCATGAGCTCCCAATGATCAGTCCAGTTGATGACATCCATGTTAGTTTGCATTGCACAGACTTTTAAATACAACATTTTGCTCACCGTCTTGCTCTTCACCGTTTCTCTTCAAATCCACTTTATAAAACCAGTCATTCCATTGACCCCTTCCAAACAACGTGGTCACGAAAGCAAATCGCCTTCTTTCCGTGATCGACAACGTTAGTTCCGGTTTTACATTGGCTCTTCTAAAAAAACCTTTGTGTGGGTGACGTGATCAAGTATGAGATTCTTAGAGCCTTTCTCAGAAACCATATTTCAGCAGCATTTTATAAAAGAGAGATCAGCTGAGAGTCTATATTTATGTTCACATGCGCAAACTTCTTTGACCGGATTGAAATGTTTTCAGATTAAACAACTCAAATATATAGTTTGCATGGGATTAAATAACTCAAATTTATAGTTTGCATGGGATTAAATAACTCAAATATATAGTTTGCATGGGATTAAATAACTCAAATATATAGTTTGCATGGGATTAAATAACTCAAATATATAGTTTGCCTGGGATTAAATAACTCAAATGTATAGTTTGCATGGGATTAAATAACTCAAATGTATAGTTTGCATGGGATTAAATAACTCAAATATATAGTTTGCATGGGATTAAATAACTCAAATGTATAGTTTGCATGGGCACAATCTGTTCATGATGAACGTTTACTTTACATGCAGCGGGCTTTGTTCTGAACAGAAGTACTGACATGCAGAGTGATAAACTCTCCTTAAAAAAAAAAAAAACAGAAGTTCTACTTCCTGTTTACTTCCAGGATGAACGTAAACAAAACTGAGCGCCCAAAATGGACCCGTGACAGATTTTAATGACGGTGGAGATGTTGCGCTCCCTGACTGAGCTACAGGTGATACAGATCATTTTGAGTAGAAATACTGTGTCACTCACCGACCAGTTTTTTTCTTCGACATGCTAATAACATTAGCATTAGCCAGGCGGAAATGACATGGGTTGCACATGCACAGTCAGGTCAGTTTTAATAATGTAATGAGGGCTGTTGTAAATGACTGGCTGAACTGCATGTGGTTTCACGCTGCGTTGGCCTCAGACTGGCTGCTCCGTATGTCAGTCAAGTGACATATTTGACATATTTCATAGTGAGGATGCTGATGTCATTTTTTTTTTTAATGCCATGCGATCTACTCATGACGACTTTGTGATCAACCGGTAGATCACAATCGATGTATTGATCACCCCTGGCCTAAATAATTAAAACTGCTTTTTTTAATTTCCTCACAGCAAGAAGGTCCTGGGTTCAATCCCTGAGCTGGACCTGGGGGTCTTTCTGTGTGGAGTTCGCATGCTCTCCTCATGATTGTGTGGGTTTTCCTCGTGCACTCAAAAACATGCATGTTAGTCTGCCTTCAGGCCCAGGCCTCCCTTGAAAAGAGACCTGTGATGTCAGTGGGATTTGCCTGGTTAAATAAAGGTTAATAATAAATAAAGTGTCGACTGAGCTCATCTGATCACCAACACTTTAGTCTTTGCCTTGTTAGCAGAGAGCTCCATTTCTGCACCAGAGCCTGCAAGTCTTCCTCAGATGTTGCTTTAAACACCATGTCATCAGCAAATCAAAGGATCAATCATTTTGCATAACACAAAAAATTACTAGAATTCCTTAAAAGAAAAGCATCTTGTGTTGGTTTTGCATGCCAGTTTTAAAATATGAGGATGGATTTGATTCTCAGCACAATTTTAAAAACAGATCCCACACAAACAGTCAGTGCTTGGCACGACTCTCAGCTACAACAAAAAAATTAAAGCTCAGTATTTGTTTGTGTTAGATTTTATCTGTTTAACTTGTTGTTTTATTGTATTTTAAATTGAGTTTTTAGTTCACTGTGTGGTTAGTTTTGTAGCTCTGTTTTTATGCTTTCTTTTATCTTGTAGCTGATGTTCAGCACTTTGTTTCAGCTGTGGCTGTGTTAAAGCGCTTTATAAGCAAAGCTTGATGATAACGTTATTTTGTGTTTGCCAGACCTAAATCAGGTTAAATCCTAAATTTATATTGTTGTGGAGGTATATCCACTGAGCATTTGAGAACGTTAAAACATTAAATCAGGTCCAAATTTATTGGTTATGTGATATTTAGCAGGTTTGAATAACTCAAACTGTTTTTAGTAGTTGTCAGCTCCACAGCAAACACAATGCCAAGCAGCAAAAGCCTCAGCAATGATCTTAAAGGAGCAACTGCTGCTTCCCATACATCTGGGTAGGACAATTTGAAATCTGCAGTGAGAACATTTCATTCTCAGGAAGTAGCTGTTCCAACAAGTTCACACTTCAGTGGGAGGAATTACAAAAAGACAACTTCAATCTCAGGCTTTCCAGGATATTTAGAAAAAGACTGAACAAGTGTGGCTTGTCACGGGAAGGGCTGCCAAAACACCATTCTTTATTAAAAAAAATAATAAAGAAATAAATAAAATGACAGCGTGGCTTAAGTTTGCACAGAGTTGCATCAGAACAAACCATAAGACTTCTGGAAACAAATGTCCTTTAGAACAACCGCTCGTGGAAACTGTCAGACGAGCGCTGGTGATGGTTTTGCAGCCGCAGGGCCTGGACACCTTACAGTCACCGAGTCGACCACAAACTCCTCTTTACATCAAAGTACGTTAGAGCCGACTGCGTGCGCGTCTGTCCGACAGGTGAAGATCGAACTAAACTAGTAGATGCAACAGGACGATGACCCCAAACAAAATCTGATCATCTACAACAAAATGTCCCAGAAAAGACTCAAACTGATTAACTGCGTTCTCCACTCCCCTCTGTTATATTTTACTCACCCACCCATTTTTATTTATTTATTTATTTTTGTGTGTGCAGCATCATGAGCGGGTCCATCATAAGGTCACATTTACACAAATAAACGCTGCTCTCACACCTTGTCACAATGTTCAGCTGCTAATTATTCTAACATGCATGTTTTTAGTCTGTGGGAGGAAACCAGAGCAGAGAAAACCCACGCACATTTAGTTGAGTTTTTTTTATAAATTAATAATGATGGCGTGCAATATGTGATGCTCATTTAAGTTGCACATCCTACATTAGGAAAGTAAATAATGTTTTCAGTCACTAATGCATACAAACCTTTAGAAATAGCTTTTTATTCATGATTGCATATGCAGTATATAAAAAATGGCAAATCAAACTGTTGTAAAAGCACTCAGTGACACAATAACTCATATTTGTTTTTGCATAAGGAAATAAAAAGTAATCCATTTTACTTTAGATCTTAATAAAAGCTTTGATGTAAAAAAAACTGTTTCGTCTGTGATTTTGCTCCACTCTTCACAACACATGAAGCAAATCTGATGTGTGAAAATCAAATACCCCATGGATGTTTTTGCACAATTGTTGTAATTTTTGCTGTATAAGTTGCACCTTTTTGCATAAATTATCATGCCTGCGACTTATACAGCGAAGCGATGCATTTATGTATTTCCCTCCATATTTATAAACCAATTTTTGGCTGAGATCTAACGATTTCGTTCATTCTGACATGGAAAATATTGAACTCTACAATCTTCAGCTGCTACAAGTCCCTCGACTAACTTTTGTCTCGCTCTGGAACTCGTGGAACAAACGTCAAATCAGCTGCATTTCATTGCACCACCCAGGTGAAATGCAGCTGATTTGACCATTAAAGTGCATTTATTTAGGAACAGTTCAACTGAGACTCACATTTACTATAATGTTGAGCAAACAAATAATGGTTTTAAGTGTTAATCTTGTTAAAAGTCCTCGCGTGCTCGCTCCAGCAGCTGCCATTCGCCAGCCAATCCATTTCTGGCACAGCACCGGCCCATGGGTTGTCAGCGGTGACACATAATAGATGCGACGCAACATATTTATGTTTTTTTTTTACACTTTATTAGACATATTTGGACTGATGAGACTTAAGCAGCGGTGCAGCGTGTACAGCGGCAATTACGGCAGCTGAAAATTAATTCAACCTTTATTTAGGCAAGTTAATCCCATTAAGCCTCGAGGACTCATTTTCAAGAGAGACCTGGAAAATGCAATAAATAAATAAGATAATTTAGCCTCATGAGAAAAGTCTGTGGTCTCCACTTAGAGGAATCAGCTGACTTCATACCAGCCTCAGTGAAGAACTTTAAATCTCAGCACTCACCACAACATCTTAACCTCAGCTGCACACTCGGTGGATCTAAACTTCTTCCTTCGCATGATCTCCCTCTGGCACACGTCATTCTGCAAAGTGTCAACCGCAGAGTACCGGACCACCAAGCCAAGTTCCCAAGTTAAACCTGGGATTCTCTGTCGGCCATGACCGCACACAGCCCTCAGCCCTCAGCGGCTCAAGTCGATCCCTGCCACGGCTGCACTCGTTTAACTCAGGGAAAGGTCGATTGCGTCTTCTGCCAGAGGACGGAGACAAATCAGAGGATCAGGATGAGTTCTGGACGACTGCTGGGCTGCATTCAACACTGGAGGTGTCAGAGAAACAATGTTCTGACTGCCTTTTGTATTTAATGGTGAAACTTTGAAGATTAGCCAGTCTCTGTTTATTTTCTGGATTATTTTAAATAAAAAAAGGCTGTGACTTTGCACATTTCTCCAATAAATATTACTTTAATCCACCAATATTTAGTGTCCATATCTCCTGGTATTGTCAGATCAATTTAAAGCTGCTTATTTCAAAGTATAAATGCAAACATTAAAAAAAGAAATTATGAAATACGTCAAACTGTGCAGTTCATAGTGGGAAATTTTGAAATGTGGGTCCACGCTCAATGTAAACAAAGCCCTCAGATATCTCTACTAAAACCCACAAGGAAGCTTCAGACATGATGACCTACGTTAGGTTCTCTGCAGTCTGTGCAGTAACGTGCACACAAATAAATTTAACTATGAAAGAAAAGCAACAAACAAACAAACAAACTGAAGAATAAACGTCAAGGATTAAGAAAAGATGTGCAGGTTTTGCTTACTTTGTTCATTAGTTTAGGATTATTGTCTTGACTAGTCTTCAGGACTGTGCAAGCAGCAGGTTGAACGACACCAACACATTCACGTTTCATAAACTGGGATCGTTACCATTTATCTGCAGCCAGACCAGTTTTCTCTGTCAAACTTTAAAACTGATATTTTGCAGCAGGAATCTAATTCTGCTCAGCTGTGTAATGATGAAACGCTGCACGCAGGCTTTATAAAGCATTAAAACAAGGACTCCATCTGCTGCTCAACTTGGATGCATTTGTTGTAAAAATGAAGTTTGCCAAGATCAAGACTTTAACTGAATGTCCCCGTTCAACTCTCATTAAAACCTACTTTAATAATAACAATAATACAATGTTCAGTCAGGTCATCTGGACAGTTTCTCTTGTTGTGCTGGAGAGCTGATTGAACCATTTGATTATCTTGATTGCATACTTCACTTCTTTAACAGCCGTTTCATAAAGTCATTAAAATCAAATGCAAGATGGTCTCTTTGGCACGCCCTCCTCTGGTACCAGCCCTCTCCCTCCTCAACAGTCATGTCAAACTGGTTCAAAACCAACAAAGTCCATGCTCGATAATCCAGGTGACCTGACTGAAAATTGTTGGATTGTGTACCTGGTTTATCGAGCATGGACTTTTTTTTTTTATCAAAAAATTTCCATGTCCAAATATTGTTAATTTAGTCTTTTTCCTATTTTCCAAAAAAATGTTAACATAAAATTGTATTTCTAAATCTTAATTTGTTGATGCCACTACGAATGTGTTGCCTGCATTTAACAAAACCAGAAGTTTCATGTGGCCATCGCTTGCTCACCCTTAACGTGAAAATAAATAAATGATGAATCTCTGAACCCTTTAATGCAAGTCGGTTACCACTTACGCCTGTTTTAATGTAGCAGACCAGGTAACATATTTACATCACTTTTCTTGAGACGGTCTCAAGCCAACAATAGAAATGTTGTTGTTTTTTTTTAGCCCACCAGAGACTACCATGCACTCTGGATGACTTCCTGCTTGCACAAGCTTAATGGAGCCAGTCCTCCTCAAGAATCTGTAAGAAGAGACAATCTGCTTCATCCATCCCTGAATTATTTCACATCTGACCCTGCTCCTTGCTCCTCAGGGTTCCTGGCATTACCTGCACCATTAATCCAGCCCTGGTCTAGAACCAAGATTTCAGAAGTTTATGTAGCGGCTTATTTTTTATTTATTTATTTATTTTTGTTTCCCTTCTCAACATGGAACCTGTTCTAAACAGAAAAATGCAGTTTCAATGAGGCTGAATTGATTTAAAAATAAAATCTTTGGATTGACAGAAGGTCGTTCTCGTGTGGACGGAACTGAAGATCAGGCTCTCCAGAGTGATGCCTGATCTACGCACTTGCTTCCTTGAGTTAAAGCTGTTAGCGTACTGCTTCGTACAATTCTCTGAATCTGGAGAACACACACACACACATGTACACACATGCACACACACACATGCACGTGCAGGCCAAACGGGCGGGACAAGTAGGAGCCACCAGGAGAGAAATGTCAGGTCGATGTTGGGGCGTTAGCTTAGCGTGCCACGGCCAGACCTGCCTCTGAGTGTTTTAGAATGTCACCCCTCTGGAGACATAACACACACACACACACACACACACACACAAACACACACACACTGAGCTCAACCAGTGAAGAAGAGGAAAGAGAAGAAGGGTCCTGTGCTGCTTCGAGGCGGCCGTCGTGTCGGGGAAACGTGCGATGATGAACCTTAGATCATCTCTGAATGTCACTGTGCACGAGGGAAGGTGAGGAACTGTGTGAGGATTGACATATTTTAAGTCACGTCTAATTTTTTCCTCTTCTTTACAGTTTAGGTTTAAATTTATAACTTGACATTTTGTTAACAAGAACAAAACCGGATTGTATTAAATGATCTAAAAGATCTTGCACAAGATTTGAGAAGTCAGAGATTTAGACACTGAAGGATAAAAACAAGCTCAAAATAAGATTTAATCTTAGCTCAGATTGCATAATTATTTTGATCAACATTATTAAAATAATTAAAAAAAGAAAAAATAGAAAAAAACAAGTTTAAACACAAATAAAGAATTGAACCATTTGTAAAAATAAAATAAATAGAAGTTTGCCATATAATCACCAGCCGCAGGCGGCCATTTGACCGTGCGCTGACTGGTCTTGAAAGAGTTAAAAAAAAAAAAAAAGTTCAGTTAAGCTTCAGATGGGACTGTACAGCCAGGCAGCGATCCATCAAGCCCAAATGGACGTTCAGCCGCTGCTCTCAGCAAACGTGCACGGCCGACAACCCAAACAGGTGAGATCCCAGAACAATGGACATGTCAGAGCAGGGTTCAACACACTTTGACAGCCATGAAAGGACAAACACCTCCTCAGCCCTGATCTTCTGCCCCCTTTTATTCAGCTGCGCACGTCTGCCGACCGTTAATATATTATATAAAATAATATAAGCAGTCAAAGCTTAATTAAAAACGTTGAGGGTTTTTTGGTGTTTTGGACCAGTAATTACTGTTAAATTGTCAGGTTGAGTCAGAAAATGATGGCTACAGGCTGGGGCCGGGTCGCGTCGGATTTTTTGGGCCTGAATGTAACTCTACAACGTAGTGAACCATATAATTTTCTTCAGAGTGTTATTATATATATATTCTAAATTGGTTGGTGAATCATGTTTACATATTTCCTTCACGAGCATCAGTGTGTTGCATGGAGGCTGCACAGAAGATGTTGAGTCGGCCTCACCTCCATCACAGACAGCTACACCTCCAGATGCAGGAAGAGAGCCACCACCTGCATCATGAAGGACCACACTCTCCCAGCACATACACAGAAGGTTGGGGAGCATTAGGTGCAGAACAACTAGGCTGAGGAACAGCTTCTACCCTGAAGCTGTTAGACTCATGAATCCCTAGTCGGGATAATCACAGTGAAAATGACTGTATTGCCACTTGATTGTTGAGATGTACAGCTGATTATCCATGCTGCTGATCTCATGCTGATTTATTTCATGCTGCTGTGCTCATTCATCCTCATCTGCTCACACAGACTCATGTTCCTGCTGCTGTTAGCTGCATTGCTTTATACTACTAGTGCTTATTATATTCTTAGCTTAGCATATTTCTTATATCTTACATCTTATGACTGTTTTTCTTTACAATTTGTATTTTTGTTGGATGCAACTGGGACCCTGTGGACAAACGTTTGCCCCACCACGGTGATGGGAATGACAAAGACACCTTGACCTCGAATCCATTTAGTAAATTGTTTTAGAACTGAAAGGACTTTGTTGTTATTGTTTTCTATGAGCAAATAAAGAACAGTAAATCTACACAACCAGCAAGTTTCAATCACACTTTTAAATCACCCAAAGATAGAAAATTATTTTATTGTCCAACACAAACTGCTCCTCTGCACTTATTTCTAATATTTCGAATGTGTCGGATAATAAACTTTAGACTTTTGTCCTGCAGGAAATTTGGATGCAACCGTTAGTGAATCGGCTGCTGCCAAGTTGGTTGAAACAAGTTCTCTGCCACTGTATTACTTCCTCTATGAAACAAATGTATAAATCAATTTGTATCAAAATTAGCCACAAAAGTTCTGACGTAAAATCCAGTCATGTAAAAAAAAAAAATACCAGTAAAGAAGTCCAAATTATGATAGAAGCACACATTGTCACTTTTAATTTTGCACCCATAAATTCAGAAAGTCTCCAAGAATAAATCTATGTCAGTAAAGTATTTGTTTCATCACACACAAGCACAGAAAGTGAGTGATAAAAAGTGTCTGTTGACGAAAAGCTTGGTTAGATAATGGAACATGGTGGTGTGAGGATGACGGCTGCCAGGCACCCAGAAACAAGTGAAGGCTTTGGATTGGTTTCTATAGTCATGCAGCAAACACGAGTTTCTACATTAATACTTGAGAGTGGATTATCCACTCTGTGCTTTCCTAATTCACTCAAACCTGACTGGATTTGAGATTTCAAGGACTGTCGGGTTTGAAAACGAGCATTTAACAGTTGAACACACATCCCTGGCAGGTTGATTTAATTTTACACTTAATTTTAACACTGAACGCAGCACAAAGTGGTTCCACCAAGAGTTGGGTCATAATAAGAGCTGTCGTGTCAAGTTTTTACACAACTCGTTGTTTTTGTGTACACAAACATCTGGGTGAAAACTGTGCTGGGGTAAAGTGCTTAAATATTCCTCATGCAGTATTAAGAAGATACATGATACAGTCCGGAGCACGTATGTACCAGGTCCCTTTCAGGATCTAGTAGTTGCTTTTGATCCAGGTTCCTACCTGGTACTTGTCTGATCTTTGCCTAGTAGCTTAGACTTACTGGGTTCTTACAGGGTACATCCCCAGTACTTTATAGGTACCGGAATGTATGTTCAGGTCTCGTAAATGAGTCCCAGAGGCTCAATGGGATTAACCTGTATAAATAAAGGTTAAATTAATGTATATGGTAAATGGTAAACGGAGCTTACTTATATAGCGCTTTCCAGCCCCCTATGAGGAGCCCCAAAGCGCTTCACAGCACCAACCATCCACCCATTCACACACACATTTATACACCGGTAGCAGTGGGCTGCCATGCAAGGCGCCAGCCAGTCCTACCAGGAGCAACTCGGGGTTAAGTGTCTTGCCCAGGGACACAACGAGGTATGCTGTGACCGGGGATCGAACTCGGGACCTTCCGGTCCTGAGCCGGCTGCCCTGCCTCTACACCATCTCGGCCCCGTATATGATACTTACCTTGTACACACCGGATTCCTACTTGGAATGTATCAGATACCTACCTGATATACATTGGGTATTTATTAATTACTTACCTAGTACCTACTTGGATACTTACAGGGTACATCCCTAGTATTTCCTGGGTATGTACCTGTTACTTGATACTTACATGGTACTTACCAAGTTCTCATTGGAATGTATCAGGTACCTACTTGTTATTTACCCACCTACTTGGGTACTTATAGGGTACATCCTTAGTATTTACTGGACATGCACCTGATACTTACATGATACTTACCTGGTACATACTGGGTTGTATCAGGTACCTACTTGGTATGCAACAGGTATTGTACCTGATATTTACCACATGCATACCTGGTATTTTTCTGATAAGTATATTTTGCATGTCTGTTACTTACCTGGTGTATATTTGGTACATGCTCAGGTATGTATCTGTACTTATAAAATACCTACTTGATATGTGTCTGGTATTTACCTGGTGTGCATCCAGGTACACACCTGGTTGTACTATGCATTACTATTGAAGGCTGTCATCTCAGATAGTCCAGAAAAATAAAATGAAATAAACAGCCTCTGTATGTGTTTACACTGTAAAGTTACTTTTAAATCCCAATCTAACTTCATGTGGATTAAACAGAACACCAAGCTTCAACAAAGTCCCATAACCAACAGGTGCTGAATGCAGCGATATTCCAGCTGCAGATCTGATGCTGGTGTTAAATGATGTAAATCACATTCTAATGGAAGCAGTAAATGAGGTCTTAGTGGTTGTAAAATAAAGTTACTGCCTCTGCAGGTTTGTGCCTGTAAACAAGAAGTGAACTCTTTAAGCTGTGACTGCAGGACATAATGACATCATTGTTATCAGGCAACACTCCAGGTGTGTGCTCATATTCACACAGCAAGTCTGCAGTTACAATTTAGTTAACTTTCCTTTTCCCCAGAGTCATTTTATTTACGTAATATTGTCTAAATATTAAAGCATTAATATTTTTGGAAGACTAAATGGTTTGTGTGTTGACAACTAAACAAAAAGTCCTTTTGATGGACAATACTGTGCAGAAGTTGTGAGTCATCTCCGTTTTAATTTGTATTCTGCTTTCCATGAGCAACACTGCATTTTTTTATGTGCTTGATTTTCCCACATCTTATGAAGGTGTTTAAATTTTTTTTCTTGGAATTTCGGTTGTTTTGAACCCACTTTCAGTCGAGTAAAACATAAATTTCAGAGGTATTTTTTTTTTTTTTTTTTTTTTTGGGTTTAGTAACTTAACTATGACCTTCAAATCATTCAAACTCCTAAACTCGTGTGTTTCTGTTCTGATATATTACAAACTTAACCATTAGCACCTTGCAATAAAGCCACAATTTAATTTTGTCCCTTTACATAAACTTATGAAAAACACTAAGAAACACATTTGACAAAATTACTATTTTAGAACCAACAGGCTGTTTCAAAAACTATTAGCTAAAAACTTGACTCGCTGTAGATAATCAGCATCTCTCAGCTGGATTCTAGCTTTAAGGCCTAACCTCCCTCTGCTGTCCTCTTCGCCCATTCTTTTGGTGCACACGACACAACTGGTCATCATGCTCAGATACAAGGATATGTGGAAAAGAAGCAGCCAGAGAGGAAAAAAAAAGAAACAGAACTGACAGACCATCAGAAAGTCCTGAGAACTATTGATCACGACCACTTCAGGGAGTGACAAGAATTTCTGGCTCCTTGAGAGCAAAAACAAAGAGTGCAGAAGTCCCTCGCTACTTCGCGGTTCGACTTTCGCAGATGCGCTCTTTCGCTGTTTTTCAATGGTTGTCAAATTTATTACGTCATTGGGACAGTATGAGATTAAAAAGTAAAGGAAAATAGTACTTTGGACAGGCGCTGCCATTTTGTAGTTTTCTTTCATTAAGCTTATACTGTAAGGCCAGTCAAAAAAACTACACTACCCAGAAGACAACAGTGCTTTCAGGCGCTGCTTTCTTGTAGATTTCCTTCAATAAGCCTACACTGTATCGCCAGTCAGAAGAACTATGTTACCCAGAAGCCAACAGTTCACTTGAACATCCTTCAAGTTGCAGTTGTGTCTTCAGTACCTGGGCTGCAGTTGATCTGGACTCAGTGTCACCTGGATCCTGGAGACTGCTGGGGACAAACAGCCACGGGGTTCTGGTCACGCGACGCTGGTCCGGACCGGGCCGAGGTGGTGGACTACATCGTGGGCAGCCTTGCGCACAGAGTGTCCTTCCTGGAGTGGCAGCGTGCGCACATCAACCTGGACAGAGCGGTGAGTTAGTCATGCTGCAGGTTAGCAAATGGAATAGAGCTTCTGCAAAGCTGGTGAGTACTCATACATTTTTGCAGTACAGTACAGTACATATATACAGTACAGTACAGTACATATATACAGTACAGTACAGTACATATATACAGTACAG
>JARVLU010000179.1:28006032-28024631 GCA_031762415.1 Simpsonichthys santanae
ATGGAAGCAACCTGAACTCACCATGGAGTGGTGATCAGGATCTGCCAGAATCAGCCTGGCCTTGTTCACTGACCTCAGCTTGTGTAGGTCAGTGACGTTCTGTAGGACTTTGCTATCATTTGGCTAAAATGTAGCTAAAAATGTAGCGCAAACCACACCGTTAAATCTGATTTACCACCTGAGCTACAAGTGCTGTGAAACCAGGGATTTATGAACTGTAAAAACTTTTAAGGCCATTTTGTAAAACTTTTCTTTTTTGTGAAAGGACCTCTGGAGTCCTGCATCACATAATTCCATGCTAGTGTTACACCATCTTGATCCTGTTAGGAGTCGTGTGAAATGTTGCTCAGAGGTCCTTCAGACTTTGTAACCAGCTGTAAACTTTCAGCTAAACAAGACGTGCAAACAGCAGATCTTTTTGTGCCCAGGTTGATGTCTGGACTTCACTGGGTCATCGTAACCTGACTTTTGTCAGACACCGTTTCAGATTTGCTGATGTGCTTGGATATGATCATCATCATGAACCCATTTGGGTGAAACTTCAGACAGATAGCCTCCCGGATGGCCTCACATTTAACTTTTCCGGTTTATTGCACACCGAGTATGAATTTGCCGGATCTCCAATACTGGGAAGATTGAACATCTTGAATGTTTTTCACTGCTGAGTAATCTTTCTCACAGCTGAACGATGGGTTTGAGAATGTTAGAAAATGACCTGGTGACCCTTCTCAGACTGATGGGCTGCGGCAGCTGCTTCTCCACGCTCACTATTAATGTCTTTTTTCATGTTTCAGAGCATAAAAATGTCAAAACCTTTGCTTATGTAGAGAAATAAAAGTCAAGAAGTAGAATTTTATTAATTTTTACATTCTGCTACTTCATTTAGCCATATTGTTTGACTTTTTGGAGGAAATTACAGGGCTACAGCGGCAACAGACACAAAAACAAGGCAGAAGAGTTCCCTTAATTATTTTTTGTTCATCTAAATAAAATAAACCACAGCTTTACAACATTAGAATAAAATAAAAAATTCTTAATGTTGGATATTCAAGAAGCTACACAGGAAAGTCCAGGGTTTAAGAAGATACCGTTTGTGGTGGAGAAACAACAATAAGATGGAGATTTCTGTTTTGAAGAAATCTGAACGGTGTAGGAAATTTATTACATTAAGCAACATTTCTGATGCTGTCAAAATAATTATCTGTAAAACAATAATAGGTAATGTGAAGTTCACTGTATCGCTGAAAGATTCATGAACACTCAAAATGTCTGGCATTAATAAACATCTAGAGTTTGTTGCTTGAGTTAAATAAAAACCACATCAATGTTTAAAGTGATCCATAAAAAAAATCATTAAAAGTCCAAAATTCACTGAGTCATTGAGTATAAACGTTGATCATCTTAGACTACAACCTACTTTATGAATATTTTAAATAAAATATGTCCTCTGGGTCACCAGATATTTTATGAACAGTCAATATTGACTCCAATTCTTATTAGTAAAGTTTTAAACACAGATCTTGCATGGCTGATTAGCAAACTGGTCCATTTTCAGTTAATTTCTGTTTAATTTCTGTAAAAGTGTCTGAGGTTTAGCCTTTGTTGCGTTTGCTCAGACAGTTTCTGGCGTCATCTTGAATCAGGTAGTCGACACTAATTATTGAACTTTACGTCAATCCAAGTTTTACCGTCTGAAAGTTTCATTAAAATAAATTCAGTGGTTCATGAAGTATTTTGCCAACAGTGCAAGAACAAACCTTCACCTCTGGGCAATAAATATTAAAACCTCAATAATAAAAGCTGTAGCTGAAAGTGAAGCAAAAGGCCTCAGTTATGGTTTCTATGGCATTAAAGCAGAATTAGTCCACGCTGAGAGACGCCTTTAATCCTGTCCTGCTAATCCGTCACCAAATTCCAACTCTGCCGTTTTAAACAGTTCAAAATTCCAACTCTGCCGTTTTAAACAGTTCACCATCCATCAACCTGGATAGATTGTTTTTATAAGTTTGTCACAGTCAAGTAGATTAAAAAAAAAACACTTCTACTCCAAAGATCAAGTATTCTGAGCTGTTTTCAACACCAACAACTTTTAGAGGAAGAGGAGTCTTGATGTTTTAGTGAAGAAAGTTCTCTTCTTCTCTGAGTCAGGATCCCTGAGGTCGTCTGCGTAGCCCCAGGCGGTGGTGGGAGGACCGGGCTTGAAAAGCATCAAACAGCAGCCCGGAGGAATTAATCAATGATAAAGAGGGAGAGCGAGAGGCCTTGTCAGAGAGACGAAAGAGAGGGACGGAGAGATCAGAAGGAGAAGAGAAGAGTGTCAGAGAGCAGAGGGAAAGAGGGAATCTGTGTCTGGTGGTGTGCACGTCTGCTTCAGGTTGTGAGGGAATATTATCCAACACTTCCAACGTACAGTGGATGTAATGTGGTTTAACTAAATCCCCAAATACAGGTAGTCACCAACTTACGGCAACTCGGACTTACGGCGCCGCCCCCAGTGATGTCATCCCACCTCACGTAAGAAAACAACGGAGAGGTCATGGTTTGTCATCTTTTGTTTGTTTCAGACGCTTGTGATTTATTCCCCAGGAGTCCTTGAGAGATGCTTGTTATCAATGACTTCTCTGCGCCTCCACCTGCAGCTGGCTGGTGGTGGTGGTGGGGGTGGTGGGGGTGGGGGGCTACAACTGTTTCTATAAAACTAACAGTCTTACTTCAAGAAGTTGGAACAGATCAGAACTCCTGGGGTAAAGGACAAGGCATGAACATGTTCTGTACTTGTACTGACTTCCTGTGGGTCTGACTATTCTCCAAAGCTTAGCAGTAAATCTGATGAAGTCCTCACCTGATCGTTCATGAATCAGTTTTTACTACAACGGTAGCTGACAGTCATTCCCAACACATACACTGAGGACATGATAGAACATGTTGCATGGGTTTGTACATAACATTTTTAAGGTGTAACTCTGTCCATCCATCCGTTATATTTACCTTCTTCTTCCTTTCTGGGTGATGGGGGTCACTGTGTGAGAGGCGGGGGACACCCTGGACAGGTCTCCAGTCCATCACAGGGACACAGAGACAAACAAGACAAACTATTATTTTTTGTATCAAGTCTGGTTAAAATAAATTAGAAGAATGAATGCAACTGTTTGCAACTAGGTTTTTTTTTTTTTTGTACACCACTCCTGGAGCAAATGTCAAATCAGCTTCATTTCGCTGCGCCACCCAGGCGAAATGCAGCTGATTTGACCATTAAAGTACATTTATTAATGGGAAGTTCAACTGAGACACACATTTACTAGAATGTCGAGCAAACATATAATTGTTTAAGATGGTGCACAGTGAGTCGTTCCTCTACGCACTCCAGTTTCTGCGTTCTGTTTTTAAAATGCAGCTGATTTGACCATCAAAGTGCAAGGAAATGTTAGACTGAGACACCTTTGCTATAGTTTTGAGCAAACAATTGTTTTAAGTGTTAATCTTGTTAAATTCTTGTTAAAGTCCTCCTGTGCACGCTCCCGCGGCCGCCGGCCCATGTTTCTGGATGGTCAGCGCTGACGCATAATAGCTGCAACTTATACAGTGAAGCGACTTATTTATGTTTTCCCCCACTTTATTAGACATATCTGGACTGATGTGACTTATACAGCGGTGCAACGTGTGCGGTGGAAAATACGGTACTTTATTTTGAAAGTATTTTAAAGTAGAATCAATGATCATGGGGGAGCTCAGCTTTACTGCCAGTCTCCCTCCCCTTGGTTTGGTGAAAATTAATGAATATAAAGAATGCTGGCTAACAGGGTTTACAGCAGCACTCTTCTCTGTTTCATTAGTGGTTTTTTTGTTGTTGTTGTTGCTGCAGGACTTTAGTTAATAAGTTCCAACCGCATGAACATGGTAATTTTTTAAGCAAAAACACGGAAGAGGAAACAATCCAAAACTTACCGACAGCTTGGAATAGCACTTGTTAAAATGTTTTTCAGCTTTCAAACAGTTTGCTGTTGTGCTGGAACCTGTTCTGTTCCATTAATTAGTCCTGCACAGGTAAAGAATGAAAAAAGACTGTGCCTGGTAAGTGGACCAGGCCAGTTCTTCACGGAAAGTGATTTTTAATGACACATGCCACAGTTTTTTTTTAAATTAAATGTTGTTTTCACCTGTCTTCACATCTTCTGAAGTTGAGTCATTTAGTAGACATATATTTGAGAAACAACAACAACAACTTGGCAACTAATTGACAATCTGTCACTGTAACGAGCAAACTTCCATCCATCAGATCATCAAAACTCTGCACGCTGATCTAATTAGCTAGAAGGAGCTGCAAACATTGATTCTTGTCACAGCAACCCGTGGAGGTGTTGCTCCTGGACAGCTACAGGAGAGACAACTCAACGCCTGTAAGATCTAATATGTTGTAAATCTTGGTTGTGCATGCTGCAGATATGTTTCAACACGTCAGATTTAACAGATCGACTTACGTCAACAGATCGTTATCAAGCAACTTGTTAAGGCTGCATCAATTTCAAATGGATGTGAGGGAACATCTAAAACTCAGTGCAGTGTGCTTAGAGGACATACACAGAAGGGAATGTTCACTATTAAGAACATAAAAAATGTTTTATTTATTTTAACATTAAAACTATTCTAATTTTATCCTCAATTCAAGTATTTTTTGTTCTAAATCTTCATAAAGTGGAAAAAAAAATCAGCGTTGAAGAGAAGAGTGTCACTCTGCAGCATTTTAACCTGCTAACATTCTGATGTGACACAAATTACATCCTCTGCACGGCGCCATCATGAAGCAGAGGAGCTCCTTCAGTGGTGGACTGCTGTCCCAGTCCTGATCCACCCACACATTCAGGAAGTACTTTGTCCCTCAAGCCATCCGACTGTTCAACTCCTCCCCGTACAGTAAAAACAGATCTTTGTGAATCTGCGGTACCCCTGAAAATAGTGTATGTGTATGTATGTTTACATGTGCAAACTGTACATGTGTATGCATGCTTAGATGCATGTCCAAATGTGTGTATTCTGCTTCTTTTTTGATTATTTCATGAGTATTTTCTGTATAATTAGAACTGGATGCCTCAAATTCCCACTGGGATTATTAAAGTGTCTGTCGGTCTCTATTCTGTGAGTTTGTTTTGGTGTCCATATGAACAAAAACCAAACATCCCTTTAATATTTACTTAAAATAAAAAACAAATGTTTTACCCATTTCTGCAAACTCTGATCAACTGAAACCACATGAGACGCTAACGACAATAAAGTTTACTTGAACTTGAAAAGGTTTGAGTCTTACTGTTATAATGAGACTGCAATGCTTCAGATACTCAAGAATTTGAAAAGGTGGTCAAATATGTTCTTTTATTAAACAATACACTACAAAAATAACAATTTAAAGATTTTAATCATCAGAATCCAGAGACATTTGACCCATTTCTGAGTTCGCCACCTCTCCTCAGCCTGAAGCAACAGCTTGGAAATGTTAGTTTATTTAAGCGCAGAGAATCTCCTTCCTCTGTGTATGGACCATTGCTTTTATTTCCACTTGAGCTTTCTAAAGTCATAGCGAGACAAGCGTTTGTTCATCCTGATGGTGAAGGAATTTCACGTGCTGTCAGATTAGGTGGGGCTCATTAACCATCAGGGAGAAAAAGAAACATCTGGTCTGCTCAATTACCTTCACAGTTACAACCAATAACATTTTCAGCCTTTAGATAAAAAAAAAGGGAACATGATGCACCAATAATCTGCAGACCACATCTCAGTAAACATCAAAATCTACTTCCACTGGTGTTGGATCACAGTATAAAAACAAAAAAGATCACTTGATTCTGATCTACAACACAGATTCCTCATGGTGATTCATTTCTTACATTAGATCAGTGACATTATGGACAGGTGTGTTAATGCCTTTTTAATACGTTGCAGTTAGACTTTTGCGGACTCAATGTTTTGCGGGTTTTCAACACAAGATTGTACACGACACACGATGCACATCACTTAGGTATAGGACAGACCCCCCCACCCCCTCCTAGACTGATTCAGAAAGGGAAAGGAGGGGGCAGTTTTTCTTACACCTGAGTGATTCGCACAAGCAGCATGGATTGTTCATTTAAAATAATCAAGCGCGACCTGAACCAAGTCTTTATCCTCCCTCGGCGATAACTGAGCGGGCCAGGCCACCGGGAAATGTCCCGGTGCTCCTGACGGCCAGTCCACCCCCGGGATTGGCTCAGTACCCGTAGCATCAGTCTGCTCTCGCTCGCTGTGCTCCTTTAGAGCATTTAGAGTTCAGAACAGTGTTAAGAACATTGCAAGAGTGTGGGAAGGGTTTAAAAAAAAAAAAACTTAAAATATATTTAAATACTAAAATAAATATAACATCCCTACTTTGCAGATTTTCACCTGCCTGGGACGTAACCCCTGCGATAAGTGAGGGATTACTGTATTTTGAATTTTTGATTATTGAGTACAATATTTGCAATGTAACTACTTCTGCATACTTATTGCTACATTATTGTAGGGGTCCATCCATCCATCCATTATCTTTTACCAGCTTCTTCCATTTTGTGTAACGGGGGTCACCAGTGCCCATGTCCAGCAATCACTGTGCGAGGGGCGGGGTACACCCTGGACAGGTCACAAGTCCATCACAGGACCTATTTTAGGGGTCCATAAATCAAAATGTTCAGCTGATTCAACATGCCTGCTGTAACGTTTGAGTTTTGGAACTTGTAGTCTTCAAAATATTTATCATTTGTAAATAATTCCGCTACTGAAATACGTTAAGACATCTTCTGTTTCGCTTACTGATTCTACTTTTGTCTTCTTATGCTTCATGAGCTTCTAGCTGAACGTCCTGATAAACGGGGAAACTTGACTCGTGAATGATTTCATCACAGCTCAACATTTATTTAGTTTCACTGAACCAAACTCAGGACTCCGACAGAAAACAATTTATGTGTACGCAGAAGTCGAGCCTGCAGAGCCAACAAAATCAGAAAAACACAAAAGGCTTCGTGAACTTTGTGAATTCACGACACATTTTCCACTCGACGACGAGCTCTCAGAAATCACATCTTCTGCCAGTTACAACACAGTTTTGAACGCGACGCCCAAACTGCACCGACATGCACGCTTCATGACGTTCTGTCTGATCGGTTCATTTAATCCTGCACGCCAAAGTAAAAAACAAGTTACATGAATCACTTGAACTCACCCAGGCAAAACGTGAAAAACAACAAATAGCACAAAAACTGAGTCTATCCTGCAGGTTAGTAAAAACCATCACGCTCATTGATTAGTGATTAGTTTTTGCTCTCAGTGTTTGACAAGCCAACAAGTTCATTAGAGAAAAAAAGACCCAGACTATTTGCTCAGTGGTTGCAATTATTTGAATTATACCATATTTTGATTGATCTTAGAATATTTGTTTGCACCGTTATGGTCCATCTTACAAGCATAAATAAGGTTTTAGGTGACACAGAGAACAAATGTATATTTAAAGCTGCAGAGTGGATTAAGGACGAGAACGGCGCCAGGCTGTGAACGACACTCGGGGGATCAGATTTGGGGACGTACGGGAGCTTTGTGGGACATAAAGGCCACAGAAACTCTTGATTTACTTCTGCAACACTTTGAAAAGTACAGATGATGAACCCTGCATGTGCACGCAGCAAGAAGCCACCACTGCCTTCTGTGTTTAAAGTTTAAAGGGCATACAGCCTAAAAGAAAAAAGCTAAATGTACAGAAATGACCATGCAGAGGGCCTGTGCTGCAGTTACACCTTCCTGGCTTGTTTCATGGCGCGAGCAGCCGTAAAAGACAGAGTCGGAGAATTGATCGTCTACCACTGAGCTCTCAGCGTGTAGGAAATGTCTGAAGAGGCACATTGTTTTAAATCATCCCTCCTTTAACTTCATGTAAAAATAGATCTCCCGAGATTAGAGCGAGCGTGTTGAAACAAAGCATCATCCCGCTCCCTCTGCTCGGGTTTTATTAAACAATATGTCTTCTTGCAGACTTGAAAGCCTCGTCTTTCTACTGCACTCCCTCATTCTCATTCTCCTGGTTTGTACACAATAATAAACCATGTATTTATTGGTGCAATGATTAGAGGCACAAACAAGTCCCACAGAGACTTACAGGAAATAAAATATAATTTTCAGTGTCTTAAAAACTGTTTTCAGCTCATGTTGGGAGATGAGATCTATGTTTAGTAATAAAGGTTGATAAAAAGTTGGACATGGAGTGCATGTATCAAGTAATTCAGCCGTTGAGAGATCTTCTTCTATAGATATCACAGATATATCAACAGTTTTGACAGTGGCTGTGGGAGAAAATCACAGATAATGTTGCTGCATGTTAACGACACAGTTGTATTGCAGAAATGTGGAGTAATTAAACCTGATTATTATTATTAAGTCATGATATTTGGTGTAAAGCAAGATTAGACCCATTTATGTTCTTCTTCATAATGAAGAAAAGTTTATTTCATTTAGTGTCATAATTGGAAGTTTTCATTCTCAGAGACAGATAAGATCAGTTTTATAAAGGCTGTGTATCTCTGTAATATGCAGAATATTTGCAAACATGAAACGTTCAGGGCTTCAAAATTTCCATTAGACATTTTAGATGTTAAGTTTCAGACCAGTTTGAGATTTTATTCATATCCTTGTACATTATTTCTTAATTGTCGTTTGCTTCCTGTCTATTTCAGGCCCCATCTGAACTACATTGTGTCCGGCACCGTGAAGAAACATCAACATTGTGGACAATTTTATTTAATTCAATTCCATTCAGTTTATTCATATAAAAGTAGTCCCTCGCTACGTCGCAGTTCGTTTATCACAAACTCGCTCTATTGCGTTTTTTTTTTTTTACAAGATTGGACACGACACACAATTGGCTGATGAGCTGCATGACCGGCATGAAATTTGTATTTAAAGTAAATTATTTTAAATCATTTAGCACCTCCTGGACCTTTGTGCAGCCCATACAGCAGGATGAACTTCCTGCTGCAGCTGATCAGCTGTTCTGTGCAGCGGATAAGTGGGCGTGGCCAATAATGCTTGCAGGTGGCTGAGAGCATTGGAGGCAGAGAGAGAGAAATCATGACTTTCTGTCATCTTTTAGAGCATTTAGAGTTTAGAAACATTGTTTAGGGTTTAAAATGCCTTAATATATACTGTATAAATAATAAAATAAACTACTTTGTACTACTATTCCTACTTCGTCGTTTTTCCACTTATCGCGGGTCTTCAGTGTAAGGATCCCTCACGATAAACAAGGGACTACTGTAGCACCAAGTCGCAACAGAAGTCGTCTCAGGGCACTGAACAGTAACATTCATATATAAAAATAATAATTTGACAATATTTATCTGAGGAGCAGACTGCTTTGAGTTTAACTCCATCACAGACTCATCTTGAGCAAGCATGAAAGCGACAGTGGCAAGGAAAAACTCCCTCATGAGGCAGAAACCTTTAGCAGAACCAGCTCAGGACAAGAGGTCGTCTGCTTCGACCAGCTGGGTTTGGTAGGAACAGATACACAATGGCAGGTCAAGAATCATGTTAAGATAGAAATAGTATAAAATGAAAACTATTTAATTTCAACAAATCATTTAAGGACATGAGGTCAATTTGCCCTCTAAAGTCTAAACCTATGGCAGCATAACAAGCCAACCCTAACTATAGGATTTATCAAAAAGGGAAGTCTTAAAACTGGACAATGTGTCAGCCCTACATGTTCACTGTTCTGTAACATTCTGTCCAATTGCCATGTATTAAACAAGTAATACTAAACTTTAGTATTAAACCCTTTGGAAATAAATATATAAAGGAACTGTATAATACCACTTCATAGGAAGAGAAAAAACTGGATAACCTCGAGTTCATGTGCTGATTAAAAACATCGCCACCACCTCAGAAATTGAATCCACATCCTTGCCTCATTACAGCTCTTATTTGCCACCGTGATTATTAATGTAGAAACAGATAGCACCTCAGGACAAACGATACTGTGAACAGAACATTCTCTTGAGTTTAATTTTAAACAGTGAATGGCGTTGCGCTGTAGTTGTTACTCAGAAATGACAGTAATGAAATGAAAGATAAAAAGTGATGCAATATTCAAGTCCGCAGAACCCAATCTCATTGATCACAAGTTTCATTCAATGGATTATGCAAAACATAAAAAGGATGTTGGAACATTTCCTACAATCTATCACATCCTAGACAGAAAAAATAAAATTAAAACCTGCCAGCTACTTCACCTGGGGACAACTTTTATGGACATAATTTCTCGGTGCTGGCAAAAGGTTTCTAGTTCAGGGCCTCAGGATTTCATCTCTGCTCTTTGCAGATGATGTGGTCCTGTTGGCGTCAACGTGCCATGATCTTGAGCTCTCACTGGAGCGGATGGCAGCCGAGTGTGAAGCAGCTGGGATGAGAATCAGCACCTCCAAGTCTGAGGCCATGGTTCTCAACCGGAAAAGGGTGGATATCTCTCTTCAGGTCGAGGGTGAGGCTCTGCCTCAAGTGGAAGACTGGTTCATGTGTCTAGACTGGACTATATCAATGTTTTTTTTAATCTGGGTGTCCAAATGCTTCTTTAAAAAGTATTGAGTTAATCCACAATGCTGCTGCCAGAGTCTTAACTGGAGTTACTGGGAGAGATCATATCTCTCCAGTTTTATCTTCTCTCCACTGACTTCCTGTCAAATCCAGAATTGAATTCAAAATCTTACTTCTAACCTACAAAGTCCTCAACAACCTAGCTCTATCTTATATTACACATCTTATCGTTTCATATTTTCCTAACAGAGCACTTCACTCTCAGACTGCAGGTTTACTTGTGGTTCCTAGAGTTTCAAAAGCAGAATGGGAGAAAGATCTTTCAGTTCTCAGGCTCCTCTCTTGTGGAACCAACTTCCAGTTTCTGTCTGTGAGGCTGACACTTTGTCCAGTTTGAAGACTTTCCTTTTTGATAAATCCTATAGTTAGGGTTGGATTGTTATGCCGCTATAGACTTAGACTACTGGAGGACAAATTGACCTCATGTCCTTAAATTAATTGCTAAAATTGAATAGTTTTCATTTGATACTATTTCTATCTTAACATGTGATTCCTGCATCTGTTCCTACCAAACCCAGCCGGTCAAAGATGGCCACTTGTCCTGAGCCTTGCTCTGCTAAAGGTTTCCTCCTCATGAGGGAGTTTTTCCTTTCCACTGTCGCCTTCATGCTTGTTCAAGATGAGAGTTCTGTGATGGAGTTAAATTCAACGCAGTCTGCTCCTCAGAAAAATAATGTTAAATTATCATTTTTATACATGGAAGTTTCTGTTAACTTGTTTTTACATATGAATGTTTCTGTTCAGTGACCTGAGACGACTTCTGTTGCGACTTGGCGTTAAATAAATACACTGAATTGAAATTAATTGAACTAACATCAGTGAATGAAACAGTGTGAAGATGCAAAAGACTGAAGTAATCATTACTGCTGAAGACGGTTCAACAATTTCAGTTTATTACAACATTTAGTCTTACATGGTGTAGAATGTATTCCATCTTTACATTTTTAATACCTAGTGGAGATCTGATTAATATGCCCTTGAATGTGAAGCCACAAATTGGAAGCTTTGTGTATAAACATCATTAGTGCCCAAAAGCCCCTTTCTAAAAAAAAAAAAAACTGCATAGTCAGCATTTCTTAACAGGAAATACAACTTTTTAATGTTCATAGGTTGTAAGGGTAATCCCAGGTTTATCATGCTGATTCTGACCTTTTACAAGCTTTCACATCGTGGCAGCTTTAATGCACAAAAGACAATAAAAGCCTCCGTTTGCATTGATCGGGGAAACAAGGTGGTCATCTCACAGAGAGGAGCTTGTTAATTGGTGGAAAACACACTCCAAGGTGGAGCAGGATGCCAAGAGGCGCTTGTTGTGTACGCAAGGGCGCCGGTGCCCAAAATGTTCTCTGCTTAGTTGAATTCAGTGTTTTGCATTCTGCTACATTAGTCAAACAGAATGCAGATATAAACTGTGTGTGTGTGTGTTTAGAGAATATGAAAATATAACGTGCAACTCTGCAACATCTCTAAGCTAATTAGTGCTGGGAATTTTCATAGGAAATGCTAAGTGCAGCATAAACACATGTCTGAGACCTACTTTTTATTGTAAATGCAGAGTCATATTATACGCATGTAATGCTTTGCTTCAAACTGTATAAAAAGCAGCTTGATGCTCTGAATTGGAGCTGAAGACAGTTTGAGTTGAATAAATCTGCTCTGCTTTCAAAGCAACGGAGTAATAGTTCATGCCACCTTAGTTTTTAACTCCAGAATGAAAGGTCCCCACAACTACAGTTGACCGACTCAAGAAACTGAAGGCTAATGATGATTAATAATTAAATAAACCTTTGAATAACATTTTTCTTGCTGGTTGAGTCAGTTTTTCCTTGAAAAAGTTCTATATCTTAGCAAGAATATAATCAAGTCTTTACATAATTAAGCTTCAACTAACATTTTAGTGCATTCAGATAATTTGCATAAAGAGCACAATCTTATACCATTCAATTTTTTTAAAAAGGTGCACATTTAGTTTTAACAGGTATCACTGCACAAGTGATTTGGACTATCCCAGACTTTGCACTTTGTGTAAATCCTATTTGAAAAGCTGTTGATTTTTTTTAAAGTGACGAGAAAGCGTCAAACTTTTGCAAACTCATCAGGATCCTATTTTAATGTATTCTGCAAGAACAGTTTCCGAACGCATGATCCCACCAAGAATTTCCGTCGACTAACGTCTGTGAACTCAGCAGAAAAATACATTTGCAAATGCGAGTCTCACACTGCCTGGAGAATTATTCCACCACATGGGGCTTCATGTACTGCTAAACAGGATTATCTGTGACTACTGCAATAAACGTAGCAGCTTCCAGGGATGGGAATCGAATCGTTTGCGTCTATTCAAACACCCACACATTTTTAAATAAAAGGCTTTTCTTGTTTTATGGCTAAGCTGGAGATTTCAATCATGATTGTCTCAGTAATAACAAAAATATATGTGAATTAAAACAGTCATATTAGGATAAACATCTGAGGTTTTCCTCTATGAATTATTTTCCTCATAAAGGAAATTAATTATGCCTGGTGATGGACTGGAGACCTGTCCAGGGTTGTCCCCCGCCTATTGCACAGTGCCTGTTGGACACGGGCACCAATGACCCCCATGACCCAAAAAAGGAAGAAGTGGTTAAATATGATGGATGGATGGAAATTAAATGAACAGTAATGATGATAATTCAGGCTTAAGGTAATACATTTTGGGTGATGGTCAAATCCCCCTCACTCCTGTCATAAAGTAAGATTGTAATTGCGTTTCATTTATCATTATGCACATCACATAGCTTGGTTTAATAAAAAGTGCTCAACCATCGTGTTTTGTTTTTATAGAAGAGGGAAAGATAAAAAGAAAGTTTTATGAGCTAACCCCACCTTTAGAAACCATGGCTGCAACCAGGCTTGCCCAAGTAGCCTCATTGCTTTCTGTTGTGTTGAAGGATCTCAACCTCACACTCCAGATGGTTTGAACACAGAACCATCTGGGTCGTGTCAGTCGGCAAAACCTTCTTTTTTTTTTATTTTTAAAAAAGGTAAAGTTGATAAACCTTCTGTCTGCCACTCGAAGCAGTTTGTGAATAAAACTCTCATAAAAACAGGTCAGAGAAAGTGAAAAGGTTTCTAAAGTTGCTCTTATTTCAGAGAGGATGTTGCCACTAGAACCACAGCTGCCAGAACATGATGTGTCTGATCCCACTCCGTGTTCCCACCAACACAGACAACACAGTCTGTGGATTCTGTTGTGATGGTTTGTTAAAGAAGCTTTAAAGACAAAGCAGACGATAAGAAAGAAAAGCAACAAGTTCACAACACGATTGATTTTTTTTTTTGCTCAGTCTGAACAATTGTAAAAAAAATATGAAATAAATCATGTCAGCTTGCAAAGTTCTATAAATTCAAGGCTTTAACACAAGTTGGTCTATATAAGATTATTAAACAGAATGTGAATGTTTTCATTAAAAGTGCACATAATCATAATAATGTTAGGGCAATCAGTTTTTACCAAGACTTTCATTTTTAAAATTAAATCAAGATTATTTATATTAATACAGTAGTTCAAAAATTATATATTTTTATCTGTTATAAAATAAAAGTGGGCATTTTGTAAACAAAAGTAATAAATAATCCAGTCATAAAACTGAGCAACTTTTTATTGAAAGTTGCAGCAATCTTTAACATTTATATGGGCCAACAAAAACTACAATACTGGTAACGACCTTACGGTGATTAATTATGCATTTAGTCGTCTTTATTTATCCATGGAGCATTTTTGATTTCACCATGACACGTTAGAGTTCCCCACTCTGAGTCGTTCCCCTCCAAACATCTGGGCACCTCGTTTTGTCTGAGCTCTGAGGGCGGAGGAGAGGAAACGATAAGATCGTATCGATATTCAAGTTGAGTCCTCGACTTCTGAGATGACTCGAGACTTTTCAGTCTGGAGAACATTTGGCTCCACACACAAGAGCTTATCAGAAAGGACGTGCGGACGCACACCTGTCAGTCATGACGTGTAGAAGTCGTCGGTGTGCGTCTGCGTCCTGTTTAAGACGGGTTCGTCTTCGAAATGCAAACCAGAGCTGAAGCTTTAAGGTAAAACAAAATAAGATTTAACACGTGTGTTCTAAAGATGCAAAGAAACAATGACAGGATTAGACATGTTGATTATTTAGATGTAATCTAACCCACTTTTTGTGGAGATATCGATTAACGTAACCAGTTTTATCACGTATTAAATGAATTAATGAGTAATTTGACAAACAGCTAATTAGTATCAAACATTGGTCTAAATTTATTACGCAATCATTTTATAGAATTAAATGCATTTTTTGTGTTTAAGAAAATGAGTATATTGTGCTGCAGGTTGACCTGTTTGGTCATCTTGTGAAATGACACTAATTTGCAAAAAAGTATTGTCTTTATTTTTAATGTCTACTGAATATGGACAATGAACATTTAATTTATCATTGTAATTATAAAATGCTCAAAATCTACTCTGCTACAGCTGAACACACACCACACCAAAACATGTTTCTGTTGATTTTTCAGATTTACAATGAATAATTTAAGAAACAAAGGGTTGCTTACTTAAATGTCACAATCAGTAACGGGCAAATATGAATATTTTTAATCTACATTCTGACTCTTTCCTGTAAATATTCTGTCTTTATTTTCTAAATAAAATGTTGACTTTTCTCTGAAAAAATAAAATTTTCAGCTTTTCCATCTTCAGTGGTTTTCACAGCGAGTCATCCTCTGTAAAATAGTCTCATTTTGTAAATATTATTTAGACTTTCCCCCTCAACAATCCACCTTCACTGTTGAAGCAAAGACCATGTTCATTGTTTCTTCTGAAGCGCCATTACTCTGTTATTGTGATTAACCCAGAAAATGTTTTAGATTTGATTTAAAAAGATAAAGTTACAGGTCACTAACTGCTACTGAGACTAATTTCAACAAAAATATTAAGTAACATAAATTGGACATTGAGGTTTCACTGAAATTTCAGTTGAAATTTTTAAACATAAACTAGACAATACACAATTTATCAATCACTATTATCCTTTAACACGACTGCTGAGAAGCGTCTCTCCTGCACGTCTCTCTCTCAGAGAGGAGAATAATGTGATTGATCAGACTCTTCATCATGCACCATTCATCTCTGCGTCGCCATGGTTACCAAGGAGGTAGAGACAAAGTGCAGAAAGTGTGGGTGCGTTGGTGTCTCTGTGTGTCTGAGGCTTCTGGCTCGTGGGACAACGGGGAGAGCAGCTCTATGTTCTAATTGAATTGTGATTCAATCCTCAAACTCAGCGAGTTGAAGCCTAAAGCAATTAGCCGACTGATGGCGAGCGGTCCGCATGGCGAGTTCAGGTTATAAGTGCGAGGGTGTTCTTTAAGTCCAACCGGCTACATCAATCATTATCAATCATCTAATTGCTCTCTTGGTGTAGACACACATTATGTAGGCACAGTAAGTGCTGAGGGACCCCCGGCGTGTGTCAGTGTGATGTTCCCTCTGCAGTAAATAATTGAGAGTATGAGCATGAAGCCGCAACGCAAACTCCCAACAGCGCACGTTGGATTGCAGCTCCTCAGCCTGTCAGTCAGGCTGCAAGTTCAACTCAACGCTACTGTGGAAAAGATTCACCGCCTCTCAGTGGCACGAGCACGTGATGTCACACGAAGCTCAACGAGGACGACAGGGACACAGAACTCAAGTCACAACAAGGACAAGTCAAAGACCTATGGGTTAGTGTTCTTTAATAAGTAGCTCTAACACCACCTGAACCTACTCCACCTACATGCAGTACTTCATCTCACTAAACAGTCTCCAAATGTTTTTTAAATATTCTCCAGCTGTTGTCGGAAACTGTTTGGAGACTCAGAATTACACGAGAAGTGTGAGAATGTACTGTAGGTGAATTTCCGTTGCGGTCTGAGTGAATTCTTAGTGTTTGCAAACAAGGGAGCAGCCAATTGTTGAAAACCATGACCTGCTTTTATGTGCACAGCATGCACATCATCATAGGCCGTGCACATTTCATTGCCCACCTCATTACTTGGCCTGCTTTGTACCCACGCTTTGCAGCTCAACAGAACATCTCCAACTCTCCATTTCCATCTTATGTCACTCATCTGTGGTGGGCTGCAGAGCCAAGAGGTCCAGGAGGGAAACCCAAACACCCCTGTCCCCCCAGTGACACCTTCATCCTGGGGTACATCAGCAGAACGTGTCATGCCATACCACTTTATTAATAAAGCACCTAAAACAGTAAGAAGGCCAACCAAAGTGCTGTACACAGGATAAAATACACAGATCCACAGAGGTGAAGATAAGAACTAAATGACTTGCATTACATAATACAGACAAGTTCAAATCAACTCAGAGTCAAAAGTCGAGGAATAAAAGCATCTGGTCTGAGAGTCCATATGGAAGACGTGGCTGCAGCAGATCAGTGAGATAGAAGGGGGCAGAGCTGTTCAGAGATTTAAAAACATGCAGAAGGATTTTAAAATTAATTTGAAGCGAGTCAGTGCAGGGAGGCCAGAACTGGAGAAACGTGCTCTCTTTTGCCCGCACCAGTTAAATACTGGGCTGCTGCATTTTGAACCAGTTGTAAACACGGCCCAAACATTTCAGCAGTTCATGAAATTAGTTGCTCGCCATAATAATAATCTGTATTTTAAAACATTCATATAGGCTCAGAATGAAATCTAAAAAAAAAGATGCTTACTTCACCTGTCAGTCGAGATGTTTGGGGAAAAGCCATTAGGCCTCTGGATAAAAAGAGACATACCACTCTAAATACAAAAATAACCAGCAGAGGAGGCAGCAACAACAAAACAACAACGGATTGATTTTTGTGTCTCAAAAATATACAAGGCAAGTGCCACGCATAAAACCCCATCAATTATGTATATATCCTTAGGGTGGAGTGTATCCGCACAACAACATTAAACAGCAAACAGCTGGACTGAGGGCAGCGGAGAGAAGCTGGGGTTTCTCACTCATCTCTGTAATGTCAGTTTATTTTACTTGAAGGTATCGTGGGGCGTCGAGGCTCAAAGGCCGACTGTCAGCTGGAAAGCAAACACTACAGCCACTTGGAGAGAAGAGAAGAGAAGAGGAGGCACTGAGGCAACGAGAAGTTGAGTGGAAGAGACGAGGGAGAGTCAAATTGAAAGCCAGAAAACAACAAGGATTAGAGATGGGGGAGGACGTGCACGCAATGAAAATGAAGTGTCAGAAAAAGGAGACGTGAAACTGGAAGGCTGCAGAAACAGCTTTAATATTGCCATTCACGTTTTAGCCAGTTGTCCTCATTAATTTAGGTCAAGCTCTTTAATGATTGTGTGAAAGTGCTTTACTCAAATCCCGCAGTGTCCCCCGGCAGCAAAATGAGCTGGAAAAGACTTTTGCATGCATGTAATTATAAAAGAACTGAGGGCTCTTGATCTTTGAGTTATCAAGTAGCTGCAATTGTAAATGAATGCACATGCCCATGAGTTAGAGCCTGTTTAAGTTGGAGACATTGCACTTGTGTCCCCTAGGAAGAAAAAGAAGCATAATTCAACCAGGGTCATTCTGAGTTACTTTACTGAACATACGGACGTCTTTTATTCAATATTTAAACTCCTGTAATGTCTGAATTTGCTTTAAATGATGTAGAGTTTGGTGGTTCAGCTATTTGTGATGCAATGTGAGCATCATTTGGCTGTGAACATTAAAAACTTATTTTAACATAAGCTATTCCAACATTTTAAAGTTTCTAAATACAGGTAGTCCTCGGTTTATGGCCGAGATCCGTTCTAACGGCTCAGCCTTAAACCGATTCAGCCTTAAATCGAAACCGCTCCCCGTGGCGGCCATAAACGCGGATTTTTGGCCGTAAAACAAAACCGAAACTAAACGGCGATCGGTAACGTCTTTTTAAACACGTTTTTTTCAATGTAAAACAACT
>JARVLU010000179.1:28052839-28065627 GCA_031762415.1 Simpsonichthys santanae
AGAAATGAAGATGTTGAGGTTCTCCTTAGGAGTGACAAGGATGGAGAAGATCAGGAATGAGATCATCAGAGGTACAGTACAGGTTGAACAACTGGGGGATAAAGTTAGAGACCAGACTGAGATGGTTTGGACATGTCCAGAGGAGGGACAGTGGGTATATTTTTTATTCAGCCTTTATTTATACATTATAATACCATTGAGCCTCAGGGACTCATTTACAAGAGAGACCTGATTTCTTAACAGAGTGATGACACAGTGAGTAACATATATTGGTAGAAGGATGTTAGAAATGCAGCTGCCAGGTAAAAAACAGAGAAAGGCCAAAGAGGAAATATATGGATGCAGTTAGAGGACATGGACGTACTGTAGTTGGAGTGAGGACAGAGACAGACAGAGGAGGATGACTCGCTGTGGAGACCCTTGAAGAGGAAACAGCTGAACTAAGATTTATCATTAATAAAATAAAAACAACATTTAAATGTAAGATCTGAATCTGACTTTAAGCATGATTCTTGTGACTATGTTTTAGAGGGCAATTGTACTTTAAGACCACGGATCTAGTCTCATGACTCACCTGAGCTAATCTTAGATTATGTGATTTAATCTAATATTTAAATAAAATTGTGTTTGTCAGATTTATATGGTGGGAATAAATCATGAAGTAGTGTCACGTTTTCCAAACCAACTTGTCAAAATCTGTTTTATATCAATATTACAACTCGAGTACTGTTTCCAAATTCATCTCGGATGGTAAAAATAAATTTGATTTTACCGAGGGGAAAAAAATCTATTATGACTCAAGTTGTGCCACCACTTTAACCAGGGAGGAAACAGAAATGATTGCTTCTGACATATAGTTAATATAGACGCCATCTCCATCCCATTTATTTTCCATTTGCCTGTGCCTTAGTGAGGCTGTAATTGCTTGGTAAAGAGACACATTAGCAGGATAGGGTGCGGCAAAGCTATGGATTAATACTCTTTGATCCCTCCCTGTCAAGCCCATTAAAATGTATGCAGGCTTGGTATTATCTCTGGTGCCACGCTCGCCTGTCTATTCCACACGGTGGGGACCAAGTTAAAACGATTCTAAATGTATCAGTGCCTCATTTGCTGTGTTTAATGACTCACCAAGTTCACAGCTTTTTTTTCTTTCCGCCATCCTCCTTCTCCTCTCTCCTTTACCCAGAGTAAAAATAAAGATAAGACGTGCCTATCATTTCTCAGAGGCTGTCAGTCATAATTCACAGCTGAAATTACATTCCCCACACATAACTCTGACTCTGCAGAGGGTTCAGTAGGCTGGCTTTATACCTGTAGACATTCAGCTACACATTTTCTTTTGGAGCAGGAAGTCTGGGCTCCAAATGTACTTTTTTTTTTTTTTTTTTTTATAACGAGTCATGTCAAGATTATTTCACTGGAATGCCTTGATATCAGTTTCCTGTAATGTCATCAGATGTCTGCACTTTGCTCGAAGAATTTCAAGATGGAGTTTAAAGTTCTGATGTTTTACCATATTTTCATATATTTGATTTATACGTACCTGTATAATGTGAATTTTATTGAGTTCAGTTAATCTAAATTCCCTCTGATGATAAGAAGCAGCAAATGATGTTTAAAAAGCATGAACTGGGTCCTCTAAGAGAGGATAGGTCGATGCAGTGGTTCTTGATCGTGCCATTAGGTGGAAACAGCAGGACTTCAGTCTTCTTCTTATTGAAACTTAAAGACATTTATTTAAAGCCATCCAGCCCCTGATGTCAGCCAGGTGGTCAAGAAGAGGCTGAACAGAATGTGCACCAGTGTGAATCAGAGGGAAGTAAATTTGACAGTCATCAGCGTAGCAATGAAAGGTAATGTTATGTTTATGGAAAATGGCACTTAATGGTGGCAGGTATAAAGAAAAAAAGAGGACCGAGGATGGACCCCTGCGGTACCCCACATTGAAGCGCAGCTGATGCTGAACTAAAATATTTGATGTTGACACAAAAGGTTATATCAGAGAGGTAGGACCTAAACCATTTGAGGGCTGACCCTGTGATGCCCACCCACTGCTCCAGCCTAGAAATGAGGATCTCATGGTCGATGGTGTCAAAAAGCAGATGTAAGGTCCAATGGGACAAGCAGCACAGAGGCACCTGCATCCTATGAAAATACCATTAAATACCTTTAACAGAGCAGTCTCAGTGCTGTGGAGTGCTTTGAAGCCTGACTGGAACACCTCTAAAATAGAGTGATCCTCCAGGAAACATTTCAACTGGGACTCAACAATGTTCTACAGTAATTTGGACAGAAATGGGGGTTTAGAGACAAACCTGAAGTTGGACACCACTGAGGTGTCAAGGTTTCAAATAAATTTATTTACTTTTAGTAAAGGGTAAGAAGTGCTCAATAACTAAAAAGAACACTTCTGTAGGGTTAGGCTTTAGTTTACTAGCACTCAGTCAAAACAACCCATGATTTGTTGCGCAGTCTTTACAAAAGGCCTAAGTCAACCCTGTTTGCACAAAGTGCTTTTTTAGCCTGACAAATCTTCTGTCCTTAACTTGTCAATTTTCCTAATTTTCCTGCGGCATCATATGCTTTAATTGCCAGTTTTAAAAACTGGACAGAAAATTGATATAAAATAAAAAAATTAAAGCAGTCAAACTCCAAAGATAAAATTAAAAAGGCCGTCAGGAAGCCTAAAGAACTATTGATTAAGACCTTACCCTAACAGTTATACAAACACTGATTTGTGCACAGGCTTGTTTGCAACAATCTTTAATAAATAAATCGGCATATGCTATTCTGTGATGTTTTTCTTGGTGGAATGCTCTTTTTATGACATCATTCATTCATTCAACCTTTATTTAGACAGATAAGTCACATTGAGCCTAGAAGATCTGCTTAGACAGACAAAAAGTAATGAAACTGGACTCATTAGGAATTCATATTGAACTGCAGGTTGAATTATGTTGTGCTTTTTGCCCAAAATGAATGAAAAGGCTGCTTCAAAAAAAAAAAAAATAAATAAATAAATAAATAAATAAAAGTCAGGCAAGATATTGCACAGTACTGAATGTGAAGTTTTAAATATTTATTACTTTTGTAAAGATTTTAAAGTTGTAAAGTTTGAACAAATCATTTATTGAAGTTCACATAATATTCCAATCCCAGGACAGAAACTAAATATATTTGTACATGTGTCCTTTTATTCAATAGCATTTCCTTTCACTTTGCTTTTGAATTAGCCTTGAACTTGTGCACGTTTCCATCACGGTTCTTACCAAAAAATGAGGTGATTTTTGTTCCAAATCAGGCCAAAAAGTTAACTGCATTCAGATAACTTAAAAATTATATAGTGTTATAAAAACATCTGGCTGGGTGCTGTTTTGACAGATGGATAAATATGAGGTATGTAACTGTAATATTTGCAATTCATATTACTGACAGAGCTGTAGTGGTTGTGATTTATCCCACTCAAAGCCAACAAATACTCTAGGTGTGATGACAGATGCAGTGTGATCACAGCTTGGAAGCTTATCTCATAAAAAGAAAAAAAATCTCTTTTGGTCCAAAAATAGGAGCCTTCAGAAACTTGTAATAGCCCAAGACACTTTCAGCTTCAGTCTGTAAAAAGACGGCTCATTATCTTGGTGTGAGGAAATTAAAATTTGTCATGTCTCACTTGTGCGAAGGATATGAAACAGAGGCAGAGTGGACTACACATTGATCACAGAGCTGAAAATAACACAGCTGGAGGATCAGTGGAGTACATGGTGTGGATTTGCTGATTAGCCTGCAGTTGCCTCGTTCTCATTCAGTGACACCTCTTCTCTCCAGCCTTGAACAAGGTGTCATTCTACTCAAGTTGTTAAGCATCTCATCATGCTGCACTCACACAGTGGAAATTAGTTACTGTCCACCCAATGACTGACAACAAATAATCAATGGACTACTGCTTTAAACATCCACCCATCCCCATTTTCTAAGCAGGAGGGTAGTTGGTGCCATGTCTCCAGTGACCACTGGGTGAAAAGTTGGGTGCACCCTGGAGGTTGCCAGTTATGCACAGAGCCTCGTGGACACAAAGGAGGCAGACAACTCTTCACACGCTCACACATCTAGTGACAATTTGAGCTAGTGTCTCAGTGAGCTGCAATGGTTGAGAAATTTGCAGGATATCTGAGAAAATATGAGTATTTTCAGCTGCAGACTCACTGAAATCCAAGACTTGGCCACTGTGATGCAGCCACATTTTGCGCAGACAGTTTTCAAAGATCAAAACATATTTTTAAGTGCATGACTCGCAAAACAGCATTTTTGGTTGTGCATGTTCTTCGGTTGACCACCTCAGTTAACCTTTTGCCAACCTTGGCTGCCGCCCCACATTCACAATTTAATCTACCGGAGTAAACTTTTGAAGTAAAGAAAGCAGATTTGGACCAGTTTTTCCACATAATATTTGTTATTACCATGTTGTTGTTTTTTCCTGTTAAAACTGGACCTTTTTGTTGGATGTTTTCCATCATAGGAGCTCAAATGCAAGTTTGCATGAAATGGGGTTGGAGCACCCTCGATGACTGACTATTTGAGAGAAGAGTTGCACAAATTATTTGAACATAGTCAAAACTCGAGCAACAAAGCTGCATGTCCCTTTGACTTAAACAAGAAAGTTGAGAACCTCCCTTGAAAGCCACATTACCTTCTGAAGACGCCCTCTGAATGTCATTCAATAACTACTCACAGCTCAGTGAGATACCACCTTCAAAGTTTACGGTTAACCTTGCATACATGTATTTGGTCTACAGGAGGAACCCAGTATTTCAGAGTACCAGAAGAACAGAACAGAACATGTGCACAAGGAGCGCATACAAATTCCATTCAGAAACTGAGTTTTGAACCTGCAACTTTCTTTTTTTTAAATATTTTCTTTTTTTAATTCAAACTTTAAACAGGTTAGTCTCGAGTCGTGAGGAGTCATTTTCTAAAGAAACAGACAACACATAATGTACAGACAATAACATAAAATAACAAAAATAAATTAAAATTAAAAGTTGTGTTGTATTAATCAAATCAAGGTGTCTTATAAAACAATATAAAATACCAATAAGAACATATTTGATTGGATTTTTCTAATGACGTTATCAAATGTTTGAAATCTCTTAAAGAAATCAAGATTGACAGCTTCAATTATTGTTGCAAGGTCTTTCAGGTTACAGGGGCAGAGTAAGAAAATGTCTTTTTGCCAAGTTCAGTCCACATTGAGGGAACGCTGCAGGTAATGATGACCTGAGAGTGCATGCTGTAACTGCACTGACGACATATGTGGGAGGGGCTATATGAAGGCAGCAGACCAAGGAGTGATTTATATTAGAAGATGAACCAGTGAGAGAGCCTAAGTGAAGTTAATGATGACCAGTTGACCAATGAGTACAGAGAACAGTGATGGGTATGGTCCAGTTATAAACCTTAGCACTCCATGGTAGATGGCATCCAACATCTGCAAGAAGTTTGCAGGGGAATTCGTGTAAATAATGTCACCATAATTGATAGCCGGTAGGACAGTGGCATCAACAAGGCATTTCCTGACATTCAGAGTTAAGCAACACAGTTTCAGTTTCTTTGTTTTCAACATGTGGCTTAAAAGAGAGATGCGCATCAACTAAAACTCCCAAGTATTTGTAAGAATCCACAAGCTTAATAGGAACACCATGCATGGATGAGATAGGCGGAAGAGTTGCTGGCACCAACTTTGTTTGAAAATAACATCCCTTTGGTTTGTATCAGCATTTAGCACCAGTTTGAGATGGAACAAATCTGACAGGATGATGTCAAACGCAGACTAGAAGCTGGAAAACCTTAGCAACTGTGTTAGCTCGACAATAAACAACTGTGTCGTCAGCACAGAGATGTATTCATTCATTCAACCTTTATACAGGCTGGTCTCATTGAACCACAAGGACTCATTAACAAGACAGACCTGTTCCAGACAGAACATATAAAGTACAGACAACAACAGTAAACAATGACAACAATAAACTAGAGTAAAAATGCAGTTAGAATGAGTAGAGTATAAAACAATAAACCAGGGTGCCATAAAACAGGGTGAAATACTAAAAACAAGAAATCATCTGCCTTGATTTTTTTTTCCATTGACATTATCAAATGTTTGAAACCCCTTAAAGAAATCAAGGTGGACAACTTCAGTTCCTGCTGCGAGGTGTTCCAGGTTACAGGAGCTGAGTAGAAAAAGGCCTTGTTGCCAAGTTCAGTCCGCACTGAGGGAACACTACAGGTAATGATGGACTGAGCGCGCATGTTGTAACTGCACTGACGGCATGACACGTGGGAGGAGATATAAGAAGGTGGCAGGCCCAGGAGGGACTTGAGGGATGCCAGAGTCATGCTATGAGTTGATAGCTTGCTTTAAACAGCAACAGTGTTTTTTTGCTGATCTTTTCAAAAATATGTAAAATAAAAGAGTGGAGTCCCTCATCCGGTTGCCTCTCCTGACTCAGGACAGAAGACTGAGTTCAAGTTGAGATTATCTGCTGGCGTGTTTACAGAACTTTTACTAAAAGACATTTCTTCATGTGCTTTATGTCAATGTATTGTGTGCCAAGAGAAATGAAAAGACTAATTGGACTTGAAATCTGGCTCTGAGTTGGATTCATGATTAAGACGTTTCTACTGTAGTGGGCTGGAATGACTTTTGTTGTGAATTTGTACTACAGTATATAAACTGAAATGAAATTGTGTGAAGACAGTGGAACAAACAGTTTTTTTTTTGTTTTTCTGTTCAATCCAATCTGCAAAATCAAAGAAAATCTCTGACACCAAGTGGGAAAACAGAAGTTATAGTTCAGGTTTCTCTGTTTTGTCACAGTTTGGTGTAGAGGTTTGTTTTGTTACAAACATATGTAGGTTTTCTTCAGATAATTTTATTTTTCTTGCTGCAAATGCTGCAGGCAGATGGCTCAACAGCAGGCGGTGCTAACCAAGAGCCTCTGCATTTTGCACCAGTGTAAATACTTTTTTCTTTTATTTTATTTTAAGTCTGTACAACAAGCAAAGGTCGTCCTTCAAACTATGTTGAGGCAGTTTGGTTGAAAACACTTGACTGAAGCCGATTGTTCATTTGAGAGAGGCCATGTTAGTCTAACAGACGCTGGCAAATTAAAAAAAGAAAAAACTTGTTACAAAGAACAGGTCATTAAGTTTGAGCAATCACAATCACAAATCCTCTGTTTCCTCTTAAAACGTACGAGATCTCAACAGTGTTAAACTGTTGCACAATTATGAGTGTTTTTAATGTTTGTTCCAATGCACCATAATTCTTATCTCTACTGGTACGTCTGGGATTGTATTTATTATCCATGTAATGGCTGTGCTGGGATGGTGTTTATTTGACTGGGGGCTCTCAGATTTATTTAAAAGAATCTTCTGAAGGTTGGCAGAATTCACTGGTGGTTTGGAGTGCATAGCTAGAAAAAGATTTCAGCGGTGTAAAACGTTGATGAAGAAGAATCTTACTGATTCTGACCGTTTCTTTACAAGTAATGTATCAAGAAAATTTGACGAGACTGAATAAAATGTAAAACATTTTTTTCTTGCTTGCTCTCAGTGGACAGCAGATGTGTCCTCCTCTGCTCCGTCCATGCTTTGCACTTTGTCTTGTAAACCTTTTTCAGAGCCCCTTTTTTGCATAACTTCCAAATTGTAATGATGGATTTGATCAGCTGGTCTCAACAAAATGTATATATTTTTTCTCAATAGGTAGTCAGGGTGAAATAACCCTCTTACCTCAATGGAAACATAATTGGATCTACAATAACTGGATTTTACTGTTTGGACTGGTGGAAATCTGGATTGTCGATAAATTGAGGAGAACATGCTGAGCTTGGCAGCACTCAGACTATGTGCGAACTATATGTGGTGCTGTATGAAGCTGAGCAGGATGATCCTTATCAGGACTGTGAAACTTTCTGGCAGTGTCCACGACCGGTTGGAAAGAATAAATCTTGGAGACCTTCCCTCAAACTCAATGCCTCCACTGGCCTCCCTCGCCTCTCCTGGTGCAGCAACCATAGGAGATGTGAAGGCGCCAAGGGCTGCGTCACTCACTTGGCAGCCATATGGGGACCCCCCACCCCCCTACCCACTCCACACGCATATGTATTGTCTGTTGCTTTGCAGGGGTAGATTTTTTTATGCCTCAAACCGTGCCCTGTCAAGGACACGTGTGAGAGATCTTTTTATACATCTCTCCTTACGGTTTTTTCCTTTTTCTTATCTAAGCAACACGGCCAGTGCTTCTCAGAAGCTGCAGCCCCCTGTACACTTCTGTCCATCTTTAGTATGGCTGTATGGAAAGTGATTGTTGTACTTCACTCTGCAAGGATAATAAAAGCATTCTGATTCTCATTCTGACTCTGTAATAAAAAGATGACTAGATACTGAAGTTGTCCCTTTGACTCATTTGAATTTTTAGATAATTACTACACAAGCTGACACACTGTAATGCATATGTATAGAAATAGTGATGAATATTCTTACTAACCAATATTATGAGTCCTTCAATAAGTTTAAAACCTATAGATGACTCATGTTTGCGTTGAGATTGTATATGAATCATACAGAACATATTGCAACATTCTACAGTTACAGTAAATAATAATTATTCTGAATTAGCTGCATACACTGGCTGAGTGAGCCTTAAATCATTTAAGGTTGGAAAATAGATTGTTGAAACTATCAGCTGTTCAAACTATTTACAAATATTAAATTAGTCTAATGGAATGAGCTTCTGGGCTTTATTTAACAACTGTTAGTGATGTTAGTGCAGCAACCCATATTAAACAAAAGCTAATCATCTCTTAAATAATTTCCCAATCTGCAAATGTCACAGTTGTAAAAACAATGCCTGGAGCATGCAAAAGAAAAATAAATGCCTTTAGTATTGCATAGAAAGTTTCTGCTCAATCAATGGGATATATGAGATGTAGTTTCTTAAGAAAAACATTTTTTAATTATTCTGGTAAAAGCAGTTTCCTCCAGCTCTTGTCTGACAGTGATGTTCTGTCTACAAAGAGGATCCTGTTCAGAGTAAATAAGTTGACACTAAAAATAGGACGATGCTCTTTTTTAATATTTATAAATAACTGTCAAATTGATTTTAAGGTTTTAGTCACAAGTACACAGGACTTTGCTCACTCCTAAGAGGAGGAGGGGTAACTGAAAGTTAAGGTCAAGCAGAGTTAATCTTAGAAACTTGCAGCTCGGATTTATTTGAAAAAAAAAAAAAAAATCTCTCAGGATTTCCATCTTTAAGTCCTTCAAATGCTGAAGCGCTGACATGAAGCAGGTTTTAACAAAGGCCTGAAAAGCTCCCAAGAAAAAGGCTAAAATCTAATACTGACAAGATCAAAGAGCCTTTTTAGGCTCAGACCGAATACTACGGTCTTCAAACAAATGCATATCCGCCTTTTAGGGATCAACTTACTTCCACTATAATTAAAAGGTATCGAGGCACAAGAACAGAATTGGACAAACAAGAGGAGCAGCATTAGAGCTGAGACAGATTAATCCATTGCAGATTGTAGATTGAAAGCACGCGCACACACACAAGCACGCAGAAAAGCTGGATTATTTATGGTCATCTTTAAATCATTCTGCAAAAATACTCCACACACTAAAAACGGTTACTTTGACAATTGCATATTTTTATACACCTACATGCAAATGCAGTTTCTAGCCTCTGATAATATGTAAATATGTTTTATAAACAGCAAAGTTAACAATGAATGTGAACTAAATAAAATAAGATTTATTTGCCCTTGCCAGTGTCCTTGAGGGGGCATGGGAGTTTGCCCAACCAGTCTCCATGTGTTTTGTGAACTCTGAGACATTCAACCATGTTCCTCGAGGTGCATGGTGCTCCGTGAGTATGGGCTTGGGTGTTTGTTGCTATGGTGTATCCAAACCCTGTACAAATGATGAAAGAATCTGGTTCACATTGCCAGCATCAAGTCAGATCCCTTCAGGATGAGAGGAACATGAAGGTTGCCCACTGTCACCATTGGAAGTGGAGGAAGTGACCTCAGGATTCCACCACTGCTATTTGCAGATGATATGGTCCTGTTGGCATCATTGTGGCATGATCTCAAACTCTCACTAAAATGGTTTGCAGCCAGGTGTGAAGCATCTTAAGTGAGGTCCAGCACCTCCAAATCCGAGGCCATGGTCCTCAGTCAGAAAAGGTTGGATTGCCCTCTCTGGGTTAGGAGTTAGATGCTGCCTCAAGTAGAGGAGTTCAAGTATCTCAGGGTTTTGTTCATGAAGAATGGAATGTGAGACAAACAGATCAGTGCAGCTTCTTCAATATTGTAGACTGTTGAGGTGGAGAGATCTGAGCTGCAAGAAGAAGCTCTCAGGTTAGCCTCACCTGTGGTCATGAACTCTGGGTAGTGGCTGAAAGAACAAAAGTCTGGATTCAAGCAACTGACAATCAAATGTTGTAGGCCAGATGGTCAACTTGTTACTCACAGACTCACAGCCTGAAGACAACCAAGGCCAAAGTGGTTCAGAAAAAGTGTTTTAAGATCAATCATCCAGGTAGATGACAACAAAAGGTCAAATTGTGTCATCTGGACCAGTTTCTTTAATTGAGACAAGTTTCATGCCCCATCCAGAGGACTTCCTCAGTCTACGGCCTGCCAACCAGATCTGTCCCATGGGTAGCCTTCAGTGATGTCTTCATCTCAGTCTGGTCTCTCTAACTTTATCTCCCAGTTGTTCAACCTGTGTTGTATCTCTGATGATCTAATTCCCAATCTTCTCCATCCTCGTCACTCCTAAGGAGAAACTCAGCATCGTAATTGCTGCCACTTCCAGTTGTGTCTCCTGTCTTTTTGTCCATGTCTCTGTCTCCAGACCATACAACACAGCTGGTCTTACCACTCTCTTAAAGCACCACTGCCACTGTTTGGCACCAGGAATATAATGGTCCTTAATTTGCTGAGAGTCCAAGCGAGTCCATTCCTTTCCAACACTGATGATGCAAACCATGACGCTGCAATGACAATAAATGTGTGACATGTTGTGCAGTTCTAGTAAAAAGCTATTAAAAGCCTCCAAAATGCTTTTTAACTGCATGCAGTATTCATACAACATGACAACCCATTAAGTGCATGGTAAACTGGAGTATAATTTGAGAAGGGCTCAGCAGTAAAATAAATTCAAATATAGGCTTAATATTTAGTAAGAAGTGATTCCATCATATTTAGTTAGCTTTAAATTTTGGGGATCCTATGAGATACAGTATCTCTCCTGTTTGGGAGGACTTCCTGTCTGCTTCAAAGTTTCTTTCTTGTTACTGTATGCTGGCAAGACAGAAAAATATATACAGTATTTTCAAACTGAGGCAGTGAGCTTCCTCCGTCTTCCCTCAAACTTTTCACCCCAGCGCACAAGCAAGCTCTGTGGCTTGAAACAACTTCTGAAATGCACAACAGGACTGACAAGGAGGTCCGCACGTCTTCCACTTGAGTGTCAGCGCTGACAGCCGTCAAGAGAAAACAAGAGAAGATTAAACCGAACAAGAAGTACAGCCACGCATGCACAGAGCGCAGAAATGAATGCAAACATTAGTATTCTTCTCTTGTGACGCTGTGGGAAAATAAAGATGTTTGACCTCTTTAGTTGACCTATACGATAACCTTTTATTGTGTGAGTGTGACTGTGCTCCGCATCATCAGCCCGAGTGTATTCAGATTCGTAGAGAAGGTCATGACTTGCAAAGGCTGCTAAATCCACCAAGTCGCACTGACAACTCACTGACAGAGAAACGCTTTAATTACTCTGCTCAATCAGAAGCTGTCAGCGCTCTACCACTTCCATGTTCACATCTTTGCTCCTTCACCGCCTGTCGCGCTTGTCAACCTGCAGCACAATTTAATTTCCTTTCTTTCGGTAAACCAAAATATTAGTTTTTCCCCATCAGAGCTGTTGCAATCAGCAATAAATGTGATATTTGGCCTTAACGATGCTCATTTTAAACAGTCGAACTACTGGTTGCTCTTGAGCAACAGCAGCAAGGACCAAGATCATCCAAAACCAGCCGTGCTCAACAGACGAGCCTAAGTTGCACATGCATCCCATTGCAGCACATGAAGTGTAGAACCACTAGACTGAGCAACAGCTTCTACCCTGAGGCTGTTAGACTCATAAATCCCAATCACTGTAATGCCACTTTGGTGATATGCGACTTATCTGCACTGCTGATTATCCATGCTGCTGATCTCTTGCTGTTGTGCTATTTTTATTAATACCCATCTGCTCACTATAGACTCATGTTTGGGCTGCTGTTTATTATACCATATTATTTTACATTATTAGTGTTCAGCATATATCTTAGATCCTTGTATACTGTTTATTTTTCTACTTCACACAAGATTCACAAGGATAATATTGAGATTGTAATCTGCGCTACAAATTGAACGGTAGCAAACTAGAACTTTACCCATTCTTCAAGAAAAAATATCTGTACACAAACAGACCAGCTACAATCATCACTGCATCTTTGCAATCAGTGTTATTTTAGGGATCAATAATATTAATGCTGTTCAACAGAATGTCTTTAAAACACCTGAAAGCACGTTCAGACCACTACATTCTCCTGAGGACGAGAGCAACTGAAGAGTCTCAAAGGATCTAAAAAAGCTAAGTCTGGTCTTTTTTTTTTTTTTTTTTTTAATGTCCAGAGGACCAGACTTAGCTTTTTTAGATTTTTCTACCTGGAT